>CM055878.1:37349838-37902338 GCA_029582165.1 Portulaca oleracea
GCGATCATAAACTGGAATTAGATGTCTCAAAGGATTTCCCCCTTCCCATGTAATTCAAATGTATGTTCATATAATCGTATTTGAAAATTTCCACTTCTTTGTCAATGCCTCAAGGTGAAGGTTTCAGACGAAGAATTAGTTGTGCCCTTGAAGGCTTGACAGAGAAACTGTTTGTCCAATCTTCTACAGATTTTATGATTCAGTAAGAGTAGAAGTGATGCTGCATATGTGTGTTAAAGAAAGACGTTCCACCTGTGATTTGGTATGACTATGAGGTTCAGTCTCTCCTCAAATTCAGACGTAATCCAGAACTAAATAGATTATAGAATAGCATGATGAAAGGAATTAGGGACGAGGGACAGGGAAGATCTAGGTTCTCTAACATAGAAGGAATAAATAGGGAAAAGAACAAGGGTAAGGATAGAGAAGATTGAAGAGAGGGATTGAGGAAGGGAAAAAGGAGATAAATTAGAAAAGAAAGACAACTGCTCTGTATATTCTTAACATCTGATAATCATTGTACACTAGATGCTTGCCCAGTTTTCTTCAGTTTCAAATGTTTTAAATTCTTGTAAAGATCACATCCTTCTTGTGGTCCCCAACTTATAGGATCACGATTGTAGATTTTGAGCTCACAAGGCTCTTCATTGATGAGTTTCAGAGCTGATGGTGGCCGTTATAGGTGTAGTAGGTGTTACCAACCATGGTACTTTGGATTTTGAGGGCCTAGCTTGTCCGTCTGGAGAACTTGGAAGATTTAGCAAACAAGAAAGAAATTATGTAAAAGAAATTTTTACTGGGTTTGGAAAACTACTGGTGCTTAGCTTTCCTAACAATTTAGATTTTACTATCTTATAGTTGACTATTTCCAAATTCAATTCCAAATTTGTGATCGGAAAGGTCTCAACAAGCTGGGTTAGGTGTTGTAGTCTTGGTCCTAAACTCTAGTGCTGTGTCGTTAGACCCTGTCCATATGTTGAAAATGATTGACTTTCTACTCCTTCGTGGAAAAGAAGCAAAGGATCATTTAGCGAGACATTTTTGCGCTTTAGCCTTAGTTGACTATAAGTCGCTGAAAAGCTGCTAAAATTGGCTTCTTTCAGTTTTTCCTAGAGCAGAGATACCCATTTGTAACATTCAGATTTTGGATGTTAAATGCATTTAGTCTTAATCCATTTAAGTTTCGCCTGGTTGTTATTTGTGTTTTTTTCTAATAGGAAAAGATAGTTATTAATAAGAGGATTAAAAGAACTGATGCTCAACAAACACCATACAAAGTTATGTATAACTAAAAAACAAACTGTCCACAAAATCTACCACATCAAAAAAGAAAGAGCTAAACTTCCTGTTCACCCGAAAGAAGAGGGACTTGACTAAATTGTCTTTCAATCTTTGAAGAGGGATCTCAACCCCCTCAAAAACGATTCCTTTCTTTCCAAATTACCTGGAAAATCACATGTAGTGTGACCAAGGCCTTCTTCTTCTTCGGTTTCCGGCCAAAGAAACTCTCCCAAGATGACTCCTAATTGAATAGGAAGCGACCAAAGAGACAACCCAAGAAACACCATGACAACCAAAGGCTAATGCCCAAAGATATCTACCGAAGTCACGATGAAGCAAAGATGATTTAGCGATTCAAGATCCCTCTTGCACATGCTAAACATATTAGCCATAATCTGACAGTGCATCCATTAACTTGATATGGGATTGGTATGACGTGTTGAGTTTGTATATTTTTCTTAAACATTCCATTCATTCCCTATTAGCAGTTAGGTATCTAGAAGGGTGGTTTAAGTGAAGCAAGGATACAATGTAAGAAGTATATTAAAAGACTTAGTTTTCCTCATCCAATTCTGGATTGTCTTGGAAGTTTATGATTAGTGATCATTGAATTAAATTTCTATGATTTGGTAGAACTTTCATGGGTAATTTAATTATATGATCTAATAATGTAGATGGAATCCAAAGAAATGAAAAGGAGGGAGAACCAGAAAAGTCCTTGAATTTATGCAATTTAGTAAACTTCCATGGTTACATAATTTTTGTAATGACCAATTATCATAGCTAGACCTGTCAATTCGGGCGGGGCGGGTCGGGTCGGAAGGGTCGGGTTCGGTATGCCCCGTATGCCAAGTTTGTTACATTTCAGGTTTGAAAAACCGGGTCGGTCTCGGGTTGGGTTAGGGTCGGGTCGGTTTTTGCCAGCTCTATTCATAGCAAAGCTCAATAGTTCTCACAACCTTCTTATGCTATTCCATGCATCAGAGCATCACATTTGCTCTCCCATTGTATTGACTTTCAGCAGTCATTGAGCAAAGAAGATAAAAGTCCCTACTTCTTCTTCTTCTTTTTTTTTTTTTTTAACTGCTGCCATGCCTGATTCATATTTTTCTGCTTTTTTTTTTTTCAGCCGCTTTGTCTTAAATGTTCCCAAGGAAGATCAGCAATCATTTGAGAGAATTCTATTCCTTGTTGAATATGCTCATTGGTTTTATGAAGATAATTCAGTTGAGAAGAATCCATCGCTAAAATCATTTACTTTGAAGGAGTTCACATCATTAAGTATCCTTTAGTATTTCAAGCAGCATGTTCATAATAGTTCCTTTACTGCTTTATCTCTCTTAGTTTGTCCTAGCCCCTATTGCAGGATTCTTGAATGTGCACATTACTTCATGTACATGCCACTATGAGCGGCATGCTTTGAAAATGGAAGAGAAGCACAAGGCTTGTTTTTGGATTTATTAGCAGTTCCATCCTTCATTAGTCGGGACTTGATATCCTTAATTACATCTAGTGTTTAATAGTTGTGAGGTTTTGAAGCCTTATGTGCCTCATATTGACGATATATTCAAGGACTTCACTTCATACAAAGTTCGAGTCCCTGTCACAGGAGCAATCATTTTGGATGAAAGCTATGAACGGGTAATTTTCATCACACATTATTTCTGCTGTTCAAAATCTTGATGTTGGCTTTTATGCTTGTATGTCATTACTCATGAGAGATAGCTTCTTTACTTTTTGTTATTGGGATTCATTTGTTTGATGCTAAGGATGGAATGCTCTACTACTTCCCTTAAAGAGCTAATTTTTGTGCTAAAGGAACCCAAGGTTTTGAGAATTATAATTTGAAAATGTTTTAGATTAGAAATTTGTAAGATGGCAACTGATAGTATATAAAAGACAAAATGATAAGCATTTTGAATAATGAACAGCTTGAGAAGGGGTATATTATCTAACATTTTTATAACTAATGCCTCTTGATAATATTATTGGTGGTGGGGCAGGAGATTACGTGCACATTTGAGTCTTTTTCCCTATTCCATTTATTTACAAATATTCTGGGAACTAAAATAAAGGATACATAGTGTCAACAACTTTGTATTTCTTTTTTCTTGTGAACTCATTGCAACTAATTGGATATGGAGATGTGACAGTTGGACTTCAAAATTCTATTCATCATATATTCATGTTGTGACCTACTATCATATCCTTCTCTGTGAATCCTAAGAAAACTGAACTTTAAATATGGGAAACAGTAATGTATGGTCCATTTGTCATTTACTGAAAACTTATGAGAAGTTGGACATATGAGATGAAATGATGATGGTTCCGTTGCCATGCATTTCCAGTGACCAGTTGGCCATCACTGCCTCGTCTTATGTGAGAATTGCAGTGGTGTCTTCTACTTGAAAAAGCTTTGGAGAGTAGGCTTATATTTAATTTGTGGGTAGTAAAAAGCTAAATATATTGAAGAATCATGGCAAACTATTTCTCCATTCACGTGACTTGGAACTGAAATATTTGCCTTAGAGAACAAGTGTCAAACCACTTGAACCAAACCGTGTTGGGACTGCATGCTATTTAATCTAATTATGGTTTGGCACCCATATTTCTTAAAAGTTAAAAATATCCATTACTGTAGCTTCATAGCTAATGTAGAACTTGACCCAAGGATAAATTAATAAATTCATGGAAAGATAGTACAAATCCTTGTTAATCATCTATTGCTTCACTGTGACTTTGCTAGGCCTTTTTGGGCTTTAGCCTTTGGTTGTCTTGGTGTTACGTGGGCGTATCCTATTGAATTAGGTGTCCTCTCCTATCTTGGGAGAGTTTCTTTGGCAGGAAGAAGAAGGCCTTGGTTATACCACGTGGTTTTTTCTGGGTTATATTTGAAGAGAAAGGAACCAAAAGGTTTTTGAGGGGGTTGAAAATCCTCTTCAAAGATTGAAAGCCAATTAGTCAAGTCTCTTATCTTTGGGGTGCATGGGAATGTTCAGCTCTTTTAGATTCTGTGGACACTTTGTTTTCTAGTTGTACACAACTGTGTAGATGCTGGTTGAGCATCTTTTCTTTCAATCCTATCGTTAGTGTGTGTGTGTGTGTGTGTGTGTGTGTGTGTGTGTGTGTGTGTTCCTTTTTAAAAGAAAAACAATGCCACAAGGGATGCAAACTTTCCAGAGTTCTTTTGACTAGGGAAACACATATTTGCACAGATAGTCCAACGAAGCTCATCTTAAGCTTGTCATTATTCAAATCCAGGCATTTTCTGGTGGTCTATGGTTCTGGTATGTTCTGAATTTTGCCGTGGTTTAGTCAATTTGGTCATTGTCCACACAGTTATTTTTGTATCTTTCATGTCGTTGCTGGAGTGATGTTAGTCTTTGTGGTATCTAACTTGTAATTCCTTGCTACCTTTTTTTAAACTTAAAGTTTGCTCCATGTAGTAGCGATGATGCTGTTGTTTTAGTCTTTTAGATGCCCAGTGCCCCTGGTACTGGTTGTCAATTACTAGTTTCAGAATTTAATAGTATAATTGTTTTTTTCCCTTTTGTGAGAATTTTGCAAATCAGTGAAAATTTCCTCTGCAGTGCCTACTGGTTAAAGGATGGAAAGGATCCAGTTGGAGTTTTCCACGTGGAAAGAAGAACAAGGATGAGGAAGATCATGCATGTGCAATCAGAGAAGTATATTCCCTTTCCTATTTGTCTTTATCTTTTTGTTTTAATGGGGCTTTCTTTGTTTAATTCAGCACGGTCAGATCAAACAGTATTTTAACTAGATAATATATACTTATTAATTTCCTACATGTTCTGATGGGGTTTAGGGTTCTGGTTTTGCATGTTTTGTCTTGGTTACCATCTTCGTTTATACAATAAATTATGATACTTGTTTTGTGTGCTTCGACCCCCGCCCCCCAAAAAAAGCTCATGCCATTTTATTAAGAATTCAATCACCCTTGATTGCTTTGCAACTAACGAAATGTTATGTGTTTTAAAATATGTGTGTTGGTTGTTCCTGTAGACTAGTTAGTTTTTCTGTATTACTATAATCTTGTCATAGAAATAAGTATTCACTACTTAACACCGCATTTCTTTATAGTTTTCAATATGGATTAGGAACTGATCTTATTTTCCCTCAACTTCAAGCATTGAAGCTTGATATGTAAAATTAGGTCTTAGCAGTTGGTAGGCATGTAGATTTGCAAATTATGTTTCCATGGGGGGAAGACGTATGGTGTTAGAGCCACTTGGAGGATTCTAGCTATATAGGTGGAGAAGTGCTTAAGTCAGTCTCTTATGCTGTATCTTGCTTTTACTTATCAAAGAAAATATTATATCTAGCTTTTCCTTTGTGATTGGAAATAACTTTGTGTTTTCCTATGGGGTATATTATGAATGGATCCTGTTCTGGAGACATAGCTATTATTGTGGGATGACCTCTAAACATTAAGAGTTTTATGAATGAAGCCCCAGTTCCTAGTTTTCAGCTCCAGTAGAATTGTTGCTGACCAGAGTTTGGAGTGAGTTCATGTCACCATGTGATTCTTTTCATTTATGAAATTCTGTTTGTATATATGGATTGGTGTAAGCACTGTGCATATGGATTCCTTGTGTTGTAAAATCTATCCTATAGTTTTGGAGATAATGTACTTAACCTGGGGTGGGGTGGGGGGATTCTTTTAGGTATGCCAATTAGGTAAACTGGATTTGTGGAGCTCATCTAGAAATGACTTTTTCTTTTTTTTTTTTTTTTTTGGGTGGGTGGGGGTGGGGGGGGGGGGGGTGGGGGGAGATTAATTCAGATGTGCATGCGAATGTTGTTGGTTACTACTCGCAAGAAAGCGAAATTGGCGCAGTAGAACAGGGAGGTCTTCAAAGACACCTGAGTCGAAAGATTTAGTTTAATTGGAATCATCGATGCCTCGCATTCGAAGGAAGAATTCAATCATGGTTAATAGAGAAAACACTTCTTTCATCTCAAATGAGAGTCTTGCGTAGGTTATGAATTTCTTTTAGAGAACATCATGTAGTGATTTATTTCTACTGATTTGAGAAGAGGGAGGTGTACTGCCAATTATAGGTCAAAATGATTTCATTTTCTTGGGACCTTCACGTAAGGAAAATTGGATAGCCTTCTGGAGCAGAAAAAGAAATAAGAGCTTCAATGAGGATCTTGTGAGTGTCTGAATTTCTTGATCGTAGGAAACTGGGGGACTTTAGTCCAAAGCTGGTGCCAAAGTCTTGATTACTCCCTAAAATTGGCCTCTGCCTTCTCAGAAATGTGGTGCTATGGCTTTTTTAATATTCTCCATCTCTCCGTTGATGGACCGTGGAAGCTTATAAATGATCAGGTGCTGTAAAATTTGTAATCTTCACATATTGTGGTAGGAATTAAGGAAGAATCTTTAGAGTGGGAGGTTACACGAGTCTTTTTTTTGTGCTGTGTATAAAATTCTGTTGCTCAATTGGCTTTGGTTTTTCCCTCTTTCTCTGTCTGAGCCATTCTTGTAAATGGCTCATCACAGCAGCACTTTCTTCACTTCTTAAACTTGACTGATTTCTGGAACTGAATGTGTGCCATGGATAGTATCGCATCATGAGTTGTTGGGTAATAGTAACAGGCATCACGTTAGTAACCAACTAGTCAAGGGCTTTCTTCTATTGTTTGTCCCCACTGTCTTGTGGTCGTTACAGGGGTAGACTTAGGGAGTTAACCTTTCCAAGGACACCGCCTTCTCCATCGGTTGTGTAATTAGTTTCCAGTTTTGGCAATTCTGTTAGAATGTAGGATGTCGGATATCATGGGTTGGAGATGTTGGAGCTTTGTATGCAAGTTAATTTGGAACTCAATGTGGGGTTGGGCGGGCTACTATGCTTGGTACTTGTGCGTGGGTGGATTACTTTGCTTTTACATGAAGAGCAAATCTGGAAGAGCAACACAGTTCTCTTTCCCCTTACTTTACCTTCATGCTAAAAAAAAAGGAGTGTATATGGAGAATAAATAAATGTATCAACCGTCCTTACCATGCTTCTATGGTTGAAACTTGAAAGCTTTAATTTCTGTAATTCTGTCCTGTCAATCCCTTATGTGACGAATGGGAAATTGTGCTAATACATTACGTCTCAAGAGAGATGCATGTAAGGATGTACATGTGTAGGAGCTTGGAGATGGCCGCTTGTCTCTGTGTTTCTTTTTCTAAAGAAGATTAAATACCACTGTCCGTCCATTTTGTGGTTGGTGGGTTGCAATTTCTTGCTGTAGTTCTCACTCATTGTTTTCTGGGTTTGGTACAGGTTTTGGAGGAAACAGGTTTTGATGTTAGTGAACTTCTTAATAAAGATGACTACATAGAAGTGATATTTGGACAACAGCGGGTACGGCTTTACATAATTGCTGGCGTTAGTGATGACACTGCATTTGCACCACAAACCAAAAAGGAGATCAGTGTAAGATACTTTCTCCTTGTTTTTCCAGTGGAGCGATACTAAGTGACTATGTTCGAATAGTCTCCAGGGGGCATACATAATCTGACTGGTCAACTCTTGAGGTGTCCACAGCTCCATATATATAATAATTTGTAGTGTCTGTGGACACCCTCATGACATTGTCTTCCTTGCCACAATTGATCCTCAAGCTCTATTCTTTGAGAAGTTGTATTGGTGGAATCAAGTGTTCAATTGTAGTCGTACTATTGTGTCTTCAGATTTTATGTATACGACATCCTGAGGGATGATATTTTTGTCTTGGTTCTTCTGTTTATGGGTGTCACACCCTTGGTATTTCATTAATACAACTTTTTGATTACTTAAAAAAACAAAAACCCACGACTTAAAAGTCCACAAGGACTGTCTTTGTTTTTTTGGTGAAGAATGTGCGCTTTCATGATTAGAGTAATAGAAGTCCTTGTAGCTAGTCTACTTGGTAGTGCTACTGCTATAATTCTACTGTCTGCAGATCAAATTGATGTCTACACTTATTTACTATGAGCATTTTCGCATGTGAAGTTTTTTCTTGAGTTGGATTGTCTGCTATCTTTACCTTAATGTGAACTTTTGGTATTATGGCGGGCAAGAGTCAAGACTTGGATATTTTGCGAATCTGTATCACTAATTGGCATCTAGGTTGTGGTCTGCATGCTTCTTTTCCTATGCTTTTTCCTGCTGTTCTGTTAATCTGTTTTGCTGCAAATGGGGATATCATTAATACTTATCTGTCAAGGCAAATGTTTCACCTGCAACACTTGAGTCTTCGGAGGGATATCGCTAAAATTTTCAGATGGATGCAACAATTTCGCGTGCAACATCTAAAGTCTAGAATTAATGAATATGTTATGCAAGCAGGAAATTGCTTGGCACCGACTAGAAGATCTTCAACCAGCAACTGACGAAGTGATATCACGCGGAGTCACTGGCCTTAAGCTTTACATGGTTGCTCCGTTTTTGAAGTGAGTTTAATAAATGCAAACAAAGTTTATGCTGTCTCCCTTACTATTCTTGCACTCTTCCAATTTGTTTACATTCTTTTGCAGGTCACTGAAGGCATGGATCTCTAAACATCCACCTAAAGGCGGTCCAAAATCTGATGGTTTCATCAGAGGTTTTTCTTAATGTCTTTCTTGGTCGGAAGTTTGTCTTTGTGAACTTGTTTTTGACCAGTAACCACTTACTTTATTTATAGACTTTAAAATGGTTGATCTTGTTCTGAAATCATTAGCACTTTCTCTGTCACTCCATGGTCTACTGGAAGGATAAAAACCGCCCTACAGAAGGCTGCTGGAAGATCACTACAAACCTCAACTAATGGAACCCTAGTAAAAATGCAAGGCAACAAAATTTATAAAACATACCTTACTATTCTTGTTTATTTTGTCAGATATTCACCGGCTGCTATTATAAGTACTCTGCACTATGCTCGGTTCTGATCAGTAGCCTTATTCTCTTATATGGACTCATTGTTTTTATTCTAGAGCATGTTTATTCATATTATGGATAGATAAAGCCACATCCTTAGGTTGGACTGCACTATTGGTTAGCTATGTATCAAACCAAGTTTCTGTGTTGCCTCTTATCTGCCCTGTAATTGAGACTTGTACCCTTCAAATGCTCTTTTGGTTTTCCTGTTGAATTCCCCTCCTTCAATCCTCAGCAAAAGAAAAGTTTCTCAGTTTTTCTGCATTTTTTCTTTTTAAATTGGGTCGTGGGGGGGGGGGGGGGGACTAAATCTTGTGGGAAACCATGTCACATAAATTCATTATAAGACATACATATTTACGGTGACTTTTGATGAATATAAGCGTATATATTATGTATTTTGTGTGGCACCAATGAAAGTCATACCTCGATAATTACTTGTCACATTCATCATTGTAGTACGACTTCTTAATCATAGAAAAACCTTCAAACTTGAGTCCATCTCACTATAACTCTCAAGTGAGGCAGTGTCTCCCTAATTTGTGCGCTTGACATGCCTGCTTTTCTTGATATATTGTGTTGATTCTCTTTCTATTCTTTGGGAAGATTTTGCTGAAACATAGTACTCATTGGCATTCAGGATTTACCGTTTGGAAGGTGAAGAACAGCTCTTCAGGGAGCAGCTCCCAAGTGTTCGATCCCCAGCATGTGAAGGCCGTGGCTGATTCTTCTCAGGTCAATAATGACACAGGCCCCGGGAGGAGCTTTAGAAACTTCAAGTTTGACACACCGTCAATCTTAAGAGCCATGGAGTCGGCATTCTCTACTTCTTAGGACCGGCTTCTCTCATGAAGTTAGATTGTCGGAGGCTGCACGGGTCACGTAATGGCCTCTTTGTGTCGGTAAAAGTCCAGTCTTAATCTTAGTGGCGATGATGCAGCTTTGCACATGAGTTAGCTAACGTAGTTCGTTTTATCCCCCTGTACATTGTGGTGTATGTCAGGAGCTTCAGGTTCTAGGTACTTGCACATTTTGTACAGAAACGCGTTCTAGTTAAAGAAGGAAGCTATTGATTGTTATCGTCCTTGGACTTCCGGATATATTTGATTCACCATTTGGTCTCTTTTCAATTCCGCTTTTAAATTGGGCGCCAAGCCAACTACCAATTGATTTGTGGTGAAGTTCTTTCAAGATTGGGTTTTGATTTGATAAATTTTAATAAATATAGGGCCGCCACCAAATCATTCATCGTCGGAATTAATTTTAGGTGTTCAACATTCCCTCAAAGTATTCATTAATTAGTTATGTGGATCATGTTTGGAAATTTAATGTAAAGCTTGTGCTTATGTACAAGAAGGGTAGATTGAGATTGATGTAATTCAATGCAAGGAAGTATAGTGTTAAGTACTTGAACTATACTATGGCAGAATCCATTCTCAATCAACCAAAAACACATACAATTAGAGGTACACACTGAGAAAAACTTCATTTACAAATGCAATTTCGTGGTCTATTCAACAACCCCCAATTCAAACTACTATGAAACAGGGAAATTGGGAGACAAACGAGATAGATAAGAAGCAAGTTGCCCTATGAAATTTTCAAAACAATGAAAGCATCTAGTTTTACGAAACACATTACCTTTACTGACATTTACACAAGCTTCCTTTTAATGATTTCCACTACTGCTACTTGAGAAGGATAGAGAAGATGAGAAGAGGACTGGGGAGAAGAAATAATCAAACGACATTTAGAGAGGGAGTCGAATTAATATGTTTTATAACAACAAATAACATTCCAAATAGCATTCCACAATGTCCTTCCCACCTAAAACATATCGAAAAATTAATTTCTATTGCCGAAAAAATACATAATAATTACTAATACTCAAAATGAGTTTTGAAAAATTAGGATACCAATAAATAATTTGTCCAAAAAATGGGGTATATTAGAGTTGGCAAAATTTTGTCCGGTTCGGAATACCCAGATTCTCCGACCCGAAAAAAATCGGGTCTGGACATAAATTTTCATCCGAAGTTTGATATTTGACTAAATATTCGGACATAAAATTGCTATTTTTTCAATTGTTCGAACCCAATTTTAGCTTGGTCTGAATTACCCGACCTGGTCCGACGGAAATAAAACCGGGTTCGACATAAATTTCTCATCCCAATTTTGGTATATACAACTGATTTTTTTGAAGTATAAAAGTGAACAATTTCATTTCCAGGCGAAGGACTAGCAAGGATGGCCATGGCCATGGCGGGGGGCAGGCTTTGGACACCACCTCTCCAAACCAGAAATTCTTCCGCCGTTGGATTTCTCCACTCAATTCATCTCGTCTCTCCGATTCACAACCGTCGACTTCCAGTTCACAGTCTTCCATGGCGGGTGGGCCCCCTCCATAGCCGCGGCTCAGTGTCACGGCTTCCTGTCTACTGCAGCTCCGAAACTCCTTCTCGCAGTAGCTCGCAGTCGAATGGGATCCAAGTTTACAGTGAGGCCGAGCGGTAAATTATCTTCCTAATGATTTTGTTTGCTCTTGTTCTTGCGTATTGTGATTATGATTATGATTTTGATTTTGATTGTGATTGTGATTGTGATTGTGATTGTGATTGTTTTTGCTTGTTTTCTGTTTGTCCTGTGAGGTTGCGTGTGAAAAAGGGCTATCTTATGAGTGTCCGAGCAAAATTAGTTGATTTGGATGGTATTTTAGTCATGATTGAGTTCATTGTTCGTGTAAATTTTGAAAGGAGTATTTGCCAAATTGGGGATTGTTTTTCTGAGTGGGAAATTTGGAGTTGGATGGAGTGGGCAATCTAGATTTCCATATGGGTTTTTGACATTGGAGGCTTAGCATGAAAGGATATGAGATTTCAGGAGAAACTATGAGGCTTTAATTGTATTTATATCTATGGATAGATTTTCCACCTATCAATGGTACATGCACCTATCCATGGATGGTATATGTAGTTATCCATGGATGTGAATATCATTAATAACCTCATGATCTCTTCTAGAATTTTATAATCTAAAGGCTTTCATACTAAAACTCTAAAATCAAAAATTCTTTCTAGATTTCCCCTTTTTCCCCCTGGTAATTTGAGTTGGAAATGGTGGGAAGGAGTTGGGAGGAGTGAAAGGAGTTGGAAGAAGTGATATGGAGTGGGAAATTTATTCATTGCAGTAATGTATATTGTTCAATTTTTGACTTTTTTTGCCCCTGCAGATTAGTCACTGAAATCCTGCATCGTTGAGGAGAAATGTTTGGTAGCTTGTTAGAACTTGAATCTTTCAAATGAAATAATACAATTTTTGCCCTTGCAGATTAGTCACTGAAATTTTGAAGCAATCACAACTTGCTTTGGAGGGAGCCAACAACTGGAGTGAAGTTGAGGTGACATTTGTATCGCTTTTGCGCTTGTTCTATTTTGGTAGTCATGATTATTGCATTCTTGAGACAGATGATGTTTTCTTGTATATTTTTATTGGAGATATCCGCTTTAGGGGCAGATGGGACCTGTTCTTTTTTCCCCCTTAATATATCAGTAATAGGAATGAGGAGTTCCCAGTATCCACCCCTAAAAATTGAGAACCGGACCCAACACCCGTGCGTCTAGTTCCTAGAATGTAGGAACTGAAGCCAAAGCCAAAACCAAAACCAAAATCATGGTCCAATTCCAGTTCTGGGCAAGCATCCATATAACGATTTGCTTCGAGTTTGAGTTATGAGTTCTCTGAGTTACAACTGGCTAATAGCATGCGAACAGCCAAGCATCTGTTATAGCTTTGTGCATTGCTCAACTATAGGGATTAGGGAGAGAGAATGATACGGAAAAAGCAGGAATAATAGATTAGCAAGTTACAGCTCATGTTAATTCTTCATTCTTGGGAGTTTAGATTGAAGGCAAGAGGAGAGTAGACAAGCCTATAAGGGATATATTACTAGGGTTTGGTTGTTAAATTTTCATTTGGCCTTCGCAAAACTTGTAATTTTGGTCACTTTAGGCACTGGAATGATGATTTTAAGGTTATGGATGTACCTTGTCCTGCACGATTCCAAGTTTTGGTTTCGGGTATTATTTTTGAAGCCGAACCTTGAACCAATTGGGGATTCCTAAAACTGGAGGCCAATTCTGATTTCGTAACCAGACCCAAGCCCACCCAGTCTTCTAATTGTAGCCTTATAGGGGTGCAGTGTAAGATGACCTGAATTTGGTTCTCCTTAGCCCTAGTTAGAGGAGATGCACAACGAGTGGTGGTATTGTACATGATAGTAATAGGTATGCCGTTGATTTCTGTTTAAAGGATTGTTTTCTATCTGTTGTTACATCTAGGTCATGCATCATTTAAATATCTAAACACAGTAGCTGCTTATGTGTATACTCTAGTGATTATGAGGACTATGTTGATTAGTTATTTAGATTTGCCTTTATTACAGTGTGTTATTGTGTTCTTAGTCATTCGGGAGCTTCGTGTGCATTATAGGTCCATGAATTCTAAGGTGCTTGCACAAGGAATGCTCTTTTTCACATAAAGATTTTCATGTGTTCTTTAATATACTTAGGCCCTTAGGGATTAGGGACTCAAGGGAAGATAAATATAAGGTTGGAAATGATTTATCTACGTACGAATATGCAAGTAGTCATGGTTGCATGTTACTAGCCAAACATGCATGTCATTTATGCAACAATAATAACATTTCTCATTTTCAGGGTGCATGGGTACTAAAACCAAGGCATTCAAGGCCGTGGTCGGTTGTTCACTTCATTGGTGGTATCTTTGTTGGAGCTGCTCCACAACTTGCCTACCGTTTGTTCCTTGAGCACCTTTGTGAAAGGTACGTGTATATTTTGAACGATAGCTGATGGTGAATGTCTTTTGTCAAATTAAGTTGGTTCTTATCATAGAATTTTTCCCAAGGTTTAGGACATAACACATTTTCTGTGATATAGAGGCGTTTTGGTAATTGCAACTCCATACGCAAGTGGATTTGACCATTTTCTCATAGCAGACGAGGTGCAAATCAAATTTGACCGTTGTCTTCGGGCTATGCAGGAAACTGTATGTTTTGAGTTGTCTCTTGTGATCTTGCAAACAATATCTTAATGCTTTTAACTCCACTCCTTATTTATATAGACAGCAGAACTCCCTATATTTGGCATCGGGCATTCATTGGGATCTGTCATCCACTTATTAATCGGTATGTGTGTGTGTGGGGTGGGTCAAAAAATAAACTATTATCAGGTGTTTTGGTTATTTAATCATATTGATGTGGTTGCCACTTGTCAGGGTCAAGGTATGCTGTGAATCGAAATGGGAACATATTAATGGCGTTCAATAGCAAGGTACAACTGCTTATTGCTCTTTGGACATAGATGGAATTTCTCTCAGATCAAACTTGATCACTGAATTGATGCCTATGTCTAGATCTCCACTCCCCTTGACCATAGGTTCTGTTGTTCTCATAGTAGTTGTAAATTGACTGAATGGTTATACTTATGTGTCCCTTGTGTACTGAGGTTATTTGTATGCATTTTTATGTGATACTTTTATTTTATTTTAGTTTATTTTTCTTGGCGGTACATGTAGTGATTAGGGGGTTCCACCATGCAAACTAATAGAGATTGAGGGAATAGAAGGTAGGAGGAAACTCTGAAGTGGGAAGAGTAGATAGAAATATGGAAATAACAGAGGAGACGCCAGGAGGAATACCTATGACTCATGATCAACTCGTTCAATAGTATTAATCGTTAAAGGTTCATGGGTTTTGTAACATTCTAGATCATGTAACCTGCTTGTGAGACTCCACACACTAGTAAAGCAAATTAGGAACTACCTAAGACAGTTCAATCCTGTCATGTATGTGTATTTGTGTGTGTGTGCGCTCATGCACGTGTTTGAATTCCCCATTTAAAAAAGTGACTACCTAAGACAGACCTATGTAGAATATGAAACCTAATATAACTTATGGATACACCACTCTTGTTTTTGCTGTGTTATAATCTATTAAAAGAAAATCTCTATGGATGTCTTTTGGAAGTGATTTCATTTATAATCTTGTTAAATAGAATGTTATCAAGAACCTAGTGCCTGATGGGGGATTAGTTGTGAGGAATTAAGGATATACAATGAGGTGTTGCTCAGCAGTTGCCTGATGGGGGATTAGCAAGCATCTACAAAGTTATTTACAACCAAAACGTAGACTAACGACAAAATCTACCATATCCAAAGAAGTGCTAATCTTCCCATTAACCCAAAGAAGAGGGGCTGGTTGAAATAATTGTGGTGTTTCTTTTGTATATGCAATGGTAAAGAAGGGTAAAGAAGTGTTGGTTGCTTGCTAGTTTGATAATTTTTGCGGCTCTTTGGTGGACTAAGTGGAAGAAAAGGGATAATTTGATATTGTTTTGTCAAACATTTCTGTTTAGATGTGTGATATTCCCTTTACTTTGGTGAAATCTTCGTCATTCACTTGTCATGTGTAGCATCGCAAGCGGCAATTCCAGTTAAATGTCATTAGTTTCACATGGAGATGACCATACCATTTTTTTGTGTATGGAGTTTTTGACATCATCTTGTTGTTAGGTTGTGTATTTCCTCAAAAATGAATGGTCATCCATATACTAGCGTAGTTGTAAAGAAATATGATGATTCTGAGTTAAATGGAGAATGAAGCTAGATTTGAAGTATGCAGTCTGGCTCTCTTTTACTTTGTACAATGTCTCATTTGCTGCTTTTGCTAAATTTCTAGGATGCAAGCCTTGCTATGCCTTTAATCTCCCCAGCTCTTCTCCCAGTGGCTCAAAGTATTGGCCCGCTTCTGTCACAGATAACATCATCTCCTACAATCAGGAGTGGGGTAAGTATAATGTTGGTTTTGGTTACGGCCTGTAGATTTTCTTTATACTTTAGTTTCCCTTGTCATGTTTGTTGTTTCAACGAAAATCTTAAGCTTTTTATTGAGCTAATTCCTTTGCAGTCCTTTGCTTTTTATTAAATTGGATGGACAATGTGCCTACTGCCTGCAAAGTTTATCACGGAATTGGATAATTCTGTAATTGTAACTAGTGTTTACTTTCCAAAAAAAAAAATAAATTGTTTCTAGTCTTTTGTTGATGCCTATTAATTATGAATGTTAAAAGTTTAAGATGTTGGTGGATGTCATCCATGGATGGACTTTTGTTTCTCCAATTAGTTTTATTTTTATTTTTAATGGGTACCTTTCTCCTAAAATTTTTGGCATCACAAAAGTTTATGGTACTTTATTGATATGGAAAATGGTAAGACAAGACAAGGCTACAGTTCGCCAGTAATTCTAGTGGAAATTTTACTTTAAAGGTTGTAGTAATCTACTTAGCATTTTTTATGCTAAGGATTATTGTAGGAAAGCTGATAGTTTACTTTCAGGATTAAGAAGGGTTACCCCTTACAGTTCACTCAATTTGAGAGCATGACCTTACATTTCCGTACCTGCCCCCCCCTTTTCTCTCTCCCCCCCTCCCCCCCCCCCCTCTTTTTTGTTTTTGTTTTTTTTTTTTTGGTGGGGAAGGGGGGGGGGGGTGGCAGTTGTTTAATGTGTGCTATTTCTTTTTGGGTATCTTCGGTTCCTTATTTTATTTCAGCTGCTACAGTGTCAAAACTGAATGATGTTAAGATTGATTGCACAATAAGAGGCATTGTCAAATATGTAGGCAGAGAGGACTTTGAAGCAAGTGGAGATGACTTTGAAGCAATTGGAGAACGTGAGCCCTCCTATTATGAAGCAAGTGCTTCCTCTGGTTGAGCAACTTCCACCCTTGTATATGGACTTAGCCAAAGGAAGAGATAACTTTAGTCCAACACCAGAAGAGACTCGACGGCTGGTACGTACATCCGCTCTTTTTGTAATGTTTCAGTTTCTACTATCATGCTATGCATACTTGAGTTCCATGAAAATTACTTGTCTTTTTTGTTTTCAATATGGAGATCTCATCTTGGCCTATGATACTATGAAATTGATTTTAGAGTAGCCTCCTATGATGATATGGTATAAGAAATGAACTTGGGTATTGCTAAGGAGTGTCTTTCTTTAGTTGCAGTAAGATGTTTTATGAACTTAAAAAGTGGGGAGAAACAATACCTTGTCTGACATGTGTATTAACTTATTTGTGTGGTATGCTAGGTAAAATCATACTACGGCATAACAAGGAATCTTCTAATCAAGTTCCAAGATGACGCAATCGACGAAACACCAGCATTGGCACAGTTGCTGAGCTCAAATTCTGCGATCAGTTCAAACCTAGATTTATCAATTCGGACACTGCCTGGGGACCATGGCATGCCTTTGCGGCAGGTGCAGTTTCTCAACAACATTCGACAGCTATGCTTTCCCCTTCATTTTCTTTTCGCTTCTTAAGCATTCTTTTGAGGTTCAGGGTTTAGGGTTCAGGGTTTAGGGTTGTGGTCAATCGTGCAAGTGATGTTCCTGAACCCGATGAACTTTATGTTCATTTTTTCTTGTAATCTGGACTTGTGCAGGCTCTTCCCGATGTTCCTCCTGCAATGGTGGATGCGGTCAACCGTGGAAGCGAACTTTTGGCAAATTTGGCCTCGGGAACTCCGTGGGAGACGGTGGCAAGGGATGTTGGCTCAACCATCGGTATCGATTCACGGGCTTTTCGTGTAGATACCACAAAGGATCTTGACCTTCTTGTCGAGACGATCAGTTCTTGGATGACTTCAGGCATTGGTCCCAAGATGTGATGCCGGTGGTTCGGGGTAATGTAAATATTGTTGATTTGAATGTCTAGGTTTGGTTCCAAGATATATGGGGTTGATTTGGGATATTGTGAATGGTAGTGTATCTGTGCATGTATTATTGAACTATATTAGGGAAAATACCACGAAGTTACAATTGTAAAGCAGATCTCAATATTATGAAATAGAAATTGTAATCTATGTCAATGTTAGGAGAAAATGTTAGGCCTATTAAATTTTATTTCTTCTATTCTTCTTGCATGTTGGTATTTCTTATGATGTAAAATCAATAAGTAGAAAGGCATTTGATAGTGTATTGTAATTTATTGGTTTATTCTCAATGTTACAACCATTGGGTAATCATTTGACTACGTTATAACACCTTATAAGTAAGTGGACTCTTATTTCTTCTAAAGTAGTCCTCTCTCCGTACCAAATTAATTGACATAGTTCAATCATTTCTCACATATCAATGTAAAAAAAAAATTCATTCATGTCCTATATTGTTTTTATTTATTTTATAACCCCCAAAAAATTATGAAGTGTAGTTACTAAAAAGAATTTTAATTATTCTTTTGACAATCCGAGCAATTATTATGACTTTTTTTTAAAAGTATAAAAGTGAACAAAATTGTAAAACACAGAAAAAATAAAAAATAATTTGGACTAACATTGTAAATTCATTAAAAATGATGGGAAAGTGTTGCATTAAATTTTGAATCAAATGCAAGTCAAAATATGTGATATTTATCGGTGGTGTCTCACCATAATATAATTTTTTTTTTAACTACCAGAATGCAAAAATAAAGTAGGGATTATTAGCATACAAAAGCTGAAAATAGGGATTATTATAATCAGACGTATATCAGGTTCAGGTAAATACGGGTCGGGTGTATTTCATATTTAGGTAAATACGGGAGATGGATTTCAGTTTCAAGTAAACTCAATGGGTTATGACTGCAACCTTTTTCCGTTTTTCTCCTTTTAAAAAGTTGTCTCTAAATATTATTTTTTGCAAAATATACATAATAAAATGCGATTATCTTCTAATTTCGATAGATTATTGTAAATGTTTAAATTTAAATTAGAGAAATAAGAAATGAATGACTTGCATTTATAGTTTACTAGTCATAAATTTCAACGAAAAGTCATGAGTTCTAGTAGAGTTGAACTTTAATAAATAAAATTTTTGGTTCAAACGGGCGGGTCGGGTTTGACCCACTAATTTACGGGTTTTCCAGGTTCAATTTAATTCTGGTTCTAGTTGAGAAAATCGTGTTCAAAACCTGGAGTTCTTGGGCGGGTTCGGTCGGTGTTAGACCATCTCTAATGTGAAGTTTAATGCTGACATGATACAAGATGAGAACACAACAAGGTTTTGCCGAACATTCCAATGGTGAGAATGATACTTGACTCGCGAGATTCACGTCGTCAGTCTCGCGAGATGAGCTTGAAAGTGAGTTTAGCTCACAAATATTATCATTATATTTATTGTCTCTCCCATCCTCCATCTCAATATTTATCAATAGAATTAATTATATTATTAAGTAGGACACACTCACGCACATATCTTTTTGAGTAATAAGGGTCAAACTCATACTCACCATTAGAAAAATTAGTTAAATAAATAGACAAATTTTATCTCTCTTAATAAGGATCCACATATTCCACATCATTTAACGAATGAAACTCAAACTCACAGATGTTCTTATAGGTCAGGTCAGAAGTTCACCGGTCTATATAGTATCCTTTGGGTGGTACCATATTTTAACGGACCATGATAACCATCTTGTTTCAAGATGATTTATTAACCATCATGAATTATCCATATTTCACATTTTTTATAACTTTTATTAATATTTTTTTAATAATTATATATATTTATCAATTATAATACTATAATAATTATTTGCTAAGTCAAAAGATATAATAATAACCTAATTTTGCAAATAATAGTAGAAAATGTATATTTTATACATAATTTTATATTTATTTCATAAATATAAATAAATAATTATTTGTAAATTATATTAGTAACCCTCAAAATAACGAAATATATATTTATAATTATTTAAATACTTTTATGTCAAACATATCTGTTTTAGACTTCTAATTGAGCAGACTCACTTACATTATTTGTCAACGGTCAATCTTCCTGGTCGTTGCCGTTTTTCTTTCTTTTTGTTTCTTGGGACAATCTTCCTTAGAAAATGCCCACCACCTGTTCGACATATTGCCTAGGAGAGCTCAGCTCATCCTGTTACACCATTGAAAGCCACCTACAGCAACCCTGCTTCTACAGCTGCTCAAAGTTTGCGTGAATAAGGTTTGGAATATTTATCTATATCTATAATTATAAACAGATATATATGATGCAGGATGTTGGATACTTTCAGGTGTATGTGTGAAGCTAAGTAAACTTGAGCCAAATTTACTAACATTAAATTCACTTGTAAGTTAGCATTGGACTTCAATTTAAGTTTTGTTGGTGGCCCCATTTCGGGTTGATTTTGAGGAAAACAGGGGGACACAGGCGGTGTTTGGTCTGACACGGACCGTGTCACATGGCAAGAAGCAAGTTAGCCCTGACACAGGCTGTGTCAAGGGCAGCACGGACCGTGTCTACCCTGTAATTTATTAGGTACTCCTGGAGCACGTGCTCCAGATAATATGATTGTTCGCCCACATATATTAGATTGTTCACCATAGATATCAGATTGTTCACTCTTATTACAATGATTGTTTACTTGTAAATATATGGAGCACATGCTCCGGGTTTATGCAATGCCCAGATTGAGTTTTTGCTTGTTTCTTTCACATGTCGTTAATGGATAATAATGATCATTATCGTCATTATCTAATTATCCGTCATGAAGAGACGTCCCTTGATGGTTATTGTCCATTTCAAGGGGTGTCTATCCTATTCTAAATGCCTCTTCCAGGCCTATAAAGAGGATTTGTCGTGGCTGGCATTTGTTGATAATTGATTCATTCCATTCAATCCAAACACACTTCTGTAGTTTTGAACTTGAGCATTTCTAAAGATGTCATTGGAAGTCTGAAACTAAGTTCTTGTGAGCATACTTGGCAGAGTTTTATCTCATAGACTTTATACATTTGACATAAAAGACTACAGAGAGTAGGTGCGTGTACGACTCCCTTGCCATAGCCAAGATGCATATAGGAGGCTTTTCATGAACCAAGTTCGCAATCATTATCGTCACTATGTTTGTTGCTGTGCAGAGGTTGGATACATTTGATGTTTGAACTATACAGGGCTCTGGCATGGCGCACCTCACGTTAATGGAAAACGAACTATACAATGCTGCTGTAAATGGGGACATAAGACTACTTAGTGAGGCCAACATCACCAAACATGGCATCTCCTATTACACGAACCAAACAACTCCCCAAAGGAACAATATCATTCACATAGCAGCTGCCCATTGCCGGACACAGTTCGTGCACGATGCTCTAGCTCAGTTCCCTGAGCTTGCCCGGAGGAAGAACCGGAACTTGGATACCCCTCTTCATGTTGCTGCGAGGAGGGGCAGCGAAGCGATTGTGAAGCTTCTTGTTTCTTTTGAGGGCTGTGCCACTGAGGAGGAGAGCCGGGCTGAGGAGGACTGGCCTTGGATGGCCAGGAACCTACAGGGTGACACACCTCTTCACTTGGCACTCAGCTCCCAGAAACTGAATGTGGTTATGGATTTGTTGCAGATTGGCTCTACTATAGCTCTTTCGCTGATCAACGTTTCCCAAGAGACCCCGCTTCACATTTTTCTCAAACAATGCATCGGTAATATTTCCTTGCAATTCTTGGTCAGTATTGATCACAAAAAGTATGACACGGGTACAGCAGGGAAAATGAAGAGTCGAAGTAACATAGCACACAATGAATAATGCACCTAAATGATAAGGAGTATCAGTGTATCGCCTTAACTTTTGCTTTTGGGAAGGGGGAAATTAAGTATTTTTGAATTCATTTACAGGAATCCATTCAATGCTTAATCCACTGTTGGAGGAGGGAGTGCTAAACTTGAGAGGAGTATACAAATCCAAGGGCCAGATTAGCACACAAAGATCCCCATCAACGACAAAGACAAGAGAAAATTTGCTCGTAGAATTGCTCAGGTACAAGCCTGCAACATGTATGCCTGATGAAAAGGGTCTAACTCCGCTGCTTATAGCTGCTCAACAAGGAAATTTACAGGCATTGCAGCTCATACTCAACCACTGTCCTCAATCTGCTGAGGTATGTGACCCTTATGGAAGAACCGTGCTCCATTATTTGAAGAAAATGTTTAATCCTTCCCAAGAAACTCATTATGCAAGGAATCATCATCATGCTCAAGATTGCATAGAGTTAGAAACTGCCGTGAGATTGTCCTCCACCTACTACTGGGGGCTCAAGGAGTTGCTGAACATCCCTGAGATTGATGCAATAAAAGATGCTAGGGATTCTCACGGGAACACACCGGCCCATGTTGCACTGGAAAGTACAGAGTTTGTCTTGGTACGAGTCTTGTTTGAATGCTTTGCCGACTTCACCATTCAAAACAAGGATGGTGTCTGTGCGTTGGATCTCATCAAGTCTGTCCCAGACTTTGCTGCCAAAATGGTAGTGCCTCATTAACTTTCATTTCCAAAATTTTGAATCATTAACTTTCGTTACTAAAATGAATAGATCAACAGGAGGAGGTGGCTGTGACAGAGAAAGTGCTGAATAAACTAATGGATGAGAACCTCATTAGAGCAGCAGAAAACGGGGATGTAACATTATTTCAAGGGATTAGTGCCCTTGAAACAGATATAGAGAGTGGTCAAAGCTTAAATCCTGATGGCTATGATTATTTTCAGAGTCGAACAAGAGGAGGACTTAGCATCCTTCATTTAGCTGTCAAACATGGCCACCAGACATTCATAGAGGAAACTATAAGACGTTTTTCGAGTCTCGTCCTCACAGCTGACTTGAGTGGTGATACTCCTTTGCATGTTGGTGCCAGGCTTAAGAAGGCTCATAGACCTGCTGCAACAACATTGCTTCAACTTACTAAAGAAACTGTCGACAATTTCAGGACTGAGGCTGGGCCTTTGTTTCTGAATGTCCTACCATGGAGGCAAAAGAATTCTCGAGGTGATACTCCGCTTCATGAAGCATTGCGATCTGGGAATTATGACATGGCCATAAGTTTGATGAAGATTGATGGTGAGTTGTCTTCTGTTGAGAACAAGGCAGGTGAGACTCCCCTTCATGTTTTGGCAAAATATGGCACATACACTAGTAAGTATCTCCGTACTTTGACATAATTCATGTTCCTGTGACTGAGCAAAATATTTCTTGTTCATTGACTTTGATCTTATTACCCTATTATTTGCCGTATAATGCAGAATCAGATAAAGTCGGTGCCTTGGTTAAGCAACTAATGAGCCAGAGTGATAGTGTTTCCAAACGTGATAAACTTGGAATATGCCCTTTACTAAGAGCAGCTCATTGTGGAAGGACACGAGTGGCTTACTGGATAGTCCAAAACTGCCCTTCATCAGTGCAATTTCGGGAACCTAATGGAAGAACATTCTTGCACCTTCTACAACTAGAACCTACTGCTGAACTTGATGCAATAACAATAGAAGACATGTTTTGTTTGTATGGAAATGTACTTAAATTGACGGGAGCTGAATTTGATGGTCTCAGGATTTCACAAGATCATGCTGGAAATACTCCATTGCATTTTGCTTTGAAAACTAAGAACTTTGTTGTGGCAAAGTTTCTTTTGCTTTGGTGTGTAGAATCGGAAACAAGGCAGGAGATGAACATTGTTGACAATGATGGCTGTTCGGTTTCAAATCTCTTGGGAGTGTTAACTGATGAAACTCCATATGTGGTAAACCACCCTTTCACATACATGGCCTTCAATTATGTTTATGTTTATAATGGTGGGCTAACGTTATCTTATTTGAATGGCATGCAGAAGGAATTGAAAGACTTGGCATTACTAGCACAAGAGAGAATCAAAGTACAGGCCTCTGGTAAAAAGATGATGGACATAAACGTGTACCGGAAAGCAGTGGATGGAAAGATGAATTTGTTCAGCGACGACCAAACTAAAAACCAATTGGGGTTTCTAGAAGCACCAGATGGAAGCAATATCCTCCACTTAGCTCTTCAACATGGTCAAATGGCATTTTCTGAGGAAGTGATGAAACACTATCCTTATCTCATCTTTGAGAGAAACTCCCATGGTGATACACCTCTGCATACAGCTGCTAAATTCTGTAATGGTGTCTTTGGGTTACATGATGATTTCAGTGCTCTCTGGAAAGAGGTTTGTGGCAAATATCATGATGGCCTATCTGAAGAATTTTTAGTTACCTCACCATGGAGAGTTAAAAATTCTAAAGGCAACACGCCTCTTCATGAAGCTATCCAATCACAAAATTTGATTCTAGCATCTCAACTTCTGGACTTTGATTCTGAAGTCACTGGATGCATCAACAATGCAGGAGAAACGCCTCTTCATGTATACGCAAGGCGAGTATATATTGGAGCTTTTAGCAATGGTAAGTCCATCTATGTTAGGATTGTTAGGAACCAGATTAATAAGTATCCCTAGTTATATGTCTGTGTTCTAGAATTGGAAAGATATGAAATCTAATGGCACAAATAAGATATATTTCCTGAATATTCTTTGCTTTTCTTAAGAAAAAACCAATGATTTAACCCATCAAGTTACTTATGCTGCATGTCCATAAACAAACATTTTCAGGTGTTTATAACAGTAGTCATTGCCAATTTTTCTCAGCACCTAGAAACTAGAAAGCATATCATAATGTTCTTTCTTTTGTTTTTATTAACTTGATATTTCAAAATTCTGATAAGTCGTTTTATTTACTTCAACTTAGTTTTATCTTTTTCTTTTGTTTTTTAGCCGAAATACCCCTTGATGTAGTCAGGAGGTGCAAGTCTGCAGTGTATGTACGTGATAGGGAAGGTTTGACTCCACTGCTAAGAGCAGCCAAGGCAGGAAATATATTGGCAGCTCGTGAGATTTTGACAATTAGCCCCGAATCAATACAACTTAGAGATTTTAGAGGCAGATCTTTCCTACACCTCTTGCGAGTTATGGATGATGTCTCGGAAGAAATGGTGAAAGAGCTTTACCGGGTTACAGAAGTAGACGCTCTTTGGAAAACTGAAGATTTTGACGAGAACACAGCATTACATCTCGCCATTGAAAACGACAACTCGATTGGGGCAAAGCTTTTGGCAAACAGATTCTATGAATCTCGGGATCAACATAGGGCAACTCAGCTTCTAAACATCTACAACAATCAAGGTAAATCCGTACTGGATTTGCTTGCATCACATGATGCTGCCCCTCTTCAGGTACAACAACAACAACAACAACGTTTTGTTTTCATATATATACACACCTATGTACCCACAAATGTATAGTTTAAGTAGATACTAGCGCGTAAAATAAACTCAACATAGGAATGGTGGTACTTAGAACCCTTTAGACATCATATTCATTGTTTTTGATTCTGGGGTTATTTTGAAATCAACTATATAGGTTTTGAAGCTTTTGATAATGGCAGCAGCCGGTATTGATATGCACGGGTTGAATACAGCCGGTGGATGGATCAGAAGCGGATATGGAGTGTGCAGGAGTCAAATAAAAGATATGACGAGCACGTTATCCGTTGTGGCTGGACTTCTGACAACTGTAACATTTGCAGCCGCATTTCAAGTGCCCGGTGGGTATGATGGAGGGAGTGGCATCCCAATTCTATTAAGAAGAGCAGCATTTCAGGTGTTTATGATCTCCAACTCTTTTGCAATGTGTGGATCAATGACTGTACTGATCTTTCTCCTCTGGGTAATGTTCACTGGTAGTGCTAAGAGATCATTCCTCTTGCTAGATCTGTCGATCGCAATACTCCAACTGTCATTTTGTGCAACCCTAATGGCTTTCATGACAGGAGTGTATGCCAACATATCCCATAAGGCTCTCTGGCTAGCCATCTTCATATGCACCCTCTGTTCCTCTATAATTTTGTTGGCCAGAAAGCGCCACATCTTACGTATCACTCACTTAGTCCCTGTTGCGCTGCATCGTCTTGGCTTTTGGGATGGACAAATACCTGATCTCATGTGATCTTCATGAAGCTTTCTATTACTGCAAAGCATGAAGTTACGCGTCTCCTATCTTCAGTGCCAAAACCTGTGCAGATTTGCACCTGTTGCCTTATATCAGCCAATTGCTTCCAGTAATTGTCATGGGCTGAAGCAACATGACAGGGATTGATTATGAGACAATTGGGTTTAAAATCCTCTGAGATTCCGCGCAGAATCTGAATTATGGTCATCCTCCCATGCCCTATGTAAACCACTGAAAATGGACAATCTTTAAATGAGATGATCATGTTGCTAGCATAAACTGCAATTTGTACTGATATCATCATTACAGGCTTTTTATTATATGCTCTAGGTGTATGTAATATATATTGCTATTTTTTTTTGTATAGCAGTCCAAATAACAAAGCTCATACAAGCTTCACCATCGACTCATTCGCGATTGGCTTGTTCTCAGTTGCCTTGGGTTTCTGATACGAAATCCATGACCATTATCACTTTTGAAGGTTGGACAAAAGTGAATTCGAGTCAATATTAGGTTCAGACTTTAGAATTGTGAGAAATATTAAATCTAAGCTTTTGATTGATTCAATCAAGGCGAAAATTTATATGAAAAATCCATGACCACATCCAGGCTTTTTTGTTGGACAATTCCCGCATTCAGGTCAAACAATTATTTTTGCTTTGAGAGTTTATTTTTGTTTCATAAATGGTATTCAGCTATTTAATATCTATCTCTTAATTAATTTTTAGTTTTTCATGACTGTAACACATTATTGATGATTATTTTGTTGTATTTTTATTTTTATCATTTGCAATCTAATTTTCTATCGTAACTTTCTCAATATTTCTTAAACCCTTTAAACTGAAAAATATTGACAAATCAACCAAGTTACTACTCACACTTGGTGTGCGAACAAAAAAAAAAAGGAAAACATTGCTATTTAATTTGGGGAGAGAAAAATAATTATTTTAGAAATTAAATTTGGTATTACTAGTATAAAATTGTTATTTTATTTGGACTATCAACATATAAAAACAAACTAGAGACCACTTACATATGAAAATGGTGATTACAATTTTATTTTTTAAAAAGTTTTCTTAATTTTGTACTATAATTGAATATGACCGGGTCAAAAGTGAACACCTCTCCAAATCCACTCGAATCACATTCAGAGTCATATTTTTTTTAAAATTCGGGTCATCGTTTTTTTCCTTGTCGGACCCAAATCGGACTTTCCAAACTCGGATCAGGTTGGAATTTTCGCAAATTTGGGCTGGGATAATTTTTTTTAAAAAAAAGTAAATAACAAAATGATATAATATTGGGCCATTTCCATTCCAATTGCTATGCCCCTTATTGCCCCTCCAATTGCTATGCCAAAATCCGGACGAGAAATCGATATTCAAATCCAGTTTTTTCCATGTCAAACCGAGTCGGATAATTCAAATAGAGCTAAATTTAGGTCAAAATCGAGTTAGCACAACAGAATAAGAGAAACATCATGTACGAATATCGTTCAATATTATATCAGCTTCAAACTAAAACAAATTTTTCCGGATCGGACAAATCCGGTGATTTGGGTGATCCCTAAAAGAAACTTGGGCCATTGCCATTCCAATTGGCAAGGCCCATATTCACAGCAGGCCCAATAACAACGGTGTACATCTCCAAGGGTACTTCCATTTCCTTCTCTACTACTCTCTCGGCGTCTCCTCAGCGAGCGGAGGAACCATCTCATCCCCCAACAACACAACTCCATCTTCTCCTTTAACCCTAATTTTCTCAATCTCAATCCCTAATCTCAATTTCTTCCATTCTGATTCACAACTTCTCTCTCTACTGATCGATCCATCGATCGGATCACTTCTCTCTCTTCGCCATGGCTCTCAAGCGCCTTCTCACCCTCTCCCGGCGCTCCTCCTCCTCCGCCGCCGTCGCCGCCGCTTCCTCCGCCCCGGCCCCCGCTCCTCCGCCTCCCACCGCCATGATCTACGACCGTCTCGCTGAGTCCGTCAAGTCCAAGCTCAAGCGCCTCGACAACCCCGACCCCCGCTTCCTCCGCTACAACTCCCCCCACCCAACCCTAGCCGACCACACTCCGATCCTCTCCGCACCGTTGACACGTGTCACCACCCTCCCCAACGGTCTCCGAGTCGCCACCGAGTCTAACCTCGCCGCCCGGACCGCCACCGTCGGCGTCTGGATCGACGCCGGATCCAGGTTCGAGAGCGAGGAGACCAACGGGACTGCGCACTTTCTCGAGCATATGATCTTCAAGGGGACTGAGAGGAGGAATGCCAGGGAGTTGGAGGAGGAGATCGAGAATATGGGGGGGCATTTGAATGCGTACACTTCTAGGGAGCAGACGACGTACTTTGCGAAGGTGATGGATAAGGATGTTAATAGGGCGTTGGATGTTTTGGCTGATATTTTGCAGAATTCGACCTTTGATGAGGGAAGGATTAATCGGGAAAGGGATGTCATCTTGCGTGAGATGGAGGAGGTATGGGTTTTGTTGTCTTGTCATGTTGTTTGATTGATTGGTTGATTTCATGGAAAAATGTGATTTTTTGGGTTTATGAGTATGATTTTTTTTTTCAGATTAGTCTTGACAGCATGGTCTAATGATTGCATTTCTGGTGTTTTGGTTGTTATATTTTCTTCGAAGGGGCTGAAAGTGTATTTTGTAATTGCAATATACTGTTGCCATTATTCTAAGCATTTTTGGTGGTTGAGGCTGGAAATTTGCGGGGAATTCTTGAGTAGAGGATGATGGACTGCTAATAGTAAAGTGGGATGTTGTTTGATTGTTTGCATTCTTGGTTGCTTTGATGGGAAAAATGTGAGCTTTTTTGGGTATGGGTTTCTCAGATTAGTTGTTTTTTAATTGATAATGTGGTCGAGTAAATGTACTTCTTGGGTTTTGGCTATTCTATTGTCTTCAAAGTGGTTGAAATGTATTTTCTAATTGCAATGTTTTGTTTCCTTTATTTAGCAGTTTTGATGCACTGAGGCGGGTTAAGCCCAAAAATTTGCTTGGGAATTTTAGTTTTAGTGCAGACTATGTAAACTCAGAAGTGGGGTAGAAGTGTAGAACTATAGCCTATAGGATATGGGTTGTTAATGCCTAAATGTGTTGCTTGATTGTTTTTGTTTCTTCGGTTGGTGTGATAAGCTGGAGTTGGGGGGGGGGGGGTTCTTTGGGAAAAGTGAATTTCTTAGGATACAAGGATCCGGGGTTCTTGATCGATAACATGTTCTAAACTTGTAGTGACTAGTGACTGCATTTCTGCTATTGGTGACTTGGGAAATATGGTTAATGTCTTGAATCTGATGGGAACTTATATGGCGTGATTGTGGACCATTGTTCCTCACATTTTGGGGCCCCATGGTGGGGTTAAGACTTGAAACATGAGGTTTTACTACGAAGGATGCAAGGTTGAGAATTGTAATAGAACTGTTGGGAAAACTTATATCGATAGACTCTGGATTTAACTATATTTCACTGAGTTTAGACTGGATTCCTACTCACCTTTGTTGAACTCTGAACACCATTCTATTCAAATATTCAATAGATCATCTGTATAAATTGAGTCATACACATGGTTTTTCCTCCCTGAAGCTTTCATAGATTCAGTTTCTGTCCTCTCTATATATCAGCGAATGATTAATAAAAATGCACACATTTTCTTGGAACTTTCCGTGGAAAGCAGAGCATTTTTGTTTGTTTCATACATACAGTGTCATGCCAATTGCTTTATATGGATTGCCCCTTCGTCTCTTTTATGAGAACTGTTCTTACTTAGATGTTGTGATCTGAGACATATTGGTTAATTCTCATTTATGAGAAATGGGCTTGTTGTTCCAGTTGCAGTGCTAGAAATTTGTCTAATGTCGGTTTCTGTATGATTATCTTTTATAGGTTGAAGGGCAAACTGAGGAAGTCATCTTTGATCATTTACATGCTACAGCTTTCCAGTACACATCTCTAGGTAGAACAATTCTTGGTTCAGCTGACAATGTTAGGTCAATCACAAAAGCCCATCTTCAGAACTACATTCAAACACATTACACCGCTCCAAGAATGGTGAGATATTAGAAAAAAAACTGTTTGTAGGGAAACTCTTTTTGATCTTCATGTTGCTGATAGTTGAAAGTGTTCTGAAATGTCAGGTTATTGCTGCTGCTGGGGCTGTCAAGCATGAGGATATTGTTGAGCAAGTGAAGAAGTTGTTTACAAAGTTGTCAACTGACCCAACAACTGCTTCTCAGTTGGTTGAAAAGGAACCAGCTTCATTCACTGGTTCTGAGGTAAGAGTACAGTACATTGGCTAAATATCTTATGTTTGAAATTCTATGATTTATACTCAGACAGCTATTTTGTGTTAAATGGTGAAATCAGGTTAGAATGCTTGATGATGATATCCCATTGGCACAATTTGCTGTTGCATTTAATGGGGCATCATACACGGACCCAGATTCTGTTGCATTGATGGTCATGCAATCTATGTTGGGATCCTGGAACAAAAGTGCAGGTGGTGGAAAGCATATGGGGTGAGTGGTTCACTTCACTCACGACATGTTTGCTCAATTTAAATTTAAATCTATGTATCCATCTCAAGAATACTAACACTATTTGTGCATTCCGATTTTCCGTAGATCTGAGCTAGCACAAAGGGTACGCATTAATGAAATTGCTGAAAGCATGATGGCCTTTAACACAAACTACAAAGATACGGGTTTATTTGGTGTTTATGCTGTTGCTAAGGTCAGTGCAACACATTGCTCCTTTGTTATTTTCTCTTATATTTATTTTTTTTATAGCATTGTGGTCTCATTGCCTGTTTTACTTTGTTTTTTTAGCACAATGCATTTGCTGATTAGGCATAATTAGTATTTTGCAATAGCTAACTGGCTGCTTTGATTTGTACAACTATTCAACAGTGCAGTTGAGTTTTGATTTTTTTCCACTCTTGAAGTGCTGGAAAATATTTGCTCCGAATTGTTTGGGGTTTGGGTTTGGATTTGTTTCAAATCAAATTTGACTATAAGTTGAGATGATTGGATATTTTAATGGTCAACTCCACATTGTAATTGGTTATAATGTATCCTTTGGTAAGGATGTGCGCCATTTTAGTGAAATATACAAAATGGTGGAATACATATGCTATGAATACTCATGACAAGCCTTTTGAAGTACCCTCACCCTCTTTATTTGCTTATTAGAAAAGATTTTTTTACTTAAGATTCGAAAGAGGTTTTGATGGTGATAATGTAAAATTAACTGTTGTGTAATCATCAAGAATCCACCTCAATTGACCATTTTTTTTCCTTCAATGGTTTGTTCTTCCACCATCTTTGTTTCAGTAACGTCGTTTTGATTCCTTATTGTGATGCTTGTGTTTTTCTTTCAGCCTGATTGCTTGGATGATTTGGCATGGGCAATCATGCATGAGGTCAGCAAGTTATGTTACCGTGTCTCAGAAGCTGATGTCACCCGTGCCTGTAACCAGGTACTTTTCTTAGTAGTCGTGAATCTGTCTTTACTCGAGCTGTCTTTCTCTTAAAGATGATGTTACTCACGCCTTTTATTGCTCATTTTCTCGACACTTCACCATCTACTGCATCTCATTGTGTATTCCATGTAATTGGATGAGGATCATGGCTTGTAGATCATAAAGCTTTTATTGACATTTGGGTGGAAAACTCAGATCCAAACACAGTTCTAACTGCTGCTCTTGTTGCTCACAATGCAGTTGAAGTCTTCTCTACTTCTTCATATTGATGGAACAAGCCCAGTTGCTGAGGATATTGGCCGCCAGGTATTATATGTTTCTTGTGTGTTTTGTTGTACACATATATGGCTTGTTGTGCCTTCCTATTTTGAAAGAGTCCAAAGGATAGTAATGATTCACTCAGATTCTTGAATTGCTTACATGTGGTGATGCTAGTTTGACCTCTTTGATTGTGGTGCCATTTGTGTTGAGCATTACTCGAATATGCATCCATACAGTTCTCCCCCTTTCTTGTCCATAGAATGTCATGGTGTGTTGCTTTAAGTCAGTATTTCGTTAAGGGATTGTCGTCATTATCTTAGGGGTAAAGGTGTTAGCTTGTTATAAGATTTCTCCCACATGCAGTTGGCAACTATAAGCTGTCAGCAAAACCTGCTAAAGAATGTTTACGCGTCATAGACGTCATAGATGGCGAATATGTTGCCCAAGGCTGAGGGTCTCTGTCTTATACATGCAAGAAGACGGTTTCTATGGATCAAGATCATATCATGGCTTGATTGTGTTCGCCCAAATCCTCTTTTCTGCATGCTATGGTTGTTATAATCTTTTCTAGGGGCTTTCTGTGGGGGAAATGAGAGATTTGTTTGCTCGCTCAGGATGATGTTCATGCCAAACAAATAATTGGCTAAGCGATCTTGATAAGGAAGAGGAGTGTGGAATTTTTGGCAGGAGTGGCATAGTATATAGATTTCAGACAGTATACCTGCAGTTTTCTGCCTCAAGGCTACTTTGGTATAGGATATAAATCCGAACTTTTCTTTGACCTTGGTGTGATGAATTTTGGAGCATCTCTTATGATGGATCTGATATAGGTCTGTGTAGTTACCAAGAGGATTTTAGAATCCAATCAGCAATCATGTTTAAGCTGGTTTTGCTGTCTGATTGTCACCAGGGAGTAAGGAACTGCAACATTCATAAGTCATAACTGTATTTAAGGAGCATGAAAGTGCAATGTAATGTGGACATGCTTGTACTTGGTTTGCAGGATATAGTAGGGTGCATCATGGAGTATAGAATTGTACTGATTAAAAACATGTGTATAGTACAGTTTTTAGCTTTAGGTAGGGTCATGGTTGTGGACAAGAACAATAATAATGTCTTACAAGCTACAACTGTCAATGTTAAAACCCAAGTTCTGTCTGACATGCGTTGGAGAGCATCTTAGTTTCCAGCGGTTGGATGCAGATGCATGAGGTTGTGATGATTGTCCATGCTTCTTAGATCTGCCTTTTTGGGGAGTCACAATGTTCTTGTGCGCACTTTCTCTTTGATTTGAATCAAACATAATCAAGCCAGGCCTGCAGTAGATCGGCGCTAGATGTATTTAAAAACAGGGTCAATTTTCCGTTGAGAGCCATGTTCAGCATTCCTGGCCCAAAATTTTGCATGAATAGATCAATAGCTATTTGCTGCTCTGCATCGTTTCTCTGATTGCTCCCAATAAATAATGAGAGTAAAAGAATCAATATTTTCAAATAAAAGGAACTATCAGGATTAAATACATCCCGCTGGGAGTTTGAATAAGATCTTTAGCTTGTGATGCTACTCTTCGGTTTTGTTCACTTTTAATTGGAAAAGTTATATTGGTGGATTGTATTCTTGACCATGCGCTTATGTTACGAGGAACTTGTTCGTGACAAAAATTCATACATTTGACTTTTATCGTCTCACTGCAGTTGCTCACATATGGCCGGAGGATCCCCTACGCTGAGTTGTTTGCCAGGATTGATGCTGTAGATGCAAGCACTATCAAACGTGTTGCTAATCGTTTTATTTATGACCAAGTAAGAATTACTTACATTCCTTGTTACGTATCTGTGCCTGAGCTTTTCCTTGCTGCTTTCATGTACCATTGGCTTTCGATTATTTTGAAATAAATGTTGCTTTGTGGCCATAGCAATAGTCATTTCTGTGTCTGAGCTTAGCATCCTTGCTGTTTTTACGAATCATTGGTCTTCAAATCTTTTGAAATGGTTTTCCGAAAAGTTTTCGGTGGGGTCCGTAGGAATTATTAGCCTCTCCATGAACTTCAGTTTATGGAGGGAAGATAACCTACATTTGGATCCCCTACACCGTGCTCAAGCGTGCTTCCCCTCGGAGTTTGTTGTTTTGGTGTTCAAATCTTTTGAAATAAATGTTGCTTCATGGTCATGGCAATAGAGTAATTTCAAACCCCCCTCTGTCAAAAAAAAATAAAATAAAAAACTAGAGAATTTGTCGAGGATGATAAGACCGCAGAGATCTAAGCAGTGTGGTTTTGGTGCAGGATGTTGCCATTGCTGCCATGGGACCCATCAAGACATTGCCCGACTACAACTGGTTCAGACGCAGGACCTACTGGAACCGTTACTAGGTTTCTCATATTTCCCTCTGTTGTTTTCCCCCTCAATTTGCGAGGCTTTATATAAACATTTTGTTGCTTTTTCAATGCAACAAAAGGTCTCAAAAAGTGCCGCCGACATTGTCATTGTGATTTAGCCCTTTTGATCTCGATAAGTTTTGTTGCATTATTGAATCAGGCAAGAATTCATGTGCCATTGTGATTTTCCATTTTTTTTCCCAACCAACTTTCCTGTTGCCTTGATCGGCGACATGAGACTAGATAGTTGAGTTGCACAAGTAATTCTCGTGGGTGCTGAAACTCTGAGCTGTACAATCTTGGAGCTGCTTTGAAATAATTTTTGCCTCACTGGCATAATAGATAATGTACTCACATTTTGAGGTTCTCTGGTATTTAATCAAAATTCCAGCAAATCTTAGTGTTGATAGTCATGGTTACACAGATTTTATACCTAGTTTACAGACTACAGTGTTCTTCAGCAAAGCAGGGGTTTCATATAACTATTTTTGATTGATTGGAATGTTGAATTGTATCAGTAAAACTGCAGCAACTCTCAGGAACAAAATTGTCCAGTATAATGAGTCTTACTGTTTTTTTTACTTTTACAATAAGAACCTGTGACTTTTCATGAAATTGGTAAATAGTCCACTAATAAATGGAAAGGTATTTGTCCACTATTGTACAATTATTGAGTTCTCCAGTCCATTCCCCTTTACTTCAAATGCTTTTAGAAAAATTGGATCAACTATGGTTCCAACAACTGTTTAATGTTTTCACTATTATGCCTACGAATAAAGCAACCCTTCATATTCCAAATTTGCCATGTTTGACTATGATTCTGTTCTTTCTTATAATGGATAAAGTGTGGTAATGGTATGGTATGGTAAAAGTTAAGATAATGTGATATGATGTGTTACAATGTGGTAAGTTGTGGTAAGAATGATTGTAGTATTGCAGTATGAGAGAGGACTAGAGGAGAGAAGTGAAAACTAGTGAGGAAATCATGGTTGTAGTAAATTGTGATATGATATAGTAATATGTGATGGTTTATGGTTAGTGTGATAAGTTTGTGGGAGGTGCGGTATGATACCACACAAAAGAACAGAGTATATCCGGGGTTTGCAGCTTGTACTTGGAGTAATCACTCTTCCAGACTACAAAATTTTCAGGCGTGGTAGCAATTCACGTGTGATAATTTTTCAGTGATAATTTCAAGCCCCGTTCTTTTATGCAGTTGCGGTGTCACACTGCACCATAACTTTCCATATTACATATCAACTCATCATTTACTTTTTCTAATTTAATTTATCTTTGTATTAAAAGTTAAACTTTTCATATTACACTACAACCCACCACAATCAACCTTTTCTAATTTAATTTATCTTTGTATTAAAAGTTAAACTTTCCATATTCCACCACAACCCACCACAACTTTCCCCAACCCACCACATTTTACCGTAACTTTTCCCAACCCACCACAATCCCCCACATTTCCTCCACACCGCACCGCATTGCAGCTCGCCGTATAAAAGAATGGGGCATCAGTTGTACAAGAGTTTTTTTTTTTTTTTGAAAATTTTTGAGATCAGAGTTATGAGGATTTTTAAAAATGATATGGCACACATGATATAAGAGCTTGAGTAATATCAGTAATTCATCGTGTCTATCTACCAACAGATTTGCTGAAAAAAATCGAACAAAATGGACCAACATCCACCATACAAGTAGATATTCAACACACACAACCCAATCCATATGATATCCCCTCTTAGCTAAAAGCCTAAAAACCCAACACTTCCTTTTGTCACATTTTCCACGTAGGCACCCAAGGGAGATTTCCCATTTGACACGTGTCCCACCATTGGATAACATGTAAGGAAGAGTAGCCAATGAGTATCAACATTAGGATTTGCCATTATCCCCACTTACTTGAATACTTCTACTACTACATTCCCCTCTTTCCTTCTCCTCATCACCACAACTTTCTTCTTCTTCTTCTTCTTCTTCTTCTTCTTGATCTCTTTCTCCTTAGTTAAGTTGGAGATCAAGCATCTATGGCTTCCAATGCATTGATGAGTTGCGGCATTGCGGCCGTCTTCCCTTCTTCCCTCTCATCCTCCAAATCCAAGTTCGCGACGTCGGTCGCTTTGCCTAACGTGGCTTGCAATGCTTCCTCAAGGTTCACCATGTCCGGTGCCGAGTGGATGCCTGGCCAACCTAGACCACCTTACCTCGATGGGTCCGCTCCTGGGTAAGTTTCCATATGCATATATAGACCCGACAAACAGGTCATTGTGAAAACTGATTCTAGTTACGACTTATTATTGGGTAGGTTCAGGTTTGAGTTGGGTCATTTTGTACGTGTCCAAAAGTTGTTTTAAGGTAGATTTTATTGGGATTCTTATAATATTTGAAATGATTGTAGAAATATGCTCTCGGTACATTTAGATATGTATATGTAGACCGGACGAACAAGTCATTCGGAAAACTGATTCTAATTACAACTTATTATCGTACGTGTCCAAAAATAATTTTAAGTCGATTTTATTGGGATTGCTTATAATATTTGAAATGATTGTGTAAAAAACTAAGCTGATTGGTTGGTTGGAATGTAGTGACTACGGATTTGACCCACTGAGGCTAGGAGAGGTTCCAGAGAACCTAGAAAGGTTCAAGGAGTCTGAGCTCATCCACTGCAGATGGGCTATGCTTGCTGTGGTAAGTTCCCATTCCCAAAAAGTCAAAAATCGACACTTATTATGTGGCGGAGAGAGTAATATAAAGTTAGATATAACAGTCTTATCCTTTGGAACTTTGTATAAACTCATACATTAAGTTAAATTACGTATGTTGTGCCTGAATATAGAGTAAAGGGTTCAAATATAGCATCTTATGACTTTCTGACACGATATTTATATATTATATACATATGTATGTAACAAACTCAGTGTAAACTTAGATATTAGTTTAAGTTACGTGTTGTGCCTGAATATATAGAGTAAAGCGTTCAAATGTAGCAGTCTTATGACTTTTTGACACGGTATATATATATATATATATATATATATATATATATATATATATATATATATATATAACAAACTCGGTATGAACTCAGATATTAATTTAAGTTACGTACGTTGTGCCTGAATATATAGAGTAACGAGTTTAAATGTAGCAGTCTTATGACTTTCTGACGCGGTATGTATATATGTATGTATGTAATGTAGCCCGGGATCTTGGTACCGGAGGCGTTGGGATTGGGGAACTGGGTGAAGGCTCAGGAGTGGGCGGCGTTGCCGGGGGGACAAGCCACCTACTTGGGGAACCCAGTGCCATGGGGTAACCTCCCAACCATCTTGGCAATTGAGTTCTTGGCAGTTGCATTTGTAGAGCACCAAAGGAGCATGGAGAAAGACCCTGAGAAGAAGAAGTACCCTGGTGGGGCTTTTGACCCCTTGGGTTACTCCAAAGACCCCAAGAAGTTTGAGGAGTTGAAGGTCAAGGAGATCAAGAATGGTAATTTTCTTTCACTTTTACTTACCTATATGGACTAACTTTTCATATGATTAATGGTTTAGTGTCTAACTTGATTAACCTTAAGTATTGTGACTTGGTTAATTTCAATTGTAATCTCAAATGAACTCCCATTTTATATATCTAAAGGTCAGGCCTAAGTATTAGGATCTAAATCAACTTAATCGACTTGATATAAAGTAATCTGGTCTTGAAATGTGCCAGATTTGAATAAATAGACAAAAACCAAAACGACATCCTAGTTTTTCTTGTAAGCCCAATGTTGATCATTTCTAAATAGATATACCTTAAATTTTCTTGACCATAATTGCCCGTATGTGTTTTCTAGAGAACTTAAGATCTGATTTCTTGTGATACAAAACAAACTAGCCCTAGATGAATATGGTTAAGATTTCCTTGACCATCGTTGCCTGTATTTTCAAGAAAACTTATTAGATTAACCCATCAAAAACCAAACTTTGAATACTTGAAAATCCCGACCTAAGATTTGCCAATGCGAAATAACTTTACCGGTAATTAATCCACTCAATCTAAACCATTGCAAACATCAAACTCCATCAGCTCTAACTTGAATATATGAGAACCAATTTGGTATAGTTGGTTCTTCAACTATTATGAATTGTTTCAACCTGAATTAGGCTATGAATACTCAGAAGACGAAAAAAAAAGAAATGAAAACTAAATAACCCATTTTTCATATATGCTCCAAACAATTCAATCTAAAACATAATATACTAAAATGTCTACCGAATAACCTGTTTTGTCAGATCGATGATCTAACTAGTTCATTACTATTGTTTGTTTGTTATGTCGCGCATAAAAACAGGTCGTCTAGCTTTGTTGGCATTCGTCGGATTCTGCGTGCAACAATCAGCATACCCAGGAACAGGGCCACTCGAGAACTTGGCAACTCACTTGGCTGATCCATGGCACAACAACATTGGTGACATCATCATCCCCAGATCCCTTTTGCCTTGAATAATTTTATCCATTCTCAATTATTCATTTCAATCCAATCGAATCGTCGAGTTTTCTGGAACATACATGCTGTAAAAATGTCCCCATGCATGATACATAGACATGCTCTTCTGTAATCACATCTTATGGATGTCTTATCTGCAATCGAAATGTAGACCGTCTTAACTCCTATCAATCATATCCTTCTATTCTGTAGAATCAACAAAGTTTAAGCTTCTGAGAGCAAAAAATCTACGCGTATCCATATTATTCAAACGATTGTACGTATAAAAATTCAAAGTTTATGCTGATGGTTTAAGGTTGAAGTAATGTTGCATGGTACACATGCTGGATTGGAACCTTGGTTAGGTCAAATTTCGCTAATTGGCGCAATCATCTCAAGTAAAAAATTTAAATTTAAGTGGATTGTTGAAAGATCAACGATAGTTTTATAATTTAACACACCTCCTCATGCGAAAATCAATTGGACTTGAAGCCAGGATATATAATGAAAAAACTCCTTAACCTTGTGCAAATATACGTGGGTGCTACCAAGATTTGAATCTCAGACCTCTCACTCAATTTGATTCTAATATATTATGCAAAAGTGCAAAACCATTACAAACAAAAACTTAAACTTAAGTCGATGATTGAATGGTCAATGATGACTTTATACTCTAACAACTAACTCGACATTCAATTCCTTCGAAGCAGGGTTAATTAACCACTTGTTTAATTTTCATTTTGATTGAATTAATTTATCTCAGGGTGCGTTTAGTTGGTCAATAACCCGGGGAAATGGTCAATTTTCTCGGGTTCACTTATTTTCCCCATGTTTGGATGTAAGCTGACCTTGAGAAAAATTTTACGGTAGGTCCAAAATTTCCTATATTTTCCTAGGGAAAATTTTCCCTTAAGGAGGAGGGGGGTTAAGGGAAATTTTTCATGGGGAAATCTTTCCCATGAAAATCTTCCCATAAAAACCTTTCCTCAGAAAAATTTTCCTAAAATTTCTACCAGACGCTCTCTCAATGAGTCATCACCGGCTCTTAATTAGACAATAATACATCTTACACTCCATGTTTTCTGATTGAAGAGATCCATGCCCTGAATTTGAGGGCAACACAATAAGTAATCATCAGAATAAACAAAGGATTATCTAGATACAAACTAACTAAATGATCAAATATTATACATAATCCTTAACAGTAAACAAAATTAAATCATGCAAATGGCAACTAATTAAGGGCAGGCGTATTAGTTTAATTGGTTAGTTAGTCACAAGAAAGAAGTACACAAAAATGAAGTTTTAGGGCATAAATATAATTAATAAGGTTCGTTGATTTTGGCAATACATAAGCTGTCCCCTACTACAGATTTCAAGATTCCTAATTCTTGGATGCTAAATGCTGGACATTAATAGCCTGTCATTAGCTAATTACAGTGGTCTTATCAACTGGTTTAAGCTCCTAATTAATCATATGTTATTTGTATACTCCCTCCCTCTGTTCTATATTGATTGTCATTTTTTAAAATCGTACAGTCAAATTAAAAAAATTTTGACCATAAATTTATTAACATATACAATGAGTTGCTAAAAATCACCATCATTAGATTCGTAACAAAAAAAATACTATCATAAAAGTATAATATTGCAATTGTTAATAACATATTGTCTAAGAAATTATCAATCAAAGAATAAAATTGGAGATCGCGAAAGTCAAAATTATGACAATTAATATGGAGCGGAGGGAGTTAATTTACGCACCAGTCAATCTTTAAACTTTGACCATTAATATCTTAACATTTTATTATATGAAAGTATTATTATTTGATTCGTAACGAAAAATACTATCATAAAAGTATAGTATTGTAATTTTTTGATTATATATATATATATATATATATATATATATATATATATATATATGCTAACATTTATTAGACGAATGTTATTGTGAAGCGAAGGTACGTATGTTTACAATAAAATCAGGTCAATGAGACAGGATATTACCCAATCCCCAGAACCAAAAAAATAATGATAAAACTGTGTTTTGGTTTCTAAGCCTCCATTATTTGGAGTTAAAATACTACTAATATGATATTTGGGTCATGTTACATATTATTATTAATATCATTTGAAGTACCCTTGAATCTTGATTAATAGCTGTATTTTATTTCAAAAAGAACAAACTTATGTACTGTGTTTGTGGCTTGTCTTTACTTTCCTTGCTTGTGTTTGTTGTAATTGAGCCTCTTAACTCATGCTGTATTTGTAGCTGGCTTGATTTGTTTTGCACATAAGATCTTAGATTATCGAGTCATGTCTATTTTATATTTTTATCATAAATAAAACAAATATCAATGTAAATATCTTTCTTAATTACTTTGATTGGTTTGTTCGTTATAATCCACGTTAAAGTAAAATGGTCTGAAAACGATCGGTTAAGACTCTGTTCTTTTGTGTGGTTGGTAAGATGCGGAAATTATGCGGTGTGGTGAAATAGTGGAAAGTGCGGTAAAACGTGGAATAATATGATAAAATTTATGGAAAATGTGGTTGATGTGGTAGGTGATGAAAGAGATTGTGAAAAGTAGAGGAAAAAAGTGAGGAGAGAGAAAAGTGATGAGATATATTGGTAACAATTATGGTAAATTGTGGTGAAACGTGAAAAAATATGGAATAATATAGTGAGTTATGGTACCGCGGGCCTAAAATTTGCAAAATTGGAAACGGAAAGAAAATTCACAAAACTAGTACATCATTAATCAAGAATATTAATTTTAAATAAAGTTGTGCATACATTGACTCATAAAATGAGAAAATTATACACAGGTTCTCAACATGATATAATTGAACTAGTTTAAATATTCATGTAATGGATTTTTGTATAAGTTGATAAATTTAAAGTATTGGTGAGTTTTGTAATAATATTGATAAATAATTACGATTAATTTTATAATAAGTATTGATTAATTCCTTTTGAAATTTAATTAATATCGTGGAAGATACTTATATATAGTTATTACTTATTATGAGGTGTAGCATAGAAGGATGGCAACTTTAAAATAAATTTCAAATGAATCTATGAATTATTTTTCGATTCAAATGAAAAATAAAAGACTTAGCCGAGAAGAAATGTGAGGAAACAACCGTTGAGGCAGGCCAAGGTCAGCCATTGAGAAAAGAGTTGGCACCGACGACAGTTGTTTCGTATTATTTTCTAATGTTGGTGACTATAAATTGGAAAGTGGTTCATCATTATATTCATAATTTCCCTCCATTCTATTTTAATATTTGGAGCAACAATATACATTTGAAAAAAATTCCTTTCCAACACAATAGGAATAATATTTGATGTATTTATGATAGGTTTCTCTTTGCTTTTTAAATCTCAATGATTCTAATCGACATACTATAACGATAAATAAGTGAAAACCAATAATATAAAGTATGGATTAAAAAAAATAGAAAATATTAATAATAAATAGTATGACATGAGGGAAGGATTTAATAACATATGCAACGTGAAGATATATGTTAGGGGTGGGCATTTTAAATCCGGAACCTGAAACCTAATCAGAACTGGTTAAATGGGTAAGTTTAGGAATTTAAATCGGTCATATGAGTAGGGGTATGGTTCTTAAAATTCAAAAACTTGTTAAACGGGTAAGGGTAATGTTCATAAACTAATACCTTGAATCGGAACCTGGAACCTGTCCATTACAATATCGGGTATGCGAAACCTAAAACTTGGAACGACTGGGTGCGTGGAACCTGGAGTCTTATTTTAATAAAATAAATAAATAAGTACATTTCTTTTAGAAATTAAATCAGTTTTACCAAAAAGACCTTTGTAATTTTTATTGAAACTTAGTTTTATTAAGAATACTTATAATTTCATATGGTTATTTTTTATGTCACACGACAGTCGGTGACCTTTTCTTAAACCAATGTATATAGATAGGTGACAATATAACATATCCGACTTGTAATTATGCATGTTAAACATCAAACTTGTGTAAATGGATGAAAAAAAATTAGTGGGTATTTTTTTAAAAAAAATGATAGAAATTATAATTAGTGTATAATATGTGGGTACTCGGAATCGAACCCAGAACCGCGGGTAATTTAGGAACCTGTTTAAACGGGTAAAAGTAAGGTTTATAAGGAACCGCTCACCCCTAATATATATTACTATGTGGAACGATCTCAACCAAAAGTTTAAGTTGATGGTTGAAAGTCCACATTCTTTGGGCTTGAAGCATGGACACTGCAAATGTCCCCTCCACCTAACATGCCTATAATGGATGGGGAACGGGAATACCAATGATCCAAAGCTAGGCCTCATTCCTAACCGCAACATCCTACGAATTGGTAAGGGAGAAAGGGCGCCTCCCTCAGAATTCAAACCTTGGAAGATAGGGATAGAAAGTGGATCTTTTGCCACTCAGACAAGAGGTGATTGACCAGATGTTATTGTTGTTTGCCTTATATGTAGTTATGCATTTCTCAATCATGTTTTTGTGCATTTCATTTTCTAAGCTATATCTTTACTTAAAAGTGAGTTTTTTTTCTAATCACCATGGACTTACTTTCACTAAACTTCAATTCAAATAGCATACCTATCGTGACAATCTTTGTCTCTTGTATGCTTATGGTCCTATTTGGTAATGAGTTATTTATAAGAAAAATGTAGGAAAAATATTTATAGCAAAATTAGCTGTTTCTGAAAAGATAGGTTAGAGATTTCCATTTACGTCTATATTTTCATTTTTACATGTGTTTTTAAAATGAGTCACAACTTTATAACCATAAAGTAAAATTTCTTTAGTATATATATTCATGATATTTAACACATTGTAGTAATTGTACCTTTCAATAATTGCATGTGAAAATATATTTATTAAAGCCAAAACCAGGCTAATCACAGTAGGATAAAACAAAAGAAATCAACAACTCAAAACTGCAAGAGTAAAGTGTGAGCTAGAGAAAGCACCGCAACACTATACTAATTATCTACTAATTACCTAAATATTAACAAATTAATGTACCATTCACATGCATGTTAAGCTCCAAACAAACATACTGAAACAAATTAAAGGGTTGAAGCTCATGCACTAAAGACTATACTATATTTCAACTTGAGGTTTCTTTAACTAATAACAAATGGTTGGCAGAATTAATGTTGTGCAAATGGCACTTAATTACTCGTTAATCAACCTAATTAAGAGCACAAAAGTAATTACTACCTCCGTTCCAAATTAATTGTCACTTTGACTAAATTTTGACCGTTAATTACTCACACATTATAGTGAGTTACAATATGAAATTACCGTCATTAGAAAGATATTTTCCTAACAATTATAATGGAAGTAATTTTATATTGCAACTCATTATAATGTATGAGTAATTAACAGTTAAAATTTAGTCAAAGTGACAATTAATTTGGAATGGAGGGAGTAAGTTTTAATCTTGGCGAAATATATAAAGAGGGGGGACAATAGCCCCTTTCTTCTTTGTCTGGAAGTGGTGATAGCCGTTTTGGCACAGTGAAATTGAAAAAAGAAAGGGGCAATGAATGAATATTGTTGAATTGGCACATTGAATGTTTGGGGGACAAAAATGGAGGTGATGAATTTGGAGGAGTTAGGGTTAGGTGCATTGGCTTGGTTTCATATGTTCCAATTAGGCCGGTTACTCATGAACTCCCCTTTGCATTTTGGGACCCAAATGTTGTCCTTTCTCTTTGAGTTCTAGCCTCTATTTTTTCGATGGACATGTAGAAATTGAGTAAAGTATGTTTAGGTGGATTCGACAAACGGGTGAGTTAGTTCGAGTTGATAACATGTCAATCAATTTCGGTTTGGTTCGGATTCGGACCGACTTAAGGTGGGTTTTATTTAGATTGGTTTTGGTGAAGTTCTTTAAGGTTGGGTTTTGATTCGATTTTAGGTCATTTGAGTGAGGAGCTTAATTGGGTCACTTTCCGGGTTGTGGATTGGATCGGTTTCGGGTTGGGTTTTCTTCTAGTTCGGGTCAAGATTGGTCATCATTCCGGGTAGTCGGTTTGGGTCCGGGTTCGATTTTTTGGTTTGAGTTTCGGGTCATTTTTGCAAGGTTTACATTTAGGTTTAGGTAAGTTTGAGTAGGTTCAGATAGAAGCAGGTAAGGCCGTAAGGGTAGGTAATGAGTCTTTTTTAGGAGTAAAAAAGTTTAGACGAACTTAGGTAAAAAAATAGAATTGGGTAAGAGTTCATAAAACTGAGTTGTGGTTAACCTACAATGTGAAAAAAAAGGGCCTTGTTCAAATTAAATTCAATGTTGGTTTATTGCAAATTCTAATTTCTATTTACATAAGAATGCTCTATGCAAAATTCAATTCATTCGAAATTATATAAGTTGTTTGATCATAGATCATTTGATATTGTCTTATCATCATTTAACTAGTGTATATAATAGTTATCTTTCTATTCATAATTTTTCGATCGCAGATCACGTATGTTCATACTATGGCTTTACAGATGAGTTGATTGATCTGATTCTGGTATTATTTGTATTTATCAGCTGTAAGTTGTAACTATTGAACTTGAAGAACTAGTAGCATGTACAATTGTTAAACACCTAATGAAAATTGCTTACAGCTCAAAATAAGTTGCTTAGTGCAAACAAAAGTTTATCCAACATAAGTAGAAGTAAAAATCTTCAAATTGCTCAACAAATATAGCATAACACGTTCATAAATATTTCAACTAAAACAAATAATATTTCTTAACTACATGCCAATAATTTCCTACATAGATGCCTAGCTAAAACAAAAGGAAACTTATATTATATACAAGCCACCCAAAGTATAGTTGGAAAATATAGACCTCTAGCTAGCTCCAACCATCTGCTGACCTAATTTGGAAATGCTAGGAAGTTATCTCACCTCAATGGAAATTTCCCCAAATTATGTCATGGATTGTTCCAATATTTACTGAATGAAGTACTATTTTGCATTTTTCAAAAATTGAACATTTGAGATTTTGTTTCATATATAAATATATGGAAAATTTTATAATCGTTGTCAACCATTATAACTGTCACAAATAAAATATATCTTATCTATATATGTGTCAAATCTCAATTTGACCATCTATATATTTTATTTAGTACAAAATTACAAAATATATTTTCTTAATTAAAATATTATTTTTAGAAATTTAAAAAATCGACCTTAACTTTAAGCTTTAGCCTAAACAAAAAAAACATATTTTAAACAATATTTAATTTTAGAACTTCTGTAAATAATTTATAATTAAAAACATTATTTTATAATTTTTTGTTAATTAAAAAATGAACAGTCAATGTAAAACTTGACACATATAAAAATAAAATTTGTTTTATTTGTACTAATTGTCATAGTTGACAACTATTATAAATGTATCATACATGAGTATTAGGTATGCATATATATCTATTTAACTTAAACATATAAGGGCTCTCTATATTAAAGAGGGCGCAAGAAATTATGTTTCATTAGATATTTTGGATTTGTCTATAACATCTTAAACATCAAATAGAAAGTGTTCAATGTTGATCTTAATCAACTGAAAATTGACTATTCTATTTTTTTTCCAACAAATATATCTGGTTAAAACTAGCACTATAGTTCATTTCTAATACAACTAAAATTTAAAAAAAAAATCAACGACATAGATTAATCGATAGACATTTAGTGATAATTAACAATCAAGTCTACTATGATCAAGTTGCAATGCAACATTAAGGCTTTGTTCGGCAGTAGCGTTTGGAATAGCGTTTAGCATCTTGACCAAGTCCAAACTCTAATTGCATAAATATTAGCGTTCGGTAAGCTAGCGTTTTGAGAAGCGTTTAGCGTTTTAAGGAGCGTTTTGTGAAACGCTAATAAAGTTAACGTTTAGCGTTTCATATTTTTCAGTCAAAAAATACCCTTTGTAAATTTTATCTTTGGAAATTATTGATACCCTTTTATGTCAATTCATATTAATCTGTTAAGTCAACCGCTAAATTTATCGAACACAATTATTATTTGAACAATCATTCGCTATCCGCTACTTAAACCGCTATCCGCTGTTTAAACCGCCATCCGCTACATAAACAGCTATCCGCTATCTAAAATACTAATCTTGGCGAAAAGGGCCTAAGCCAAGTTATTCATCAATCTATGTATGTTTAGCCTATAATATATAGGATATCCTAGCCACATGCCTATATTAATATGTAGCTTTCATATATATACAAACAACAAGAAACGTACTCAAATTCAAACCGAACACAATCAACCGCCCTCATTGGGTATTATCTATCTAGTCAAGATCAAGAGCTAGCTAGAATAGAAGCACACTAATTGATTGATATCAAGTTTCAAGAGCTAAACAAGACAATATTTCAGATTCTAACAAGTTTGACAACATGCCCCACTAGATTTCTATATGACCATCAATAATTGGAGATGATCAATAAATCAAAGCTTTAACTTATATAACCAGGGGCTTCATGTATACAGTATAGTTGACTTGGTCTATGGTATATGAACAAGCATTTTTTGTATTTGTATGTGGGATATATAGCAAAGATCCATCCAATTGGGTTATTCATGTTTGTCCGATCATAAATTTTTGTGTGAATTTAAATTTATGTTGGATTGGGTTTGAGAATTCGGGTTTGAATTGTCTGCAGTTTAGAGTAAATTCAAGCTTGTACAAATTCAGATATTAGACACTACCATTTAGTTTATGTATAATTTTGTTCCAAATTTAGAAGAATTTAGTTTAAGTTTTCAAAAGTGAATTCTAGATGTTGGTACATCGAATTCTGGTTCAGTCATACAAAATTAAGAGATCATTGCCTAGTAAATTTTGAGCCTAGCGTAATGACATAAGCATTCATTCTTTCCTGACACGATGGTGGAGTTTCTTTCTACTACCCTTTCTTCTTTGTCAATTCAATCCTGAAACAATCTTCAAATAACAAATGTCGTTTCAACCGTCGCAAACATGCTAAGAATGTTGGATATGTCGAATCAGAGCTGAGATAAGTCTCGTCTAGGCCCTTCTTAGATTCAAGAGCAAAAGAATGGAGGATTGCCTAGTAAGACTAGGAGCTCGACATTTACCCGAACGAGATTGGACAGTTTCTCTATCTTATCTCCGGACAAAGGAAAGGTTATTCCCTAGGTGATAGAGCAACCTTTAGAGTTTAGAGTAAAGCTCACTTTCCCATTCGTTTTCGATTTGGGCTGTTTCCCTCTCGACTTTGGATCTTAGCTCCCAAAAAAGTCTGCTTTAACAAATAATCCAAGCCTATATTCGAAGTTTCCTGGGGCTGATAAGGTGAAATGGGGGCCATCCTAGCCCATTGAATGCCCTATCTTGGACAGCAATTTCATTCTTCAAAATGATTGGTTGACCCTTCAAAAAAAAAGTATTTTCTTTTAGATAGGTGATTCCCCCATTTCCATTAAAGTAGGGAAAGTGGGGAATCAAGTCGCTATCTCATATTTCTCTCACGAATTGAAACTTCTTCCCTCTTTCGTAGCAATAGTCGAAAATCGCCTCGGTCAGTGTAGTCATGTCCTGATGATAGATAGAATATCACAAGAAAACTAATGGAATATTCGGTTGGTTGTTGAAGTCGAATTTCGATTCTTTGTTTTGCTCATATGATGTCAGTCAAAGAAAATCCTTCTGAACATGAAAACAACCAATTGTTCTTCTTTCATTAGGTCAAGCTCAACAGTCCTCTAAACTCTATTACAAGTACAAATACAATAAGGGTTCTCATATATGCAAAGGTTCTATACCGTACACAAATACACAATGATCCTCTATTACTTAGATCCATTTTTAAGAATTTAGGTCTAAAACTTTTAGACACAATAGACCTGGGTTGGACAGGGGTCTAAGCTTCTGAAAATGGATTTGGATCGAAGTCCACAACTAGAACCGAAATTTGGGTTCAGATGCGTTTTATACATACATTTTTTTATATGTAAAATACATATATTAAAATTATGTTGTCTAAGTAACTCTAAATTGTAATTATCTAAATCCTTACTTTTACTCCACGACGTTATGACACCCATCATATCTGTCTCTCTCTCTCTCATATAGTCTCGTCAGTGTTAATTCTTCATTGCTATCGATTAGTCGTCCTTACTCCCACTTTTTCTCTTTTGTTGTTTATATGTTTGGATTTCGTCCGATCCCTTGCCAATTGCGTTTATGGTTTGTTTCATTAAAATTTAAAATTATACATTTAATTTCGTTAGAATTTATTTAGATTTAGAATATTTGTGATAATGTATCTTTGATGTTGTGAGTTTTAAGTAAATGATTTCGTTTTTTTTTTTTATCATTTAGTATGTGTGACCGTTTTATTTTCAAACACAATTAACAAGGATCCAATGGACCCTCCAAGGACTTATGAATCCATTAGAAATAGAGGAACGGATCATGTATGGGTTCACACCAAAAACACCTAGAAGATCTAAGTAGGCTATATATTGATCCAATCGAAATATAAAAAATGAATTTAGATCCACTTAAACTACGATCAGATCCTACTGAATGTTACAATAGTTAAGCTAGCTTATTTCATTTTGAGGCTGTTATTTTATTCCTTTCGGTTATTTTTTTTTAATACTAATACCTAGTTGTTTTGTTGAGTTGTCCCACATCGGCCTTTGACACCCATATTGTGGTGTTTATAATGGTTTGGGTGCCTCAACCTCCTAAGCTAGCTTTTGGAGTTAAATTGGGCTCAAGTCCATTATTTCCCAGTAGTATCGAGCAGTCATTGATGTTGGGCGCCAAGAATTATCTGTATCGTGGTGAGGGGGGCGTGTTGAGTTGTCCCACATCGACCTTTGACACCCATATTGTGGTGTTTATAATGACTTGGGTGCCTCATCCTCCTAAACTAGTTTTTGGGGTTGAATTGGGCTCAAGTCCATTATTTCACATGTTTTCTATAAATTTACATTTACTATGAAAAAACGAATTTTTCAGCCATACATAACTTCTAATAATCATGATAAAAGCATAGTTAGGTTAGCTTATATAAGCTAGATTCATATATAGTAGAATTGACATGGTCCATGTTATGATTTCAGCAAATTAAATTAAATACGAGTAGAACTAAATTGTTTGAAGGGTCACAAATTTGAAAAAAACATAAAAAGTCTAGTTTCCCGTTGGTTCATCCTCCTACTTTTGTCGGGGAAGTCACTGTGAGTCGAACTAATAATACTGACCACACAATTATTGGTCGGTGAAACCACGGGATACTCACTTCATGCCCAACACAAGATTATTATTAAAGCTTTTATTTCAATTCCAATATGAATATTATTTAATAATATGAATGAATATGAGAGAGAAAAATTGCTGCTAGGGAGGTGCATTGTGGACCGTTGATGTGACACCAAATTCCAAATTTGGGAAGGTGGGTGGTAGTTTGGACGGCTCTTATTTTCTAGATAATGGAAAATGTTTGGGGACGTATCATTTGGGTCCTAACTTTTTGCTAACTTAATTTTGGATCTGATTTAATGTTTGGCTTAACAAATTTTGAGTACTTTGTATCGGTTTTTTTAAACCAAAATCAAAATTAAAATCGATACTGTTGAAATTTCGTTCAAATAAAGTATTCATGGGTCAAATGTGATAATTTTAACTATAAATTTTACAATTTAGGAAGATTGGTTCCAAATAATCGAAGATTTAGAAATTGAGTCGCTATCCGCAACTCCATGGAAATAGACATAGGTAAATGAAACATTGTACTTTATATTATGATAGTTTAAGTTGAAAAACATAATCCTTTTCAGCTATATATCCATATTATAGACATTACTTTGTATTGTTTTTTTGTTTAATACAAAAATAGGGGCAAATTTAGAGTCATTCATTTGCTTAATATATATTTGATGATTCATTATATATATGCAGTGATTTATAGTTTTAAAAATATTTATAAAAATAATTTTATTTTCATAAAATATGATGATCAAAGTAAAACATTATATCAAAGGGTATACATAAATATTTAGAAAAGAAAAGAAAATATTAAATAATTGAAAAAATATTTTTTACTCCAAAAGCCAAGAAAGGGGCAAGAAACTTGATCTCATCTATTAGAAAATTTGAGTAAAAAATAGAGGGGGCAACAAGTTGGAGTTTAACACATTTATCCTAAGGTAAATAATGAAGCCAGGTTGCATGAGTTGGGCACTTAAACATGTGGATAATCTAAATTATTAGATGAAAGAAATTAAATTTGTGGCCCTTGAACAATTCAATAGGTAAAAGGACGATGAGGTAAACAAAATTAAGAAATTTGATTTAATTAATGACAATTCAAGTTATAGGCTAGGAAATGTGCATTATATTATGTTATCCATGCATTACGACACATGTAGTAGTATATAATAATATGTTTCCACCATTCCAAGAATATATAGTTAATTTTGTGTTGGAATATTTGACATTTATGGGACACTATAAACTATATGTATTCAGTTGGATTATATTTTATGTTGGTATATTATTATTTCGAGTAATTTTTAATGTTTTATTATTTATTATGTTCAATTATTTTCCAAATACAAATCACATTGGCCGAGAAGCATGGCTAGCTAGCATAAATTAGGCTGTTTTTGGTAAGTTATAATGTTGTCCGTTTGAAATAATATATATTATCTGATTGTAGGGATAATTTGTAGAATGGAGAGTAAGTTTTAACAAAATGTGAAAAGGTACCACTTGAAAGCAGACTATATGCAAAGGTAAAAAACTATGGTCTGCATGTTCCTAGCTAATTATAGTATTGATCATCTTTATAAAGTTTTACTATTAATTGTTTAAAATATATGATAATTTAAAATAAAAAATTAATATTTTAAAAGTAATTTGTCGCAAGAAATGTTTCATTAAAAGTTATAATGAATAAATTAAAGACTAAAAAAAATAACGTAGATTCAAATGTAATAGATCAAAGCTGTCAAATTTTGTTTCATCCTAAAAAAATTGGTCTTGGTTATAGAATTTTGTACAAATTTTGACATTGACCGAACTTTTCTTTAGTTAGGGGTACAACAATTATATTTTCTTATTTTCATTGTGCAAATTCGAATTTAGGTTCGCTCAACTGGAAATAAACCTGAAAAGAAAATTTAAATCTAATGTCAAATATGAATTTTTCATCTAATGTCCCATTTGTCAACAACTGAAATAATCTGTATTCAAATTTTTGATAGCTCTACAAAAGAGAGGTTAACACTATCACCATTCTTAATTATTTATCACAAAAACAAATTTATCAAAATCAACATATGTAGGAAATAAGGTGAAAAGTTTTCAAATTGCCAAAAACATTCTTTAAAATACTCTTGGAATAAAGTAAAGAACTAATATATTAGAGGTAAAATTGGTCTTATAGTTGCTAAAATTGCTAAAAATTAGATAATTCGACAAATAAAAATAAATAAATTAATTAATTAATTTGACAAATTAAATAAAAAGGTAATAATTAGTGAAAGGAAAATAAGAAAGAAAAAGGTAAGGAGGAAGGCAAAGGTAGAGTAATTTCCAAATTAATAAATGTAGTTTAATAATAATATCACAATTCACAAGTCATTGGTCACCCACATAGACACCCATCTCCAAGATAAATACTCACCCCCACTTCTCTCTTTCTCACTCCCAACCCAATCTCTCTTTCTCTTTCTCTCTCTCTCTCAAATTCTCTCTTATCTCTTGTGTTCCAAAACCCCAATGAACAAAGAAATGGGAGAACAAGGGAGCTCATACTCAGCAAAAGACTACCATGACCCTCCCCCAGCACCCCTGATAGACCCCTCAGAGCTGGGCAAATGGTCATTTTACAGGGCCCTCATTGCTGAGTTTGTAGCCACCCTTCTCTTCTTATACATCACTGTCCTCACTGTCATTGGCTACAAGAGCCAGACTGACCCCAAAATCACCGCCGACGAGTGCGGCGGCGTCGGGGTTCTCGGCATAGCATGGGCTTTTGGGGGCATGATCTTCATCCTTGTTTACTGCACCGCCGGAATTTCAGGTAAATTAGACTCGTAGCGAAAAATACTTTTATGTGAATATATTCAGTGTTTCTTTAGGAATTGAAGTTTATAATGGTGCGTACATATATGAGCTAATAGCTCATTTGACATTGTGATGGTCCAGTTTGGATGACCTGAACTTACCGTTGTAAAAAAGATATTGAGAGTGAAATAGAGGGACTAATATTGGTTCAAATATTGCTTGTTCCCTGTTCTTTCTTTTTTTTAGTATAGGGAAGATGTAGGCAAGGTAAAATCAGATAAAGAAATGTAAGTAGTGGAAATAGATAACGTTACATTACTTTTTTTTATTTTTAAATAAATATTGTGAGTTGAATAAAAAAAATTAAAATAAATTATCTAAAAATAGAGCTTTATTTTTTTGGATAATAAGGTGAGGTAAGGCAATATAAAATTTACCTACATTACTAAAGAATAAGACATACTTGTAACTTTTGTGTGAAGTCTAATGTTTGTGTATGGTATGTTGTGTGTGAGATTCTTTTTAGGTATGGTTGAAATGGGAATAGGGTGAGGGGGGAAAAAGCAAGAATTTTGGTTCACTAGTTAATGTGTTTGGTATATGTGAAAATTTGATTTGGATGAGAGAATTTGGAAAATTGGAAAATGAGGTGTTTATGTATTTATTCTCAATTGAGAGGTGGACATTGCAATATGAAAATAAGAATATTTGAATGCTCATTTGTCATTTAATTTTGAGGATATGTGTAGTTGTATTAAAGTCTAAAGATAAGTGTGACTATACAATTGTACTCCTCTTTTTATTACTGCCTCCACCCTAAATTGTTTATCATTTGATTAAATTTAATTAAATCGTTGATTATTCTCAAATTATAAATCAGTTACAATATGAAATTATCATCATTGTAATTTTTATTAATGTATCTTTTTAATGACGATAATTTCATATTGTAACTCATTGTAATTTGTAAGTACTTAATGATCAAAATTTAATCAAATTACAAACATTTTGAAACGGAGGTAATATAAACTATCACTATAGTTAATGGGCAAGATTATTTATTTAATTCACATGTGTAGTTCATATCATTTCTGTGTACACATTTATTATTATTATGGATAATATTACCTAGCTAAAAGTTGAGGTAAATTATTTAACGAAGCCCCATTTATTATTATGGACAACCTTACCTAGCTAAAAGTTGAGGTCAATTATTTAACGAAGCCCCAATTATTGAGTGAAAAATGACAAGATTATACATAGGCTTATCATATAGGATCTTCTAAAAATAATAGTATCATCTGCAAAATAACAGTGTCAATAATTATGACAAATGGAAGAACTCTAGTTAATTGAAAATAGTAGTTGAAAACCAAACAATGTACTTTGCATGTCATTAATTATTACCACACAAAATCCAAAATACTCAAATCCATTGTTTGACGCAAACTAACATAAACGAGAGATTTTAGATTGTAACATTTTATTTGTCCATCTATCTAATTTTAGAAGACTAATATGCATTGGGAATTGAGGTAAAAAATTTGTAATTTACCCAAACTACCCATAGTTTAATAGAAGATAATAGTTGTTGGAATTGTAAAAATTGATAAATGAATCTATTAAGTAGGGGTAGAAAAGAAATTATAGTTGTTGGGATTGTAAACTGGATAAATATTTTGGGACAAAGAAATTAGATAAAAGGACAAATATTTTGGGACGGAGGTAGTACCATCTTTATCGTGAACTTTCCTGCTTAATTTAGGCTTTGAGTAACTAAAAAAACCTCGCATGTTTAATTATTAGCACAATATTAGATGGACCCTTATTTTGCTACATTGCTGCACTTTCAATCATCAACTTAAATTTTTAATTAATTAGTGTTTGACAAACGAATTGTATTATTATTATTATTTGTGCAGGAGGACACATTAACCCTGCAGTGACATTCGGTCTATTTCTGGCTCGTAAGGTATCCCTAATCCGAGCAGTGATGTACATGGTGGCTCAGTGCCTAGGAGCCATTTGTGGGGTCGGGCTAGTCAAGGCCTTCCAAAGGGCCTACTACAACCGCTACGGTGGTGGGGCCAACGAGCTGGCCGCTGGCTACAGCGTGGGGACCGGCTTGGCCGCCGAGATCATCGGGACCTTTGTGCTTGTGTACACCGTTTTCTCCGCCACTGACCCAAAACGCAGCGCTAGGGACTCCCATGTTCCTGTATGTTTACTCTTTACTTACTTCTTCCTACTCTTTAACTTATTGTTGTTTTTCTCTACTTCCTTTATTTATAGTATAATTGTTCACTGCTTGGCTATTAGAAAATGACTTAACCTAATTTAATCTAGAATTGTGTTCCTTTAAGCTTTAAGCTTGTAAAGTAAGTAATGTAAGTAAAGTTAGGAAAGGTATGTATGATATAGTAATATATTTTAAGTAGTGTAAACAAGGTAAATATAAATAAAGCAAGTAAATGTAGGTAAAGTAAGTATCTTAATTCATATTTATATTACAAAAAGATAAGGCTACGTACTGTGTTCTTTTTAAAATAACTGTCATTTTTATTACTGCATGATTTATTAAGATATTTTAAAAATTGAAATTGTTTGCTATTAATATATATTTATTACAAAAAGTATAATACTATATTTATATGAAAGCATTTCTATCATGTATCGAATAATAATAGTTACTTTTATATATAATATAATAGACCATTCTTACATATATCAGACTAGCCTTACATATATTGAAAAGTTATTTATCAAACTGACTTTTTAAAATTCAACCACACATTAGGCAGTAATAGAGAGCGAGTGCTAAAGTACTATATATACCCAAGTGAGATGTACATTTTCATCACGTCTTGTTAAAACATGATGGTGAAATTCATCAAACATTGGTAAAGATAAAATTTCATCACTATGGATAAACGGAGTGGTGGCAAAAAAAAAATGATGCTTATTACACGTGGATTCACTTACTTCATATAGTAATTAAAGCATTTCTTGGAGTACTCCCTCTGTCCTATATTAATTCACACTTTGATTAAATTTTGACCGTTAATTACTCATAAATTACAATGAGTTACAATATGAAATTAGCGTCACTAGAAAGATACTTAACTAAAAATTACAATGGAGGTAATTTCATATTATAACTCATTGTAATTTATAAATAATTATAGCTCACTAGGTGATTGAGATATACTAGTACTCAAACAATGTTACAAATTACGATGGAATCTTATGGGCATGCAAATGTAATTACTTTGCAGAGAAGGGAATGAACATTTCTTTTAATTAATTTTTTGAGAAAAATTCCATGATATTGTCCTTTAATATTATAAAAATTAACCGACTTTTTTCTTCACAAAGAATGGGAATAAATATTTAAAAATAATTAACATAATGAAGAGAACGATGATCATGGGGTTTAATTTCCAGAGAATAATCAGGATCAGATCTTACATAGAAAGCACCAAAATTTTGATTAAGACTATGATTAAAGATTCTTTTTTTTTTCAGATTTCAGCAAAAAAAAAAAAGGTTTATTTTTCCATGGAGATTATGATTAAGAATTTATGATTACGGCATTCCCAAATGCGTATGGGTAAGTGGAAATCTGACGTTTATCCGTGGAAAAATTATGTCACTCATACTTAGCTTTTTTTTATGTCATAACTTAAAAGTAGATTCTACTTTTCCTATTTTTCAAGATACCTGTGAGTGTACGCCAAAAAGAAATTTCTTTATCTTTATCAATATAATATGGTTTGGAAATGGGTTTTGCTGCATTTTTCAAAAACAATGGGAGTAGTTTGAGTAAGGGATAACCCAAAAAAATAACAAATATGATTCTCAAATATTAGTCATTTATATTTATATAATACTCCCTCCATCCTGTATTTTGTCACTTATTTGACTTTTCATGGTCTCCGATGTTATTTTTTGACTGAACATAATATATTTACCAATAAGTGTGATTTTGTATCTTTATGATAGTATTTTCCGTTACGAATTTAATGAGAGTAATTTATACTATAAATCATTATATATGTTGGGAACTCAATGATCAACATTTTAAAAGTTTAACCGGATACAATTTTCAAGCAGGGTGATAAAGCTAAAATACTAAGAGAATATACAATGAGAAATTTTATGGGATGGAATTTTTATCTTCTCTCAGTTGTCACCATTTTTCTCCTATTTTTTTCATTCCTTTGAGTTCTGAAACTCTGCCGTAAGTAGAAAAGCTTGGTGGGCTATTATACTGTAAGAGTAAAAAAGCCTAGTGAGCTATTGTAGTGACTGATTATGGTATAAAATGTAGATAGCCTTTGTCTTGGAGCAAAGTGAGTAATCTTTTTGGCAACTCCCTTTATTTCTTCTCATGAGTACCAAAAGCAAGCAAATCATGATGAGAATTGACCTTAAAACAGCCATGCCAAAATTATTATGTTCTCCATTATGTGTACTACTTTTGATGAAGTAATAGTAGTACTCATGCAGATATGCATGCCTAATTGCCTATCTAGCTATATATGCCGACGTTATTCTCTTTACTTGTACTCAAACAATTTAGGTGGGGTGTTCATCATCATGTGGTTCTTATGTCAAGCTTCAATCTTTTCATCATATGTGCATTTAACTATGCATGTTCTTGTTGACAATCTATTGCATGCTTTCCCACTTTGGTTACTCATGAGTCCTACTCGAAAACGACTTAACCCATGCTCGAGATATGAAATATCGACTTTAAAGTTGATCGAAATAATTTGGTTTTAATCAGTCTGATTTAAAGTAGTACGTATTTGTTGTCTTGTTTAATTTGAATGACTCATTTTTTATACATTGACGGTGGGGCTACCTAGCTAATTGTAACAACCCCTTGATTAGATTTTCATGTGTCTCAGTCGATATTGGACTAACCCATATATGCTCATGGTATAAAACATTTACTTCAAAGTTACCTTGATCAATAATAATCCAAACTCAAATCAGCTTGCTCTACACAATGCCCTATGGATTAATAGATATGTTTTTTATGTTATTACTTACTTGTTTTTTGATTTGAACAACTTGTTTGTGTTAATAGATATGAAATATCGACTTTAAAGTTAATCAAAATAATCTGACTTAAATAAGTCTAATTTAAACTAGTACATATTTGCTGATTATTCAGCTCATTTTCGATACATTGTTTTAGCGCTAGTATATACTTGTTTTTCATTTTAACAACTTGTTTGTGTTACATTTGCCGTGGTGCTACTAACTTTGTAACGTTGCATTATTCTCCTACATGTCCTAATCAATCTACATCGACCTAGCCTATATTCGAGACCTGAATTATCGAGTTTAAAATTAAGTTACCTTTATCCTAAAAAAAAATTAACTTACCTTGAATTGAAAAAATAATTCGTCCAAGGTGAATTTGTACTAGCCAATGAATTAATAGATATACTATTTTAAGCTAGTACATATTTAATGTCTGATTTGAACAACTCATATGCTATATGTGGAGGGTGGACCTACTAGCTAGCTTTATGTAATAATACATCTTGCCAAAACATATGTACTGGCTATAGTGGCTAATAATTTCGAATTTAACGATTGTCCTTTCTAGTGTTTGGAATTGAACTTTCTTCAATTTGTTATGCTCTACCTAGTTTAGTCTCATGGAGTTGGTAGAGGGAATGTGCTTTTTTTAGGTTGTTGTTTTGTGTACGTTTTTTTTTTTACATATATCAGTAAATCTGTAAGTCATTTGGTATCAGCTGTATTGTAGTATACCAATCATTGATATATTTTTCGGGGAAAAAATAGAACAATGTTTTGTTTGTTCACTGATATATCATTAATGGTTTGGATTTGAAGGTATTGGCCCCACTTCCAATCGGGTTCGCCGTCTTCATGGTTCACTTGGCCACCATACCCGTCACCGGCACCGGAATCAACCCGGCTCGTAGTCTTGGAGCCGCCGTCATCTACAACAACCAGAAAGCTTGGAATGACCACGTAATATATATTAACCCTTTCATCTTTCTTCCTTCAAATGATTTTCTTCGCGATTTAATGGAATTAATCTCTCAACACATTAATATTTGGGGTTGTCAAAAATTTATGGTTTAGTCTGACTTGGAAAAATAGGTGTAGTCGTCGATCTTGTGCTCGAAATTTGACATTGACCCAATTTTTTTAGATATTGGACACAATATTTGTCATTTTTTTGTTGTACAACCTAAACTTGGACTCGTTCATGTTGTCTAACCCATAATACACCTGAAATAACTGAGAAATTGTCAATTCGTTCAGACTTAAACTGATCTGCACCCGAATATTTGACAATCCAAGTTATATCTGTTAAGATGAGACTGTTTATATTAGGTTAGCGGAACACATGCTAGGAGTGTTGTTATTATTCTTGTATTTGAACCGATATTAACAATAATTAATTTTTAAAATACAGTGGATATTCTGGGTAGGACCCTTCATCGGAGCAGCAATAGCAGCATTCTACCACCAATTCATCCTTAGAGCCGGAGCAGTCAAGGCTTTGGGATCCTTCAGGAGTAGTTCTCAAGTCTAAATCAAGACATTCTCCATCACCAAAAATCTCTCTTTCATTATTTCTTTAAGATCTTATGAGCAGGAAAAAAAAATGTTGTATGTCCAAATTTAAATAATTGTTTTCCTAGTTATATTTTATGTACAAGTGTCTAGTTAATGTCCCCCTTTTTTTTAACTTTTTAATCTTATTGTGGACCTACTTGGTTAATTTTATGTGCTCATTATGTCTATGGCTATATTAGCTTGGTTTATGTGGTGTGGACCAAAGCAAATGGAATATATATGGTTGTAGATAATGAGAGAGTTTTATAGGGAGCTTTTTGTATTCCCTTATGGTAATGCATTTGGAAGTTGGTGAAAAAAAGTGTTTCTTTTTTTTTTTTGTTTCTTCTTTTTTTCAGAAGTTATTGTTAAAGTTGGGATATATTGTCTTAATCTTTTTACTTTGCAATTCCATGCATGTGACTTGAAGGTGGCACACCATGATAATGATAATATTCCCTACAGTTCTTTTTGTCTTTTTGTTGCTTCTCTAGATTCTTCCCTAATGATGAAGTGGATTATACATTAGTATAAGAACAAGTGCCCCTTGAGATCATCATAAAAGATGGAGATATGATGGGCTGCTGAATTTGGGCACTCAATAGGGTTTATCAGTTTGTGTTTGTCAAATAGCCTTGCCAATAGTGTACAATAACATATTTCAATATAGTCCCGCTAATATGAGGTTTGAAGAAGTTCAGATATAGACAATTTTTCCCACGTACAAAAGTATATGATTTGCTGATAAAGTGTGATTAATAATAATAATGATTAGGGTTTACAGCAGAGTCATACAAGGTCTTGGACATTATATTGTATATGATATTTTTACCATGTACGTGTGTAAGAATATATTTTATTACACACCTTGTCAATCGAGTGAAACCACAAACATGCATGTTGCCCCTGTGAGTGAGTGGGGATATATGTATCTAACCTATAAATGGCACTTGGAAACCATCTCACAAACACATTTGACAATATAAATATTGTGGAACTATCTCAACTAAAAGTTTAAGTTGGTAGTTAAAGGTTCAGTACGTAATAGTTTTATACTCTAACATAGCCTCTCACGCGAATGTCCTTTGGGTTGGAAGTGCTGATGCTGCAAATGTCTCATTTACCTTGTGCAAATAAATATGGGATGCTGAGATTCGAACCTGAGACCTCTTGCCCGAAACTATCTTGACCAAAAAATTATGCTGATGATCAAATACCCGGTAATAATTTTATACCCTAACAAATATATAATACGGGACGCATGCATAAATTATGAAACTATATATACACTTAAAACGAATAATATCAGCTCTATTAATCATGACAAGATATTGCAATGCTTGCCAGACCATAAGTTAAGTGTGCATGGCTTAATGAATATTATTATAGTAGAGTTTTTTTTTTTCCCTCCTTATACTTCCCCTTTCTTTTCTTACGTTATCTTTCCATTTGAAATTGCATGTGAATTCAAGTTGCCACCAAGCAGGATTATATTCCCCACTTCTTTGTTGCTTATCTAGATTCCTCACCAATAATGAAGTGGATTATACATCAAGCATGACATGCATATAACATAAGTTATTGGAGACTAGTTTTTCAGACTATCTATCAATATTTTAATGGGTTATATGTACTTACATTTTACTCTTTTTTGTGAAATTTGCGGCTGATTACCATTTCTCGAAATCAATATGAAAGATCGAAAAAAAAAAAGATTAGTAGAAGGAATTGGCGTTACTCAGTAGATTATCCGTTTGGATTTGACAAAAACATAATAAAAGTATCGCGATCTTTATGCATAGTGATGGCAGTGGCTCGGAGAATCCCTGTTTTTGTTAGGACCCGACTTGCTTTTTTTAAAAAGATTTTTTTTAGGTTTTTGTTATGCACATTGAGTTTGGGTGCAATAATATTGATATGGTATCCCATGATGTGTGCTGCATGCCATGATATACGTCCACATGATATATATGCTCTATCTCAACAAATAATGGCGTATAACATCCAAATGGTCCTCATTCCTCAACACCATCAATGCCAGCCACATGTATATATGATCCGATCCTCAAATAAATCACTCCATCTTAGCAATCATATGCATAAATATATTGTCCATATCTTATTGATACAATAAACTCAATTTTATGTTTTTTTTATCTAGCCATATATATCAATAAAAACAAATAAAAGAAAACACTATTGTTCTCCTCCTTCCGTTCCATATTAATTGTCATAATTTTGACTTTCACGGTCTTCAATGTCACTCTTTGATTAATAATTTTTTACATGCAATATTATACTTTTATGATAGTATTGTTCGTTATAAATCTAATGATGGTAATTTTATATAGCAACTCATTGTAAATATTGAGAAATTTATAGTAAGACTTTTTTATATTTGACTGTACAATTTCCAAAAACGACAATTAATATGGAACGGAGGGAGTAAGACAGATTTGATTTAAAACCCTATATCCTAATTTATTTGGTTGATGACGTGAATTAAATGGCATGGCACCGACGGGCAGTTCGTGTCTTCATCCATACCCATTTTTGAACTCATCATTTGTAAATAACAAAAGTGAATCAAACTCAAAACACTAATTTCATCGAACTTCATCGAATTCAGTCACCCTCACCGAAAAGTCTCCTACTTATAGTTACTGTATGGTGTATCCTTCATAGTACAATATGTTAGAGAAAATAGTAATAGCAAGGTAACAGCGGAAGCGATTAATAGAATCGAAAACGAGATGACGGATATTACGACAAAATTCAGGAACAAAATAATAAGAGCGATAAAAGAAAACAACCACAAGGTTTACGTGGGAAACCGAAGAACTCGGAGAAAAACCCACGGACGGCGACAGCCAGAAAATAATCCACTATGAGAAAGGAGGAGTACAACCCGATCACTATCACAGGGTGTGATGCGATCCACAACAGAGGAGATTACAACACAAATCTCTCTCCCTCACAACTCTCAATCTTTCTCTCTCGGGATACAATTGGGATCGAAAATATTGGTGAGACCTTTTTCCCTCTCAATATTTTCTCCCTCTCTGACTCTCCATAACTCGATCATTGTTCGCCGTACTAGACGAGCGCCGTGCGTCGTGCACCATGCACCGTACGCCGGGTTGTAAAATAAAATGGAGAATACCGAACCCTATTTATAGGAAAAACTCCCTATACACCTAACTTGACTCCCACTCCAATTAGATTTAGAATCTAATACAATTAGGAAACCCAACATAATAAGGAAACCTAAATAATATCCTAATACAATTAGGAAACAAATAATTGTGAGATCAAGAGATTCGGTGATTTTAGAACACATTCCTAACAAACTCCACCTTGGACTAAAATCAACGAATCATCAGTCCAGATAAACATCTTGACTGTCGCCATCAACACGCCCCTCCACAGGGGGTAGCCCTGCAGGGCACTCAAGCGGTAAACATCACATCACATACCGTCTGATGCCTGCTTGAGACCACTCTGCTGTTTGAAAATGCCTCTCAGCTTCGCCATCAGACTCGTAGGGTGTATAGGCTGCCCTTCCTGGCTCTCTTCATACGAACCATGGAACCCCTGCGCGCTTTTGGGACACCATCTTCTGTTTCGTACTTGCAACCGTTAACCTCAACACAGTTTGCTGTACCAATTTTGGTGCGGTTATCCTTACTACCCTGCTCCTGGTCTTTCAGATTTCACCAACAGTCACTCTCTACATGGCTCTTCTTATGCACCCAATCTTTAGTATACTGTGCTGGTCTCCTAATCTCCCTCCTGGGATGATCCCTTGCCATGCGCGGTTCTTCCTCCAATGAGGAACATCAGGCTCATCAACCTAAACTGTTTGAGCAGCAACCTGCTCCACCTCGAACTCAGACTGCCCTGGTTCTCTTTCTTTAACCCTTTTTGAAGTTCTCGTCGCTCATCGTTACATCAGTCTCCGTATAGGGATACTCAACATCCCTTACACCGTGCTGAATCAAGGACCGCCTTCAACTGCAGTCTCCCTGTTCCCTCGAATTTTGGAATTTCACACTTCATGATTGAAGACATCTCCCCCTTGCTCTGATACCACTTGTTAGAGAAAATAGTAATAGAAAGGTAATAGCGGAAACGATTAATAGAATCGAAAACGAGATGACGGATATTACGACAAAATTCAGGAACAAAATAATAAGAGCGATAAAAGAAAACAACCACAAGGTTTACGTGGGAAACCGAAGAACTCGGAGAAAAACCCACGGACGGCGACAGCCAGAAAATAATCCACTATGAGAAAGGAGGAGTACAACCCGATCACTATCACAGGGTGTGATGCGATCCACAACAGAGGAGATTACAACACAAATCTCTCTCCCTCACAACTCTCAATCTTTCTCTCTCGGGATACAATTGGGATCGAAAATATTGGTGAGACCTTTTTCCCTCTCAATATTTTCTCCCTCTCTGACTCTCCATAACTCGATCATTGTTCGCCGTACTAGACGAGCGCCGTGCGCCGTGCGCCATGCACCGTACGCCGGGTTGTAAAATAAAATGGAGAATACCGAACCCTATTTATAGGAAAAACTCCCTATACACCTAACTTGACTCCCACTCCAATTAGATTTAGAATCTAATACAATTAGGAAATCCAACATAATAAGGAAATCTAAATAATATCCTAATACAATTAGGAAACAAATAATTGTGAGATCAAGAGATTCGGTGATTTTAGGACACATTCCTAACACAATACAATAACATGATAAACATAAGATACCTCCCAATATATCTTACATGTACCTAGAGTATGTGCTCTAACATATTTATAATGAACAATCATAATGATAAGAGTGAACAATTATAATAATAAAAATGAACAATCATAATACATGGAGCGCATATTCTGGGTGCACATAATAAATTGGAGATACCAAATTATTGTATGCTCCTGGAGCACATGCTCCAGGAGATGACATGGCAGCTATGTCAGATTTTTTTTTTAAAAAAAAATCAGTAACTACTTGTCGGTTACCAGCGTCAGTTAAACCGAATTGTTCATTGAAGATAACATTATTGTTCACCATACGTTGTTCACTAAATTGAGTTGGATTGTTCACTGACATTAATGTGATTGTTCATTCACTTCAACTGCATTGTTCACTTACTTCAACTGCGTTGTTCATTTACTTCAACTATATTGTTTACTGAACTTGTTCCACATAGTTTACTCTAAGAAAAACTTAGGTTGTTCATCATAACTTGTTTACTCACTTGAAAGATTAAGATCGTTCACTCGTGAAATCAATTTATAATATATAATATTCTTATGTGGCAAAATTTCTATCATTAGAACTTATCGAATAACATGTACTTGAACTTGCAAGAGTAAATGGCTAAACAATGAATTAGTAAATAATGACATGGCGAATAATGGAAATATTTTCAATGAACAACCACTAATTACATGATGGATAATTGTAACATATTTAGTGAACAATCTCAACATATCTAGTGAACAATATTGATATACAGGGTGAACAATCTCAACATATGTAGTGAACTATCATATCTGGTTATGAGTGAACAAAGACTCTTTTATGGATGAACAATGTCTGTTGGGTTATATGGCCCAAAATCTAGTTTGATCCCACAATTATTTGTTTCCTAATTGTATTAGGATATTATTTAGATTTCCTTATTATGTTAGGTTTCCTAATTGTATTAGATTCTAAATCTAATTAGAGTGGGAGTCAAGTTAGGTTTATAGGGAGTTTTTCCTATAAATATAGGTTGTTATCAACCTATACACCTACGGCATACGACAAACACACACACAGAGCATTCTTCACCTCTACCCCATCCCTAGGTTGTGAGAGTCCTTTAGAGAGTTATTTTGTCTTCAATATATTCCCGTTGTGCTATTAACCCCTTGTGATCTTGCCATCGATCCCCTTGCGTTATATAGCCTGTGCTATTAACCCCTTGTGATCTGACCGTCGATCCCCTTGCGTTATATAGCCCATTGGGATCTCTCTTGTAATCTCTTCCCTTATACTAGTGGATTATTGCTTCGTACCGTCCATGGTTTTTTTCCCGATTTGGATTTCCACGTAAATCGTGTGTCTTTATACTCTCTATTTTAATTACTGATCTTATTATATTTCTTCTCAATTTATACATCCTGATAATTATCTCTTCCGCTGCAAATACTAGGCTATATTTTATCTCGATCCTAACAAGTGGTATCAGAGCCAGGTCTAAACTTTTTTCTTGCCTAGTTCAGGATGTCTGTTGTTAAGTTTGATATTGAGAAGTTCGACGGTGTGATCAGTTTCAGTATTTGGAGAGTTCAGATGAAAGCCATTCTTACCCAGAATGGATTGAAGAAAGCATTGGATGGGAAGTCCAAAAAGCCTGAAAATATGAGTGACGAAGTTTGGCAGGATCTTGATGACAGGGCTCTTACGGCAATCCAACTATGTCTAGCACCTCAGGTTCTCCGCGAGGTGTTGAACAAAACTACTGCTGCAGATCTCTGGTCGGCCTTGGAGTCTCTCTACATGACTAAAAGCCTCGCCAACAAAATCCGTCTCAAAGAACGTTTATATACGTTCTCCATGGCTGAAGGTACTCCTATTCAAAAACATCTTGATGAATTCAACTCCATTATTATTGATCTGGCAAATTTGGAGGTTGAAATTGATGACATGGACAAGGCTATTTTGTTGGTTGTCTCTTTGCCCCATTCATACAAGCACTTTAAAGAAATCATGTTATATTCTAACAAAGAAACCCTGTCTTTCAAAGATGTCATGTCTTAGGAAAAATTTGATCTTGAAGTGCGCTCTGAAAAAGCTGAAGGCTTGATTGTCAGAGGTGAAACTACTAATAATGGGGGTTCTAGTGATAAATCCAGGCTGAAATCTAAAGGGCGATCCAACGCTACCTGTCGCTACTGTCGTAAGCCTGGTCATAATGCATCTGAGTGTTATAGCTTGAAACGAAAGTTGGAAAAGGAACAAATTCTAAAAGAAGCTCAGAACAAGGTTGAAGCTGATATTGTTGAAGATGAAGATGATTCCGAAGGCTTTCTTGTTACTCCTCCTGGAGGAGACAATAAGTTTCATTGGGTTCTTGATAGCGGTTGTACTTATCATATGTGTCCTCACAAGGACTGGTTTTCTACATATGATTCTATTGATTTGGGTGTTGTTCATATGGCCAACAGTGCTCAAAGCAAAGTTCTTGGGATTGGTACTATTGATATCAAGACTCATGATGGAGTTATTAGGACTCTTACGGGCGTTCGACACATTCCTGATTTGAAGTGCAATCTCATCTCTCTAAGCACTCTCGAATCCGAGGGTTGCAGGTATTCAGCTGAAGGTGGAGTTTTGACCATATCTAACGACCAAACTTTATTCAAAGGTTCCAGGCAAGGCGATCTTTATGTTTTACAAGGTTCTACTTCTACAGGTTCTACAGTAGTCCTACAACCTCATCACTTACTGAGTTCAAGGGTGACTTGAATTTAGTTAATGCTCATCACATTTGATCGCCCTCCGGGGGCTCTATGACGGTACCGGAGATTTTGGCCCAAGGTGGAGTTTGTTGGGTTTTATGGCCCAAAATCTAGTTTGATCCCACAATTATTTGTTTCCTAATTGTATTAGGATATTATTTAGATTTCCTTATTATGTTAGGTTTCCTAATTGTATTAGATTCTAAATCTAATTAGAGTGGGAGTCAAGTTAGGTTTATAGGGAGTTTTTCCTATAAATATAGGTTGTTATCAACCTATACACCTACGGCATACGACAAACACACACACAGAGCATTCTTCACCTCTACCCCATCCCTAGGTTGTGAGAGTCCTTTAGAGAGTTATTTTGTCTTTAGTATATTCCCGCTGTGCTATTAACCCCTTGTGATCTTGCCATCGATCTCCTTGCGTTATATATCCTGTGCTATTAATCCCTTGTGATCTGGCCGTCGATCCCCTTGCGTTATATAGCCCCTTGGGATCTCTCTTGTAATCTCTCCCCTTATACTAGTGGATTATTGCTTCGTACCGTCCATGGCTTTTTTCCCCGATTTGGGTTTCCACGTAAATCGTATGTCTTTATACTCTCTATTTTAATTACTGATCTTGTTATATATCTTCTCAATTTATACATCCTGATAATTATCTCTTCCGCTGCAAATACTAGGCTATATTTTATCTCGATCCTAACAATGTCATATGCCACGTAGGATCCGGAGCACATGCTCCAGGAGCATACAATACATATTGACCCCTATTAGTGTAAGTGAAAACTAGAAGGTTAATTCTTGCTTCTTTTTCTTTTTTTCTAAGCTTTTTCTAGTTTATTGGACTTGTTGGTAAGCCCTAATGGGGTTTGTGATGGGCTGATATGAGTGAATTGGGCCTCACCGGTATCGAATACTGATAATTTGTGAGCTTCGAACCAATCAAATAACACACCTTGCTCATATGCGCCTGATGGGCATCTAATTCATTGAATTGGGCCTAACGGGCAGGTACATCCTTTTTTAAATACTTTTACATTGGCAAAAAGATTACAATTTTGGGTTATTGACCTTGAAGGACCACCCAGCAAGCAAATTGATCTAATGGTCTTATGAGGACATGGAGGTCCCAATTTGTAATTAAATTTGGGGTCCAAAATGATAATTGGGCATGTCATGTGTTTGATTTTTTTTTTTTCCAATGTAAAAACCGGTTGGATTTTTTGTAAGAGAAAAATGAGGTTCAATGTAAGAGGAAGAGGGGTGCAAAAGAAGAAGAAGAAGAAGAAGAAGAAGAAGAAGAAGAAGAAATCGAAGAAGAAGAAGATGATGATGATGATGATGGGGTTCTTGGTTTCTTTGTAATATTTTTGCTTTTTACAGTAAAATATCAACAATTTGTATAAGTTTTGCTTTTGAGGGTGAGTTGCTCATTTTTTGTTTCTTTGCACTTGTCTATGAATGAATAATGGATTATAATTTCACATAACATCATCTTCTTCTTCTTCTTCTTCTTCTTCTTCTTCTTCTTTCTCTTCGAATGAATGAATGAATGAATGAATAATGGTTTGTCATATATGTTGACATTGGGTAACAATATAGTAAACCTTGGATATTAATATGCCTTGAATATTAATACGGTAATTTTTGTACATTAATATGACAATCCCTATATGACACAATACCTTCAATCCATAGAATAAAACATTTTAAAAGTTTTTAATACATGATAACCATCGACAATACACTGAGTACATCCATGTTTAGTAATATGTGTTAACCAAGGATTACTATATTGATAACTAAGGATTACTATATTGATATCCACAGTGTATTGTCGGTATCATGTATTACAAACTTTTAAAGTGTTTTATCATATGGATTGAAGGTATTGTGTCATATAGGGACTGTCATATTAATGTAAAAGGATTACCATCATGGGCGGACCTAGGGCCACGCCGACGGTGGCCACGGCCACCGTTAACCCAAAAAAATTAAAAAAATGAAGTATAATTTGGAATAAAAATTATGGATTTTATATTTATTATATAAAATACTAGTGTATTGGCCACCCCTAATTATAAGGTCAAGATCCGCCACTGATTACCATATTAATATTCAAGGCATATTAATATACAGGGTTTACTATATTGTTATTCAAGGTCAACATATATGACGAACAATTATTAATTGATTCCTTCATTCATTCATTCATTCGAAGAAGAAGAAGAAGAAAAAGAAGAGGATCTGTGAAATTATAATCCATTATTCATTCGTAGACAAGTGCTAAGAAACAAAAAATGAGCAACTCACTCCCAAAAGCAAAATTTATACAAATTGTTGATGTTTTACTATAAAAAGCAAAAATATTACAAAGAAACCGAAAACCTCATCATCATCTTCTTTCTCTTTCTTCTTCTTCTTCTTCTTCTTCTTCTTCTTCTTCTTCTCATTTCTTCTTCGATTTCTTCTTCTTTCTCTTTCTTCTTCTTCGATTTATTCTTCTACTGTTGACTTCTTCTTCTTCTTCTTTCTTCTTCTTTTGCACCCTCTTCCTCTTACATTGAACCCGATCTTTCTTTTACAAAAAAAAGAAAAAAAAACGGTTTTTACATTGGAACAAAAAAAACCAAACACATGGAATGCCCAATCATCATTTTGGGCCTCATGTTTAATTGCAAATTGGGACCTTCATGGCCTCATAAGACCATTTGGTCAATTTGCTTGTTGGGCCGTCCCTCAAGGTCAATAACCCTACAATTTTTTTGTATTGTCCCATTAACACGAAGTTGGGAGATCTAGATGTGGGTCGTCTTGCTGCCATGTACGACAGTCGACAGTGCGTAAACTTCTTTAATTCCTTAATAATTGTCATATTTAAGGCATGGAAAATATTAAGAAATGATACTTAATGGGTATATTGAAAAAAAAAATATCCGTACTTTAATTATATAATTTGTGTTGTGAAAGATAAAAGTATGGGGCAAATATAATAAATAATTATTAATATTGTATTGAAATTATAAAATAACAGTTAAATATTTTAACAAACAAAAAAATAGTTAAAGTAATAGACTTTAAGAAATATGATCTCATGATAAATAATAATTTTTCCTTTTATTTTGGAGTGACGACTTTCAATCGTGTACAATGTCTTATAATAAATTATTGTAGACTTTAATTTTGGAGAATTTAGGGCTTCACATCTAACAAGGTAGAATTTGTAGTGTCAGATGATCTTATGATTGTGCGAAATATTTTATTTCTGTCGAGAATTGATCCGTAGTAATTCTTTGATCGTATGTGTCACATGCAATTTAATATTTAATTTACACTTTGTCCATAACATTAAGAACTTATTCTTCTAATGAGTTAAAAACTTAAAACACAGACCTTATCAATCCTTCGTAAGAATAAGGGTCGGTCCTGGAGTACCTAGATAAAAATGACACTCATGTTTCCAATGTAATCAAAATTGTCACTATAGTTTAAAAACTGTCAAATTTGCCATCCGACTTTCCAGATTAATCAAAACTACCCCTCTACTCTCTTTTTAACCTACTAAACAGGTAAACCTAATTTTCATCCCCAATTTACCGGTCCCTTCCTCTTCCTCTTCTCCATCCATTCTCCCATGTTTTATCTTCTTCTCCCCTGCTCTGATATAATTAGCACCTAGTGTTTTGAGACTGACTTGTATCACACAAGTTGTAGGGAAAAATATGTAAGAAGACTTCATAATATTCAGATAAGAACCCTCTTTTAAGTTTTTTATATGAAAGAAAGAGAAAATCTCCAAGCCAATCAACTAGAATGGGGTGAGTATAAAAAAAAAATTCAAGAATCTGGTGATACTGACGGTTTAGTAGACGTGGATATGGATTCTCCATTTTTGGTGACCATGAAGAAGCTTCCTCCACAGCTCCACTTTTATTTGCACCACCACCACACCATCTCTGCCCTAGATTCTTTCACCATCGGTGACGGTTTTGCATCCAACGAAGGTGTCGTATCCGCCGCTACAACACCGTTCACCGTTACCGACAGGGCTGAAACGACGGTGAGATTATTGGACTTGCTGGCCAAATCGCCGTTTTCCATGGCAGATCCCACTAAGCGTTTCTCGGTGCTTGGCGTTGGAGCCTCCACCTTCCGAGATTGATCCGCCCCTGCCTTTGGAGTTGGCGAAATGTATCTGCTCCGTGGGGCAAAAATTGCCGGATTCTCCACTGGGTATGGGCGGGGCAGAGATTCAGAAAAACGCTCATTAAGATAAAAGCAAAGATCGAGCAATTGAGTGAAATTGAATGAGGAGAAAAAATTGGGTCATAAGGATAGAGGGGAGAACATACCAACGGTGGTTAGAGTAGCTGAGGAAGATGAATTTTGACTTTTGAGGTTGAGCTGGGACAAAACCCAGAAAAATACACTTCTGAAGCAAGGGAGAATCGATGGAGAAGAGGAAAAGGGAGGGACCGGAAAATTGGGGGTTTACCTGCTATAGCAGGTTAAAATAAGGGTAGAGGGGTATTTTTTTATTAATTTGGAAAGTCGGATGGTAATTTTGACAGTTTTTAAAGTATAGTGGCAGTTTCGACTAAATTGGAAACTTGGGTGGCATTTTTATCCAGGTACTTGCCGGTCCTGGGATGGATTTGAGGGGTGACAAAAAATATAGACGTACAATAGTATCATATGAAAAAATTACAGTAATTACATATAATAAGAATTGCAGTAATTTTTCTATTAATCAATTTGAATAATTCTAAGCAACTCTATAATTCCCTCAAATCTTTCACAGTAACATATGAAAAAAATATTTAATATTAAACATCAAAATAAATGGTTAAGATAATAAAAACTATGTGTATACATTATTATAACGCCCCGGCCCCTACTGAGCCGTAGACATTACCAATAACTACTTCAAGGATCGCTTACAGGTCTCACAGATCACCACGAGTCTTTCGAGCATGTTTCTCCTCGCTCACAAGCTCCTTAGCCAAGCACGCTTAACTGAGGAGTTCCCAACGGATGAGCTGCACCTTCTTTTATGGTAGCTCATCCGTTGGGAACTCCTCAGTTAAGCGTGCTTGGCTGGGAGTAGTCTCAAGATGGATGACCTCTTGGGAAATTTTCCCAAGCAACGTGTGAGCAAAGACGAAGCAGGCTGGAAAGACTCATAGTGATTTGTTGGTCAGTTAACAATCCTTGAAGCAGTTATCGATAATGTCCGCGACCTTGAGGGGCTAAGGCGTTACAGATCCATTTGACCATCACATCCACTTTAACTCGGATTCTTTTCATTAATGTTTTTTGTTATATCAATCGCAACCTTGTTTTTCAAGGATTGTCAATATTCTCTCTCTCTAAACCTGCCTAATCAGCATAGTCTTGAGTCTTAATTAGCTCCGCGGTGCCGGTGACGCCCAACTAAAGGCCATTGTCGACACCACCACCACCCAATCTGTTCATTTTCACCTTTAATTTTACGTTTTAGCTAGTCTTTTGCTTGCTTTGTCTCAGTGCTTTCTACTCAGTCGGAATTGGTGTCTGGGATAAGTAGCTCCCGCCAGTCGACACAACCAACAGTCAAGAAGCCAAGTACAGCAACAGTCGTTTCAAACATTCACATATTCAGCGGGTATCTCGATATCTCAGCTTGTGCTTGTCCTATTCACTATAATTCCAGTTAGTGGTGGTCGGGACAACTAGGTTTGGGGTGGTAGCAGGTGTTAGTCATCCCCACCTGGCCTTGAGCTTCTTGGAATTGTTTGTCGACATCAAATATCATTAGCCAGTGTTATTTTTCCCTTTCTCACCCCTCAACTTTATTTCAGCTAGTTTGCTCTTGTTTAATTTGACTTCTTGGTGCTCTTTTGTGTTAGTTTATTTAGGTTCTGGGGTGTTTGACTTTAGGGGTCAAAACTTTGTTAGATTTTGCCCAGTTGTTTATTCGATTGAGGATCGCTTAAGTGATAAGCCTGTGATTAGTGATAGTATTATAAAGGGTTTTACCTTCTATGGGAGAGATGTTGGACGCCAAGGTGATAACTCATTCTAGCAGGATACCCCATTCACGACATGTTATTTTCAAAGTCGAAGATTTAAAGAAGGAGGAAAATTCTTTCTTTCGGTGAAAAGACTTCAGAATAGCAGTAACAACTTATGACCTTGCATTTCAATACCTTAGTACAAGTGAGCCTCTTTGTGGCGATGATGCAGATCTCATGACAGATTTGGCTTTCTCTTTGAGTTTGAATTTAGCAGCATGCAGCCTGAAGCTAGGTGAATTCCACAATACTCTTTCATTATGTGTTTTTGCATTAGACTTTGAGCCTACAAATGTAAAGACATTATTTCATTGTGCGTTAGCTTTGGTTAAATAGAACCGTGCTAATGAGGTTGTCACAGACTTAGAAAGAGTCTTGTCTTATGACCCTGAAAATCGTGAAGTTAGAGAGGAATTGTAACAAATTCTGACAAATTTGGGATCGATATATCATAGAGAAGAAGTGGGGAGTGCTACAAGAAGCAAGGAGAATGGGTTAAATTTTAGCCCTATGGATTCTCAAATGAGTAAAGGTAAAGACTATAGAGGAAGTGGCAGCAATGACTCCAAGCCCTATGAAGGTCGAACAACCTTCAATGAATACGCAAGATTCTTTAAGTCAGCCAGGAAGTCCCCCACAAGATAAAGGATGGATTGTGAAAACATTATGAGTGAAGAGAGTCTAAGAACAGGAGTAGTCAGTCAAGAACCAAGGGGTTGCACAAACACCACCTTCTCAAAACCCTATGTCATGCGTGAAGGATAGGGCTAGTCCTAGCCCTACAAAATCTCCGACGGATATCATTTTTTATAACAATCCAATCAATTTCATCAAGGATGGTCAACAATTATCTTTGAATGGTTTGACCTATCAACAACTACTTCGAGAAAGCTACGTACGTTGAGGTGTATGATTCTTCAAGCATGAGCTACATGAAAGCCTGAGTGAAGTCGACAACACACTCACCTTCGATCATGAGAGAGGTCCAATACTGTGAAGTTGAACAAAGGGAAGCACAGGAACAGAAGGTCCACTCCCCTCAAATTGGAGACAGTACAAGAAACTATTCACCAAGCCCGCGTACATCCTGTGTGAGACTGCGATGCAGGAAGCCACCCTCACAACGCCATAATAGGATCGGTAACACAAAGCTTTTGGGACAAACGAGAGTCCACTAAGGTAAGCGCAAACAAACTGCAAGCATGAGCAAAGACAAGTATACCACAAGTTGCAGGAAGCGGAGACCGAGTTGGCTCACCTTCCAGGAACACCAATCACCAAGAAAGAGGAGGCTCAGAGACGAAGAGATTCAAAGTTGTCACTATTCATTGTATCCTTTATAATCTATAGTCCAGGATTCTAGTATTGTATTTAGCTGTCTTTTAAAAAGATCATCAGATGTTAGGGAAGCATATGCTCGGTCGTTGAAGCCAAGAGACAAGTCCTTCCTTACCAGTTTATTAATGTATGTTTTTGTCTACGCTACAAAAACAAATAAAATAAAAATAAATTGCAACCTTGACTTTCATATATTTTGAAGGTGCTAATATATATATATATCTTTGTTTATTTCCAAGACTTTGTCCAATTTGGCCCCTAAGGCCCTAACTACTCTACAAAGGCATGGTTCTTCTTCATAGTAAGATTGGATACTAGCTTTAACCTAAAAAAATTGCTTTGGGAGTGTTTGGTAGGAACCCCAGGGAAATTTTCCCTTACCTCCTCTTAAGGGAAATTTTTCCTCGGAAAATAGAGAAAATAGTGGGCCCATCGTGAAAACTTTCCCAAAGTTAACCCGCATTCAAACATGGGGAAATAAATCAACCCTGAAAAATTGATCATTTCTCCCGAATTATTGACCAACCAAGCGCGTTACCATCCATCCTTTTCAGCACTAAAAAGATACTCCCATCAGCACCTTCATGAAGCACGTTTTCTTGGTATATGAAAAAGTGAAATGCATGCATAGAGATTCTTATCTAGCTCCTCTATCAACAACCCCTTTGAAATAAAAACAAAATTAGTATTTAATTTATTATAATATTGAGATAATTAATATGCTTTAAATTTCCTTTACCATTACTTCACAGCCAAGTCAATGTTCCAACTGCTATGCGTGCGAACAACTCATGCTTCATTTTCTTTCACTTATTATTTCTTAATACTTTGTTCCAAACCAATTAGATTTTCTCCAGATTTTCCCACTAAAGTATACAATATACTTTAATTTCTGTTGTATATGTTTTATTATCAATATCTTAATTAAAAGAACCAAAATAAAGTCACGTTAATAGTGCAGTATTACTTTGAACAGGCTTTTTCTCTGATTTAAAAATTCATAAAATGAAAAAGGAAAGCCTAATTACAGGCACTTTAATTTTTTATGCAAAATCATTTCAGTTAAATAATTAAGAAAATGATAAATTTACTGGTAAAACTAACTTTGGTTCACTTGTGAATAACTTTGATTCACTTTTCACAAAGCTTCAATTGTACCTAATTTTCCGTAATATTCTTGAACTTTCCACAAAGCTTCAAAAGTATTGTAGTAGTAGCAGATAATTAGATATTTAATTTCGAAACTTTAGTTAAAGTTTTCATAACTTTAATTAATTAAAATTATCTTTGTAAGATATTGTTCACAATTACATTTAATTTTGGTTTATGCTTATTTAATTTTTGTGTTTTCTATTGTTTATTATGTGTTGCATAACTTTTATTATATATTTATATAAGCAAGTTACTTGTTTTGGCTTTTAACCAAGTAATGGTTAACAAAAGATTATTAAAGATACGTGCATGTTATAGTCATAAAGCAACAATAGGTAAAATAAAAATAGCAACATATGACCTCATTAGAAGTTTTCAGTTATATTATTGAACTCCTAATAAAAGTCTATGAAGCCAGTAGATATTGTATGCTATTTGATCTTCTTTGTCATGTCTTCTTTCCATTTTGGAATTTCTTCTTAAAATACTTCATATCTAAGGCCTTGTTCTTTTATACGGCTGGCTGCTGGTTGTGTGGTGTCATAACACACCGCACTTTGTCAGAACCCACCACAATTTACCACAACCTACCACAATGAACTTTTTCACATTTACCAATACAATTTACATTTATAAAAAACAAAACTCACCACAACTTACCAATAACTCACCACAATCCACCACAATTCTACCACACCCGCCACAATTCTATCACAACACACTGCGCCATACCGCGGCCAGCCATATAAAAAAACAGGGCCTAACTTTTGACTTCGAATAATCTTCTACCACAATAACGTTGCTAATCTCAACAAATTTACGCGCTCTCTAGCTCGTCCGTGCTATCATAAAGACTCTCGTCTAATTATCCCAAGTGATCCCTACAAATCGATCAACTCATTTTTTTGCATCTCTCAACACATTTTCTCTTGCTACTTCTTTTTAGTTTTAATATGACCTTAACATGTTACTTATTTAACCAAACACTTTTTAGTTTCAACATCGCTCTCTCTTCTCTTGTGTATAATTTTGCCTTAACACCCTATAGATAAAATCACCAAAACCACGAGAAAGTCAGGACCAAAAAAATAAATGAGTCATCAACATTTGAATTAGTATCTTGATAAGTAAGACTAAACTTTTTTTTTAAAATAAAGAATGTTATCCATTAAAAATAAATACTACTTTAATTGGTGCTTAGGTCCTGTTCTTTTGTGCGTTGCGTTACATTTAATTGCGGTAGATTGCGTTAAGTTGCGGTGGAAATAGTTAAAACGTAATGATAATTTGTGGTATGTTGCGGTAGGTTGCGTTATGGTTTGTTGCGTTGACGCACAAAAAAAAGGAGCTTTAATTTGAACTCAAAACACAAAAAAAGCCCCGTTCTTTGGATAGGTTAAAATCAAGTTTGAATGGATTGAATTGGATTAGTTTTGTTTGGATAAATTATGATATTTTTTTGGAAAATTGTGTTTTTAGGTCATGTTCTTTCATATGGCTGACTACCTGCAGTGCTATAATACATCACACTTTGCCGTAAACCACCACAACATACCAATCCGTCACAATCCACCACAATCAATCACAATCAATTTTTTTACATTTACCAACACAATTTACATTTATAAAAAACAAAGCGCACAATTCCACCGCATGACTGCGACATACCATATGCACTGGTATATAAAAAGCAGTGTAGACATGTTTTTGGGAAATTGTATAAACTTGACATGTTTGGATTGAATAGTTAAACCAATCCAAAGAACAATTAACAATCAAAGAAAGGAATATATTGAAATGGTCCACCCCACTCTGACATGATATGTATTATCGTGGGGGACCCGTTTGTGCATGATGTAGGGTACTTCCCTTGTCATCCCATCTCAAAACAATCCCAGCAGAAAAGAAACACAAACAAATCTTTAAAGAGAAGCAACAAAAACACAACGTACAAGCCAATCCAATTTCCCAAACCTCTCATCTCTTTCTTTGACCCCCATTATTATAATTATAAACCTCCCTCCATATATCAAAACCACCAACATTTTACACAAAATCTTACTCTCCATCTTCCAGATACATTCATATACACACAATCATATATCAATATCCAGATAGAGAAGATTAAAGGGGTGATTAAGGAGGGTTAATTAATCAGCAGGGTAATTAGTGAGGATGGTGCCCATTACAGTGATGGTAAACTTCCTGTTTTACTCCATGATGTTCTTCACTAATCCATCAGCAACTGTTTATCACCACTTCCATAATCACAACCAGGCTAGACCTGCTCTTGGCTTTGGCTTCATTCACCCAGGTATGTCCTTACACACATACATACATATATATATTTTTTCGGTCCGGTATGTTATATTTTAGATATGAAAAATCGATATATATATATATATATTCGTTTCTACAATAATTCGAGTGGGTTAAGTCAAGTTCGGCATGCCCCATTTTCAGGGGTTGTTATATTTTAGGTTTGAAAAACCGATATATGTTTTCGTTTCTACAATAATTTGGGCGGGATCGTTCGGCCCCGTTTCCAAATTAGTTATATTTTAGATTTGCAAACCGGGTCAGTTTTGGGTCGGTCGAATTTTGCCGGGCTTCTGCATATGACACACACACAATATCCTGCTCTGCTTGATTCTTGATAAAATGGAAAGAAAATTTTTATCAATCTCTTCACTAATTTAGGAGTTGTACAGAAAAAATTAATCATTTTCTTCTTTTTTCTTCCTTTCCAATATCATATTTTTCCTGTCATTTTCCTCATGTCAAATCTGAAAGAAAAATATTAATGGCAAAGTCAATCAATTTTTTTTGGAATATTTCTCATGGAAGTTATCCTCATTCTCTTTTTTATATGCATGTGAAAGAAATATTAAAAGAAGTTAAGTTATTTTTTAAAAATTTTCATTCCATCGGTCATTCAATTACATTTTTCATTCCATCAGTCAGCCAACAAATATGATACAATACTGTCAAATACTCCTTTTTATGGTAGTTCTTGAACTGTTGTTCATTTAACTCATAGCATCAAATTTCTTCTATTTTCTCTAAAATGAATATAAAATAATACCTTCAATAATATTTCCTTAAAAAATTTCATTTTTCTAAGTTTAAACCGACCCAAACCGAAACACAAAAACCAAAAAAACTTGGATCAAAGACCGGATTAGTATCCATTTGGTTTGGGTTTCCAGTCCAAATTTTTTGGGTCAGCCGGTCCCGGACCAAAATATCAACTGTCCTAAATATATATATCAAAATTTGTTTTGACATCAGATCTCATTATTACTCCCTTCATTTTTATTTATCTGTCGCTTAGAAAATTGTGTTAAAAAACTTTGACCATTAATATCTTAATTTGTATAATGATTCATAATACAAAATTGATATCGTTATATTTGTAATGAAAAATATTATTAAAAAAAGTATAATATTGTATTTTTTAATAAAATTTTATATTAAAAATTATTGATTAAACATTGATACTGAAAACCGTAATTGACATGATTATTCTCTGGTTGATGAGCGGTGTGATAATCACTGACTTATTTCAGTTATGCTGGCTAATTTTTAGGGACTCCTCTGTTATAATCCACCTGCTAATTGTGATTAGAAGAAATGGGATTATCGACGATGACTCTGTTCGATGTGTTGCTCAGCTGGGTTTACTCGTAATTTGCTCAGATTAGCAGATAATCATGGATTAATTAGGATGTGATTATCCAACTGTACATTGGTATTATTAGCTCAGATTTCAGAATGTTGATCTACTACTCATTCTACTTTCTTTTTTTTTTCTTTTCTTTTTGGAGGATATATGAATTAATCTCAATCATGCATTTTGTGGATCTATACTGTATAGTCTGTACTATATACCCACCCTTTGATTATCTAGCAATTTTAATGTTTTTTTTCTTTATTTTGATGTCATCACTCATGAGGGAATTGAATTATTGCTATTTTTGTTGTGTATTGGCTAGCCTAAATTAGTTGTCCTTTGGAAATTATTTAGTATATTTTTACATTAATTTTAACATTTTTGCAACCATTTTTTATGATTTTAAGTACTTGACTAAAAAATTGAAAAAAAACTGAAGAATTCCAAAAAAATAAAAAGAACAGTTAAAGTCGGCCATTATACGAACTATACTCCCTCCGTTCCATATTAATTGTCATAATTTTGACTTTCACAGTCTCCTATGTCAGTCTTTGATTGATAATTTCTTACAAAATATATTATTAACAATTGCAATATTATACTTTTATGATAGTATTTTTCATAATGAATATATATAATGGTAGTGATTTTATATATCAACTCATTATATATATTGAGAAGTTTATGGTCGGACATTTTAAAATTTAACTGCACGATTTCTAAAGACGACAGTTAATATGGAAGGGAGTGAGTACCTTTCAACTACCAAAGACAAATATTTATTTTATAGTAAAATTCTTTTCAAAAGAATAAAAAAATTATTAAAAACGGTTGCTTAAACTAAAATATTTCATGTCATTCCTAAAAAAATGTTCGGAAATAATCCATGGGGTAAAAGTTTTTTAAAGGAAGAAATTAGTACATACTCCCTCCGTTCTTTTTTATCTGTCATTTACGGTTTTCACTTTTTAGTGCTAATCTTTAATCAATAATTTCTAATATAGAATTTATATTAAAAAAATATAACATTATACTTTTTAGTAGTATTTTTCATTATAAATCTAATGACATTAATTTTGTATGATGAATTATTATACAAATCAAGATATAAACGGTCAAAGTTTTTAATACAATTTCTAGATGATAGGTAAATAAAAACGGATCGGTGTTACTATTAAATTACGAATCATGTTTCAGCTTCTAGTTTTACATTAATTTATGATCTTTCAAGCAATAATAATGTGAATTGATTGGTGAAAATTATTTTTTCACGATGTCCAATTATATAATTTATATGAATAATGCATTCAATCAATCAATGTAACTATGTAAGCATGTAGGAGACAAGTGGGGTTAGCTTGATTCTGCACAACATGACCACTTCTAATAATTGAAGGTCAAGATTAAAAGATATTTTCTCTTATATAGTTATTAATCTTACATTATTAATAAGGGAAATTGGAATCTAATAAACCTACGTTGAAGGTCATTTGAAATAACGAATCAATCTTCAAAATTAATATTGAATGTACCAACCTTTACATGTTATTTTTCCAACATCTTCGACGAGTCTCACCACGGAAAGTGACTTAGCGATGTGAACGAAGCTAGATTATTTAAGAGCCAAAAAAAAAGAAAAACAAATTGAGGCATGTGTTGGGTTTATTTATCTGCCAAATCATCACTATTCCCCTTTAATTTTTTTTACTGTACTCACCCACCCTCCATTAATAACGAAAAAATAACATGTAAAGGTTGGTTCGTTCAATATTAATTTTGAAGGTTGATTCGTTATTTCAAAGGACTTTCAAAGGTTGGTTTATTAGATTCTAATTTCCCTATTAATAATTCAATAATTGTTTGAGCATATACTTCTAATAATCGACAAATGAAGTATTGAAATTCATTCTAAATACACTTTTCAAAATTGCACTTCATCCTTGATTCAAGCCCTATTCTTTGGTTAGGTTGGATATAACTATCCCAACTTATTCTAACTTATCCAAACATATCCAAACCTAACACAATTCCCAAAAAAAAAACATTCACTCTAAAAACACAATTTCCCAAAAAAGTATCATAATTTATCCTGACTTATCCCAACCTATCCTGATTTATATTAATTTATCCATCTAAACCTGAAAATAACCTAACCAAAGAACAGGGCTTCAAAAGAATATATAAAGGAAAAATTGGATGGTAGTAAATTGAATTATAGAGGTTAGGATAATACAAAACCACATTTTATAATTGTATCACAATAAGATGAACTATTGATATTGGATTTCAGTCTACCGTCATCAGTTTTACAATCCTTATACAGTAGTTTGAATTACTAAAATTCAATATACAATAGCATAGAATACTTTGGATGCTTAATTTGATTGTAATTGGTATTCGAGAATATTTATATTGTAAATATCTTTCATTAAATTTAAGATATTGTCTACAATTTGGCTAATGTTGTTCAAAATATGGAGTCTTAACTATTAGGGCTTGCTCTCCTTGAAAAGAATCAGGAGTGTTGTTGTTTTTTTAATTTGTTAAAAGGTATGTATGAGACATTTGAATTGGTTTTTGCTCCTCCAATTAGGAAGCCAAGCGCTCATATATATATACCAAGGATATTATGAAATAATTACAATATAGTGACAACATAAATACAACATGATATCTCATCTATTACACCCCCTCAATCTGTATGGGAGGAGAACAAACGGACATATTAACTTTTAAAAAGGAAAACTGACTAGAGGGTAAGCCTTTAGTGAAAATATACGACATCTGCAGTTTAGTAGGAATGTAGCAAAACACAAGGCCACCATCAGCGACATGTTCACAGATAAAATGGTAATCAATTGCAATATGTTTGCTCCGAGCATGGTCAATTGGATTTGTCGCAAGATACGTTGCACTAATGTTATCGCAGATAACACGAATGGGGGCACGAAGCACCATCCCCACATCATGTAGAAGCTTACAGGGCCATATTGTTTAGCTACAGCATAGACAACAACCCCATATTTGACTTCAGTGGAGGATTTTGACCTAATAGATTGTTTCTTTGAGCACCAGGAAATAAGGTTGGGGCCAAAATACACCGCATATCTAGATGTAGAATGACAAGAATCCTTGCAACCAGTCCAATCAGCATTGGAATCGGCCATAATCACCGAGAAGTTGGAGGCAAGACGAAGTAGAAGTCCATTAGCAATGGTGCCCTGTAGATACATGAAAATGCACTTCATTACAGCAAAGTGAGTGATACAAGGGTCATGCATAAAATAGGAAACTACATAAACTGCATATGCAATGTTGAGTCATAGTCAAATATCCCAATGCAGTTCATGTATTTTCCCAGTTTAAGGAAAAAAATAGGATCAGAGGGATGGTTTAGGGAAAATAATTAAAATCGTTCCCACTTTGATACCATGTGGAACTGTCTCAAACAAAAGCTTAATCTGATAGTTGAAGGCTCAATGATAATTTTGTACTCTAGCACGCATCCTTACGTGAATGTCCTTCGGGCTTAAAGCGTGGATGCTACAAATGCCCCCTCCCCCCTCACCCCACCTTGTGCAAATATATATGGGGACTATTGAGATTCGAACATGAGATATCGTACTTAGTCCGGCATAATTACAACAAGATATCTCATCTATATGCATGGATTAATTCGCTGAATTTGGCAAATAAGTGTCAAACTATTTACAAGTAAGTATAGGTCACACGATAAAATTTTATAAGGCCTTCAACCAAGTTTAAACCTAGATTATATACTCCTTCCTCTATCAATTTTAAGATCTAGTGGTCTAACAATTAAAATGGTGATAGCTAACTGTCGACTACCCTCATCATCCAACATTTCCATCAAAGTTCAAGTCTTATATATCCCTTCCTATATCAATTTTAAGATAGCGGTTAACTATTAAAGATATTACAGCTAAGTGACAACTACCCCCATCATCCAACACTCCCACCAAAGTTCAAATCTAGATGGAAGGAAAAATCCCCCATTATATATCCCTCCCTCTATCAACTTTAAGATAGCGGTCTAACTATGAAAGATATTAGAGCTAAGTGACAACTACTTCCATCATCCAATATTCGCATCAAAGTTCAAGTCTTGATGGAAGGAAAAATTCACCATTGGATGAAATTGCGGCGTTGAATCGTTGATGGATCATATTTATCATAGGCAATTCGGCATCTTCTTTTATCAGCCTATAAAATTTATTGATAGTTACTTCTCAGATACGGCTATATAAACAAACTTACCCAGAATAACAAAAAGTCTAATAAGGTGAGTCTAATCTGCCCAAGTAAGTGAAAAGGCAAAAAGATGGAATAAATTTGGTCCATGAATGATATTTTGTTGGAATGGAACTGTAAGATGAGACCACACATGAATTGGCAATACGCATAGTGCATGCCTGTATCTTTGCCTTTGGGAACGGTTTCTTATTGGTTAAAGTTGTACATTTGTACTGCTATAAATCCTTTAATACAGAACACTAGCTAGAACAGTGTTGAACAATAATATACTAAACTTTGAGGGATGTTGAATAATAATGTACTCGGAATCAAGGTTGTTAAAATCGGGATCCTAACTCGAAATTATGGGGAAATTAGGATCAGAATTTAGCCCATACAGGGTCGTGGATCGTGTATAAATTGTAGAATCGTTTCGACGATTTTGGATCATAAAATCGTAGGATCGTAAAACAGGATCGGGATTTTAATAACTATGCTCGGAACAATTTTGATAGTGGTTGACTTGGTGGCGATCTTGTGTGGCAGGGCGAGAAGATGAATTGACTAAATAATATCTAAATTTATGGCATGTAAGCTAATCTACACAAGCTACACAACTACAATAATAATCTCTCAGCGAAAACAGGTTTAAGGAAATGTAATTTTATGTTTTTTTTACTCTTTCCAAAGTTGATTCCCTTTGGTTATGTATGGATTAGCTGACATGTCATAAATGTCATAAATTTAAATATTTTTGGGTCAATTCATCTTCTCAACTTGCTAGGTAGTATTACCACCAAGTCAGTCACTGCCGGAATCGTTCTGGGTGCATTATTATTCAACACCCTCAAAATATAGTATATTATTGTCCAATGTTAAAGGTCAGTGCATTATTATTATCCAATACTCTAAAAATTCAGTATATTAATGTCCAGAAATCTAATTAATAATTAATAAAAATGATAGTTGGTATTGCTAGCTCTATCCTATAGAAGGTGCTAAGAAAGTTTTCTCGGAGTATACACTTTTCTCCTCACCCAAATCTTGTTTCCAATTTCATGATCTCTGGTACAGTGTTCATTATATCTCATAAATTTACAGTTACACTAGGTGTCTTATCACAAGATTTTTGAGAAATGTCATATCCCACTACCCATATAATTTTTGATAAATATAACTAATTCTAACACCAAAAGAATGACATATATTAGTTTGCTACGCTTTGAGTACAAGTACGGTATAATGTGATTATGCAAAATTGCACATATATATATATATATATGAAAATTGGATTCTAATAATCCCTACTTTCACCAATTGGATACTTTCACTTTGTATTCTGGTGGTCCAAAAAAAAATAAAATTGGATTGTAGCGGGATATTTTCGAGAGAATCATAGATTTTGTGTTGCATTTGATTCAAAACTTAGTATAACACTTTACAATGATTTTTAATGAATTTACAGCGTTTCTCCCAATTTTTTTCATTTTTTTACTATTTTTTACGATTTTTTCACTTTTATTATTTTTAAAAAATCATAATAATTATTCGGAGTCTCAAAAAAAAAATTTAAAAAATGTTTAGAAACTACAATTCATTAATTTCTAAGGGCAGGAACGAAAAAAAAACAAAAACAATATAGTGTAGGAATGAAAAAAATAAGAAGAATGTGGAGGTGGATTTGGTACCACTACAATCCAATTTTTTTTTTTGGATCATCAGAATACAAAGTGAAAGTACGGTCCACCATTTTCCAATTGGTGAAAATAGGGATTATTAGAATCCAATTATCCTATATATATATATATATATATATATATATATATATATATAATATGAGAAGAACATTTTGGTAAAAGGTGAGAAGGGATGGACATCAAGTATCGTTGAGATGGACATCGTATATCGCAGAGATGAACATCAAATTTGCATGGTGAATATCAGGGAGACATCAACTATCCATGCAAACTTGATGTCCATCTCTGCGATACTTGATGTCCATCCCTTCTTACCTTCTCACCAAAATGTCCTCATATTATCTTTTCTCTATATATATATATATATATATTTTAAAATTAATATAAAAAGTATATTTCAAAATTACAGAAAAGAGTATTTAATTACCCAAGTATATATGGCTTCAAAAAAAAGTTACAGTATAAATATATACTATTAGTCTGACATCCAAGTAGATGATATTATTACAATGTTTATATTAGTCTTTAATCCACTCAAGAAAATCACCTTCCCAACGCCTTCTCTCTCCAGCAACAACCTGTCTCTAGCGAGGTTATGGGCCACTGGATTTCCATATAAGATGCGATATTATTGCGTTAATATGTCAAACTATTAATACAAGTGTACAAGCATACAATTGAACAAAGGATCAAAAATGTTAGCAAAAAGGAGAAAAATAGAACCCTAATGACATAGACAAGTCTTAAATGAAACAAAAGGATCACCTCATCTTGTGAACCATGCTGTTAGAAAAGTGACTCTTCACTCCATAATTATTTGTTTTCTAATGCACTAAAATATTATTTTAGAATATTATTTATTTTAAGGATCTTGCTCAAAACAATCCTAACACATGCAAATGAAATTACATATGATTATAAATTATTTGTTCTCACAAATAAAATTTACATGGTCGACAAATAGTTCCATTCTATGCATACTATATTAAGTTCCACATTCCCTCAAAAAAAATATATAAGTTTGACATTCAATTATATCATATGTTGTCTCCGTTTCAAATTAATTGACGGTAATTTTATATTATAACTCATTGTACTTTATGAGTAATTAACAATCAAAATTTAATCAAAGTGTCAATTAATTTGAAATGGAGGGAGTAATATTGATAGATTATTTATATTCGTTTGATTTCTAAACCATGAGTACAAGTGTGCAAGCATATATACAATTAATGTTTGTCTTCAATTTTTTTTTTCAATTCAGTTAAGCAATCCAAGGACACAACTAGTTAAGATAAAAAGTATTAGCACATAGTAGAAACTAGAAAGACAAGCACCTAATGATAGTATTATATCAAGATTAAGAGCATGTTCTTTAGAAGATTAAATAAAGTTTGGTAAATTAAAGCTAAGTAAGTTCAAATAAATTTGAAAAAAATTAAGTGTTAAAAGTATGGATAAAATTAGATAAATTTAAATTGCCTTAGATAATATGATTTTACAATTCTAAGAAAATAGCCTTTAGCCAAACAAATGAACCTCAGCTAGCAAACTAGTAAAATCTCTCTGCATCTCAAGGCATGTGGTGTACCAAAATTTCAATATACATGCATATATATTTTTAAAAATGATAAATATCGGCCATTTGAACCGGGTCTCTATCTCATATATATTTCAATTAAATTAAATGACTTAAGGAGAGAGGATAACTCGTTCATCTTCACATAAAAAGATTTGTCATTCTTGAAAAATAATATCGCTATCATAATAATAAATGAATTGCTAGCCCATTAACTCCCCGTAAATACTAGTTTTGACATACACACTAAGCCTGTATATATTTTAAAAACATCTTTAATAATGGTTCACCGGATCAAAATGAATACTGGATAGCTCATATGATTAACGTTATCTTTCTGTCAGTTTTTTTTTTTTTTGTATATATATTACTATAATAAGTCTGACACCCCAATAGTTGATATCAATGGATCATTGCATTAATTTGTTTAATTGTAAGTATAATAGTATAAGCATAGGATAAAGATTTTTAGAGAGAAGTGTTAGCAAAAAGGAAAATTGAAAAGAACCCAATGACGACAGTAACCAGTCTAATTGAAAGAAAAGAAACCTCAATCGGTAAATTATGGCAATAAAATCATAATTGTATCTATTCGTTTTGTATAGAACGAAAAATACAAATGGTACTACAAACTTTACGTGGTTTTGAAATGCTATCCTATCATTTATATAATGTTGTAAGTTTGACACTCAAATAGATCATATATATATATAGATCAATAATAGTTTTACTGTTAGCTCTTTCCACATCTATGTAAAAGTTAGGTAAAATCAGGTTAGATATGTCAAAATAGATTTGGGTAGATTTAGTTAAAGGTTTTTGGCTCAAAATAATCCCAAGTCGGAGGTCATCGGTTGAAAATAATTCGAAGTCGGAAGTCATCGGTTGAAAATAATCCAAATTCACTTTTTGGCTGAAAATAATCCAAATTCACTTTTTGGCTGAAAATAATCCAAACTTGTAACCTATTTACTCATACTAAATCGAAATCAATTTTCGGCCTCCGAATGTTGACTGGACAGCCTGAGCACGTGTTTCTTTAATTGATTTTGGTTTTAAATTTTTTTTTAAGCTTATTTAAGCCCCAACTCACTTAAACTTATAATGACATGGCAATGGATTAAAAATAAAAACACTCGGACTCAACTTTTATTATGTTAAAGTGTTTTTATTTTTAATCCATTGTCATGTCATTATAAGTTTAAGTGAGTTGGAGTCTAAATAAGCTTAAAAACAAAATTCAAAACCAAAATCAATTAAAGAAACACGTGCTCAGGTTGTCCAGTCAGCATTCGGACGTTGAAAATTGATTTCGGTTAGTCCGAGTAAATAGGTTACAAGTTTGGATTATTTTCAGCCAAAAAGTGAGTTTGGATTATTTTCAGCTAATGACCTCCGATTTCAGATTATTTTAAGCAAAAAACCCCTTTAGTTAAAGTAGGTAAAAGTAGGCAAAACTAAACTGAGACCTGAAATTCGAACAGAAAAATAGAACTCAAAATGATATCCGAATGAACGATCTGATATTGACCTGAATATGAAGAAAACCCAAACCCAAAATTTATCCGAACCGCAAACCAAAAAGTGATCCAATTAAGATCCATACTCAAATGACCTCAAACCAAACCAGAACTCATTAAGAAAGAACCTCACTTTAACCAACCCAAAAAAGACTCATTCAAGGTCAACTTGTATCCAAGCACGTACTCGAACTGAACCGAAATCAGTTGACTTGATGTCAATCTGAACCGATCTTCAACGGAGCCGAATCCAAACCGATTCACCTGATTGCCATGATAAAGACAAGAGAAGAGGATATTAATTTGTTAAAACAATGGGTGCAATTGTTGCTAGTATCAAAGATAGAAGGGTTGAGAAGATGAAGACAAGAGGCCAGTGTCAATTGATATTAACAGTTGAAGCAAGCACAAAATGGCCATCAAACAAACACTTCACGTTCGAGCAAAAAGAAAACATATCAGCACAAATGTAGGGTATGTATGGGGTGTTTGTTTGTTGCATGGATTGGATTGCTATGTATTTGGAGCTTTGTATCTCGATGTTGTGAAAGCTGCTACCTGGGTAATGGCAAATTTTGGACGGAAAGTTGATGACTGTTACTCGGTTTATTCATGTCCGATGATGTTCGAGTGGATTCAGGTCAAATTTAGGGTGATTAATTGGTCAATGTCAAATCTCAAACAAAAATTAATGTTCATGACCAGTTTTTTCGGGTTAGACTAAGTTTGATAATTTAAATGCAACTAAATTTGGAACAAAATTTGTTTTAGACAATAAAAGTAAGGGAAATACTTGTTTGGATTTTTAATCATATCGTAAGTGTCGAAATTTGTAAACATACTTGGTTGGACAAAATTCGGACAGCTTTATACAAGGTTGTGATGCTCGAATGAAAAGTATGTCACCATGGTATCAATTTGCCATTCCACTCTCTATGTTGGATAAAACTGCCAACTAGTTCATTTGGTTCCAGATAAGTTGGGTGAACTTCGGTTTCATAATGTTCAAGCGAATAAGATTTAGGTAAATTTGTATTTGTTATACCATTTTCAATTCCGATTTATTTCTGGTCATTTCAATCTGATATGTTTGATTTGTAGAGAAGAATAATTTCATTGGGAAAATATTCAAATCGAGCTAGACCAATTTGTGCCAATTTTCGGCTTCAAATTTGAGTTTGGATCAATTCACTAGAACACTATATTAGTTATCAAGTTGTACACCATGCTATTATTGCTATACACTATACACTATACACTATACAGTGCTCTGTACTCTGTGTACTCTTTAACTGTAAAAGGTTTCGTAGTGCTCACAACGGGCCCATTGGGCCTATGAAACATGGTTCAACTCATACTTGAATAGATGACTTTTCCAATTACCTGCCTTTCTTAATTGTCATTCACCAATAATACTTTAATCATTAATTTAATTCTGGTAGAAATATGTTCAGATACAAGATATATAGTTCAATCAAAATATTTTAAAAGGCATGTCAATAAACTATATAAAGAAATTGATATATGAAAATCCAATTTTAATCATTATGTTTTTTTTATTTTTTTTTACGGTGTCACATTTGTTTCAATTCAAAAAATTTCTTCCGAATAATATTAGGGGATCACAAATTTTTCTTCGATTAAGGGTATGCATGGATATCCCTACATACCTACAAATCCGCCACTATCTGTGGATGACTTCTATCAGAGTCACCCTAATTAAGTTATTTACTCATTAAAAAATCACCCTAAAATTATATATTTTACAATATATTTACGTTAAAAACGTTATAATAAAAACATTATAATAAACCGTTAGAAACAGCCATAATCACAATACTTTATACTCAGCTTTCAACATATCTAACGTATGTGGAACCATCATAAGCTTAAGTTAATACTTAGAGGTGCGGAGATTCGAACATGAAATCTCTTGTTTTGATTCTGATACTATGTGGAACCAATGGCGGATCTAGGTCATCAATATTGTCCATAATTTTGAACTTAAATTATACAATAAAAAAAATTTTTGAGCTAAGGGTGGCCAAGGCCACCCCTAAGCAACCTTTAAATATGCCCATCTGTGGAACTATTTCAACGAAAGTTTAAATATTTAGTTTTTTTTGGATCGGTAACTCTTTCCAATTCAATCCAAACCAAACCTTACAAAATTCCCTAAATACTTTTCCTCTCTAAAAACACAATTCCCCAAAAAAATATCCAATCTAATCCAATCCAACCAAACTCATTTTATCCAATCCAAAGAACAGGTAGAAAACAAATTATAAAAAAAAAACTATAGTAGTAGCTTAAAGATTAATTATGATGAGTACATGAGTTGTGAGGTTGCCGTGTATTGTACTCCAGGCATTAACGCTCATTGCAGGATGATTGCTGAAGATGAAAGCAAGAAACTAAAAATGTCAATGACCAATCATATAACCCCTCCACCTCCACCATCACATCATACTATTAGCTCTAATTAAATGCATGGATACTTTCATTTTGTTTGGATCAATCATTCTTGTTCATCAACACTATACCAAATAATATAAGTACCTCTATTTTGAATATATGCTAGTACAAGAATTTTGCAGTCAGCTTTTGAAAACTTTGACCATTTTGAATATATGTTAGTACAAGAATTGTGCAGTCAGCTTTTGAAAACTTTGACCATAAATTAACGTAAGATACATATGCGATAATCTATTATAATATATTTTTTTTACATTGGTAAGCAGTCTAACCAACAGGGTCCCTATCTCAGGGGAATAACCCAACAAGCCTTTAGCGGATGAAAAACAGAGGTGCCAACGGCCCAAGGATGAGCCCCACTCTTACCCACAGCATTCTCCGAAATGATAAGGGAGAAATGGTCCCCCAAGATTTGAACCCTGAAAAGCAGAGATAGAAGGTGGACCTCTTGCTACTCAAACAATATATGAAACTATTATCTTTATGAAAAATACCTTGATGAAGTACTCCCTCCATCCCATTTTGTTTGTCACTTCAACTAAATTTGGAAAACCAATGCATATTGGAAATGAGGTGAAAAGTTTGTAACTTACCTAAATTACCCTATATTAATTGAGAATGATAGTTATTGAAATTGTAAAAAGTGATAAATAAGTTTATTAATTATGGGTAAAAAAAAAAAGTAATGACAGTCGTTGGAATTGTAAATATGACAAACAAATTGGGACAAAAGAAGTAGTTAAGGGTGCGTTTGGTTGGTCAATAACCCCGGGAAAATGGTCAATTTTCCCGGGTTGACTTATTTTTCCCATGTTTGGGTGTGGGTTGACCTTGAGAAAAATTTCACGGTGGGCCCACCACTTTCTCCATTTTGCTAGGGAAATTTTTCTTAGGGGAGCTAAAGGAAATTTTTCTTAGGGAAATCTTTCCTATGGAAAATTTTTGGTTCCTACTAAACGCTCCCTAAAGTGACAAACATTTTAGGACGGAGGTAGTAGAATTTTATAATTTTGACGAAAATATATAGCTAAAAGTGACGGTTAAGGGGTGATTAAGATCAATCGATGGTTGGATTAGATTGTTGGACGTGGGTTAGTTAGCACCATCTCCATAATTAATTAAGATACCCCACCACCTCATCAATTATATTATTTATTTATATGCTCATATCCTCATACATAAATTATGATCAACCCCATTTTAAATTGCTGCAAATATACTTCATTCACTACCAAACCTCAGAAACATCTAGAGAGAAAGTAAGAAAGAAAGAAAGAAAGAAAGAAAGAGAACTCAAATACAAATAAAAATGGTGCCGATCACAAGCATGGTGTACTTGTTCATTTGTTCAATGATGTTCATCTCAAATCCATCGGCCTCCATCTTCCAAACCTTCACTTATCACAACCGCGTCACTGTCTCTGCTTTCGGCTTCGGATTTCTTCATCCAGGTTCTAATTAATCCCAACTTAATTCTTCTTAATTTAATTAATCAGTTACAAATTACATAATTAATCACTGTACAGACTGGTTTAATTTGGGGCTAATTTTTATAGGGTTGTATGTATGATGTGCTGGTTGCAGATTATTAAAGGATTCGATCAGTTGCATACACTTTCTGGGTTTTTTTTCGTTTGAGGTGGTGAATGCTCGATGCTTCTTCTCGGACTTTTTTTTTTTTTTTTTGTGCTTTAGTTCACATTTATTTGGGTATTTTTCACTAGTTTCTTTTTTGTATTTGTGTATTTTGTTTTCGCCGAGATTTGAATTTTGGTGGAAAATTTAGAAGGTTATGAGTGAATATATATCAGCTAGCTAGTGATTGAAATATATATCACTGAATTTATTGAATTTGGAAATTTTAGAATTCATGTATTTTTGTACATTATATCATCAATGGGTCCATATTAGACAATCTCATAGTGATCAAAGGAAATGCTTAAATATTTGAGTTTAGTTGATATTAATCATATTTTTAGTGAAGGAAACATGGTAGCAAGGCGGGTTACTAATAAATCATGTTATAACTTAAATCTTTTAGGGATCTGGATAACTTTAGACTTCAGAAGTTTCTGACTTTTTGTAATATTTTAGGAGATGATTTGAATGGACACCCTCTTATGAAAAACTTAAGACATTTGATTTTCCGCCCGTTTAATATTGTACAAGGAGGGGGTGGGGTTCACCAATTGATCCAAAGTTATTGATTTTTTTTAGAGATGACAAATATTTAGGTTTGGGTAATTTTAGGTTCGGATAAATCGAACATCAAATATCGAATGATAATAAATCGGACAAGCATAAATTCGGGTGTTAGTCGAGTTTGGGACAATAAAAAGTGTAATTTTTGGGAGCCCTAGATCTTGTGGTTGGATCAATTTAAACTAATGTTAGGTTTCTCGTACTCATAATCATGTCTATCATTATTTTATTATTATTCAGTAACGTTACAACGTTAAAAATTTCCTAAGTTAGACTCCCTACATCTTCATAAAGTCACATTTTGGTCAAGAATATATCCTAGTATTTTAAAGTTTAGGTAAAATGCAGTTAGAAGTTACTTGGATTGGATAATAATTGAGTAAAAGTCAAGTTTCTCTACTAATGTCACATCGGAGAACCAAATTCACTTGTAATCCTAAATTTGAGCCCGGTGTTGAGATAATTTGTTTACTCTCTCCGTTTCATATTAATTGTCATTTTTGAAAATTAAGTAGTTAAAATTTTAAAATTTTGATTATAAATTTCTCAATATATATAATGAGTTGCTAAATAAAATTACCACCATTAGATTCGTAACGAAACGAAAAACACTATCATAAAAGTATAATATTGCAATTGTTAATAACATATTAGGGAAGAAATTATCAATTAAAAAGTATCATTGGAGATTGTGAAAGTAATATTGCAATTGTTAATAACATATTAGGGAAGAAATTATCAATTAAAAAGTATCATTGGAGATTGTGAAAGTTAAAAGTATGACAATTAATATGGAACGGAGGAAGTAATTAATTGGTGAATTAACAACTAACCTAAAGCCTAAAGGTGGGTTAGGTTTTGATCACAATGCGTATGTGGTGGATTTGAGCAGTTATAGCCAATAGTCTGCTTTTGATCGCAACACCTATGTAGTGATTCTAGATGCTTTCATCTATCCATTTATCCAATCAATGTACACACATCACTCAAATTTCAAACTAAGTACTAAAAAATTACAATGTTATGTTAGCAATACTAATAATAACAATTCTCACCGGACCTATCAATTGGGGCGGGCGGATGAGTTTCGAATCGGATGTATATTGGGTTTGGATAAATATGAGTCGGGTGTATTTTGGGTTCAGGTAAATACGGACAGTGTATTTCAGTTTCGGATTAACCCAACAAGTTATGATCGCGACATTTTCCGTTTTTCTTTTTAAAAAGATGATCTCTAAATACTACTTTTGGTACAAACATAATAAAATATGATCATCTTCTAATAACGATAGATCATTGTAACTATTTCAACTTAAATTAGATAAATAATAAATGAATGAGTTGCGCTTATAGTTTAATAGTTAATAATTATAATGAAAAGTCACAAATTCTAATATAGTTGAACTCAAAAAATTAATTTTTTGGGTCAAACGGGCGGGTTGGGTTTGACCCGCTAATTTTTGGGTGCGATCTATATCGGGTTTAGTTAAGAAAATCATGTTCAAAACTCAAAAAATTCGTGTCGGGTCGAAAATTGTCAAGTCTAATTCTCACCGCTGGCTTGAGGTCACGAGGAATTTAGATATGGATAGTTTGGCTAGTCCTCCTATATATAATAGTGTAGGAAAGAGATTGATTCCGATAGATTCAAAAAAATCTTTCGAAAACTGAAAACAAATTTAAAAACAGCTTAGAAAACAAGAAAACAAGAGAAACAGAGTGAAAGAAAACTTTATTGTTTGTGTGATCCAGGTAATGAGTAGTTAAGCGAGTGAACAAACTAAACGTATCTGAAAACACAAAAAAAAAGTTGATAGAGCATAATAAAACACACAGAAAAGCAAAACAATGTGTCCTGTCGACAACCTCTCACCCCCTCTCCCAAGTACTTTAATCCTAGCCTGCCAAACACTCTTATCAAGCATCATGTCTATCACTAAGCCCAATTGCTCCAAATCATCCTAATCATCTTCCTTGTAGATTTCATAGCCCCAACCCTCATTGTGAAGATGTGACATCATAATCTTTTTATATCTCTAACAGCATCCGCACTCATGGTGCATACATGATAAAATCATCTTAGTTTATTCTCTTTATTGCGGTATACATCATTATTGATTTTGCTTAACTTTATCTAATCCAAAAATTTAAATTTGTCCGACTTGGAAAAATTTTGTTTTGCTCAAACTTGATTTTAGTAGCGACACAATTGACCGAATATTTGGACATAATATTTCTTTTTTCCTATTGTATGAACTAAACTTTGACTCAAATTTAGCTCCGCCTGAGTTGTCAAACCCGATTTAACCTGAAAAAAAAAACGAATATTAATATCAATTGCAGCTCCAAATTTTAATTTTTATCGAAACACAACTTACCCGGCCCCTAGTTTTTTGGCAACGCTATGTTCAATGGCCTTGTAAACTCACATCACCACTATGAAAAATAATAATAAAAACATAAAAACAAAATAAAGGGGAAATATACGTTTAGCCCAAATAGGAGGCTGTGCCTTTGGAAGTAAATTGTTTCCGAGATCAAGCAATTGGGCCTCACCCAAGACCCAGCCCTTTTCTACCCAAACCATTCACTTACGGGCCCAATTGGGGTGGTCCAAACCATTTCTTGTGCAGTATTAGAATGATGTAAAGACTTTGACATTCTTTTTAGGAAGTTGGACAAAAATATTTTAATCTTTAAAACGATTGAATAAAAATATGTTCATACTTTTTCTTTTTCTTGAACATAAATATAGAGGTACATTGCTTTTTATAAAGTTTTATTGATTTTTTTTATAGTATGATTTCGCCATTAATCCAAAACTATATCTAAGTCAGTTTAGTAACGACTCCTTTTGTGAGGTAAAGTGTAGTAATGGTATGTTATGGTAAAAATGTGGATATTGTAATATGATGTAGTACAGTGTGGTAAAATTTGTGGTAAGAATGGTTGATGTGATAATTAAAGAAAAGTGAAAAGTAGTGAGAAAAGTGAGGAGAGAAAAATTATGGTTTTGCGGTAAAGTGTGGTATGATATGGTAATATGTGATGATTTGTAATTAGTGTGATAAATTGTAGAATGGTGTGATATGGTAACACATAAAAGAACAAGTGAGTCCAAATTTAAGAAAATAGCATCTCTTAAATGCCATATTACTTAGGACCTTTTTATTATAACACTTCCAACTCTAGGGTGTTAAGTTTTTGATAATTGTGACTTCCAAAAACATCCTTCATTGCCTTGAACTTTAAATCTATTTTATTTTGGTATATGACCACTGATATTAGCCCAAAAGAGCTTAAAGTTGAAGGCCCAAAAGAAACTAATATTTATTAACAACCAGCCCAAAAGGGAGACAAATTTGTTATGTGATGATAATAATGGAGCGTGTCGTATCCACACTCGTACTTATTTTTTAAATTACCATCAGTACCGGTAGTCGTCGTATCCATATTTAGTGGGTTACTAATGGTCTGTTCTTTACAATGGTAAGTTACGTTTATTCCATTATATCATGTTCTTACTTTACTTTACATTTTCTGAATTTTTTTTTTTTAAAAAACACCCAAATCAAAGTTATTTTATTTTATTTTTCTTACCATTGCTTTCCTTATAAACTTTAATGTACTTAATTTAATCGTATCACTCTAAATAACAAAACTTAAATATAAGTATTATTGTGCATAGGGAGATTTAAGACTAAGAATGATATACTTTTAAGGGTAGAGTTAGAGTATTTTTGTCCAATTTTGTTTGCTTTTTAAAAGGGAAAAAAAATAACAAGTTGATTTTGAGCCCATATCGCGATCATTGATGTCAGACTGTGAGTGATGGTTGCTGCGTACGACAAAAATTCCCCGCTTTGATTTGCCTTCAAAACCCACCAATCCCAATCACAACAATTACCTTCAACAGTTTGCAATTTGTTACCCATTTCACCTTCAGATTGTGAGAGATACTTACATACATACTCAGAGAATCAAATCAAATCGAATCGAGATATGCATCTATGGCCGTCACTCAAGGTCAGGGACTCCTTCAAGCTCGATCGCCTCCGAAAATTCGAGCGTTACAACAGCGATAAGAACGATCGATCTCCACATATTAACAAGAACAAACAATCTCCATGCCGGAATTTCGGGGCTCTTCCTTTATGCAGAGACCTTCTCTTGATCTTCACGTGCTGCTTCTGTTTTGGAAGTAAGTCGTCCTCTCTATCTGGGGGTTCCCCAAATTTGTTTCGTTTTAGGGTTTGTTTTTTGGTTGGGTGTTGAAAATTGTGCTGATTTTGATGTTGTTTGTTTGTTAATTTATCTGGGTTGTTGTTGTAATCTTTTGCTGCTTCTGTTTTCTTTCTGTTCTCTATCTGGGGTTCAATTTTCGCGCTACTCCCTTTCTAGGGTTTCACAAATTTTGTCTCATTTTAGGTTTTTAGTTGTTGGGTTTTGAAATTATGCTTTTAATTTGTCTGGGTTGTTCTTATGATTTGCTGCTTTTGCTTTGGATGTAAACCCTAATTTATCTCTCTGGGGTTCACTTTTCGCGCTCATATCTTTGTGGGGTTTTCCCTAATTTGTTTCATTTTAGGGTTTTTTTGTTGCTCTGTTTCTGTTGAAATTATGCTTGTTTTGATGTCCTTTATTTGTTAACTTATCTGGGTTGTTGTTATTATTGTACCATATACATGATTATTAGAGAATTATGCTCTTGAATTCCTCAATTAGTGACCTTTTTCAGCCAAAAACATTGTGTTTTGCTGTTGTAGTTTAACATTTTTCATTTTTGTTTCTGGGTTTTTGACCCCTTACCATTTTGAAGGACTAGATTTGCATAACATCTCATTCATGAATCTCCTGTTGAATGGTTGAATGCATGTATAAACCCTATTCTCTGTTGTCATTAAGGATAGATATTTCTAATTGTTTATTTCTTAGTACAACATTTGGGGATTTTGAAAGGTCAGTAATTGTTTGAATTACTGTTTGTGTTCTGACCATGTGGTTAGCTACTTTACTTCTAAGTTTGGTTATTTATGTTTGATCAAGTCAATTCAGGGGTAGAATTTGATTTGCCAATGTAGTTGAGTGTATATATTAGCTTATGTATTTTAGAATGACATGATTGGTTGATCGTTAATCGGGTCATTTGTCTATGATCTCATCTAAACTTTGTGTAGACTTTGGGATATTGGTCTTTTAAAAATTGTTTATGAAGGTTTTACCATCCAATCAATTGTTGGTGTGTTTTTCTTGTCCTGGTGGAAGCATTTTATACCATAATACATGAAAGGAGAGGCTCCCATGGCTACTTGTGATAGGATGATGGAAGGTTAGATGTCCATAGTCTTCCCCAAGCTACTAACATAGAGGCTCTTGCCAAGGAATCTTGATTGGAAATATATACATGATATCCCTAATATCCCCAAACAAACAAAGACCAGAAAACAGTCATGTAAAGTTTGTAAGAGTGATCAAAATGTTTTCGAGTTTTGATCCATGGCAGAGAAAATACCTTGTATGTATTTCTAGAACTCTTGTCAACAACTATCCATTTCGGTATCCCATAATTAATAAGTTAGCCACACATCTTTTCTGATAACCGATGAACTTGATGTAGGACTTCTGTTCGATCAGTTTTCATTGCCCAATGCAGATCTTTTTTTTTAAAAATATATTACATCGTGTGATTATTCAGTTTCCTTGACCCATATCTGAGGATATTGCAACTGTCAAAGTATGGCTATCAAAAAACTGTCTGACCCGAATGATATGCCGGTTTATGATTGTGGGGAAGTAGCTGAGCCTAGGTATCAAATGATATGCTGGTTTGTGATTATTGTAGGTGGTTATTTTTTCATTATTGTAGGTGGTTATCTCTGGTTGTGCTGTTTCATATTCCATCGGTTCGTGATTTCTTATGTTTCTCCTTGATGGGGTTCAGGTTTGAGTGAGTTCATTCATGTGTTTGGTACAACATACCAAAGTTGAAGTGAAGGTGATGTAACTGACAAACTAACGTGTGGCGCATATTTCTTGCAGTTTTCAGCCATGACGATGAGATTGATTACATATGACCAACTTCATTAATCATTAGTCGATCAACTTCAACGCTCTCTCTTTGAATGTGTTAAGAAAGCCAGTTCTAACTCCATACGATACGGAGTTTCTACTACAGACAAGCAGCTTGAACCTGTACAGTTTCAGATAAGAATCTTAGTTTTTCTTGCTAGATATCGTCGTCTTTTGTTTGTTTTTCTGCCATGTATTGTAAGCTTCGGAATTCTGTAATTGCCATTGGTTCTATCACACAAACTGTAAGTTTGAGATGAATGGCGCAGTGGCTAAAGTTTGCTTAACTAGGAGCAGTGGAAACTCAGTGCAGAACTAGTTTATATTCTGTATTGTGCACGGACATGTATTAATCTTCATGTTTATAAGATTTTGAAATTATAAGACTTAAAATATGTAATATTCATGTTAATTATTTGCTTCTTAGTTTGACAGTTATAATCTATTCCCTGAGTGTTTGTATATGAGATTGCTATACCATAAAATTTAATGAACAATATAAATTTGGAGAAATTTAGATAAAATTTGCCCAAGCTTAAATGCTTAATAATATCTAAACTGACCTTATCTATTTTTATATGCACTCACCTATGTTACCTAGTTTTATATCAACCATAAAATTAAATGAATATGGTTAACTAGTATTCATATAAGTATTCATATAAAACGGTAATCTGCCGCAATCTATTATTTACCTTTTTATTAATATCAACACCCATTTATTATTTTTCACCACAACTTATCACAACCTATCGCAACTTACCACACCACAATTCCACCGTATGAAAGAACGAGATGATGGTATTGTGATCTCACTTGCACACCAGCCCAAAGAATATTATACCCGACATATAAAATACCAAACAATATTATAGCCGACATATCAAAACCTACTTATAAAAGCAGCTAAGCCAAAATGTGTCCCAAATGTTAGTTTCCTATTATACCCTTACCTTGAATTCTGAATTTCATTTGTGCCCTAAGGCTATCTCTAGTGGCATCCCTCATGGAGAGGGACAAAGGAGAGAGAAAAAAAAAATAAAGGAAAAAGAGAAAGAAAATGGGGTTGAGGGATGAGCTCCCGTCCCTGGGAAGAAAAAGGGGGAAAAAGGGGGAAAAAGGCGTGATAGAGTGGCGCACCCTTTTCTCACTCGTGCGCCACACGCCAGTGGTAGCGTGCGGCCAGCGCCGTGTGGGGCGCTTGCTTTATTTTTTTATTTTTTTTCCTTTTCTTTTCTTTCTTTTTGCCTTTCTTTCTCTTTTCCTTTTTCTTTTCTTTCTCTTTTCCTTTCTTTCTTTCCTTTCAACGGTAACCTTTTTTTTTTAATTTGTAATTTTAATTTTGTAATTTAAATAATTTAATTAATTATAAATATTATAATTCAAATTTTTTTAATGTTTTGATTATGTTTCCTTTTAATGATAATTTAAATAGTTTATTTAATGATAATTAAAATTAAATAAATTATTTTCGAAAAATAATTATTTTGTTAAATTTAAATAAATTATTTAATTATAAATATTATAGTTACAATTATTTTAATGTTTTAATTATGTTTTGTTTTAATAATTATTTAAATAATTTCTTTAATTATGTTTTTCAATAATTTATTTTAAAAAATTATATGAAATTTGACATGGATATATTTAGTATGTATTAGTTTGTTTTTTTACAAAATATTTTTTTTGATAAAATGACATTTAAAATGTTGTAAACTGATTCAAAAATTATATTCATAATAGATGCGAAAAACGGCTATATTCCAACAGCTACTTTTCCAACGGCTATTTTTTCCAACGGCTATATTCCAACGTCTATTTTTTCCAACGGCTATATTCCAACGGCTATTTTATTATTTTAATTATGTTTTGTTTTAATGTTTTTTTAAATAATTTATTTAAGTATGTGTTTAAATAATTTATTGTAAAAAATTATATGAAATATGACATAACTAATTTAGTATGTATTAGTTTGATTTTTTACAAAATATTTTTTGATAAATTGGCATTTAAAATGTTGTGAACTGATTCAAAAATTATATTTATAATAGGTACGAAAAAACGGCTATATTCCAACAGTTACTTTTTTCAACGACTATATTCCAACGGCTATTTTTTCCAACGGCCACTATTCCAACGGCTACTTTACAACAGCTAGTTTTTGAAATGGCATTGACTATATATACAGCTGCATGTTTGTTGGTCACTCATCTTCCATTTCTCTACAATTCTCTCCTTCAACACAATTCATCTTATCAGTTGTTAAAAATTTACCCTTGAGGCAGCAAAATGGATAGAAGATCTGGTAATAGCCAACAAAATTCTCAAAGCTCCCGTCCTACTCCTCCTCCTGAAAATTATTATCCTCAATATGGTAGTTATTACGATTACAATGCGAATTACTACCATAATCTCTCCCAAACTTCAAACCCACAATATTTTCCTCAACCAAACCACCCCACATTTGTCCCTCCTCCTTCAGGGTCCTTCATTGGGATGCTGACAGAGGATGGAAATGATACGGTCCGGCTTGGATCTCAAAGCCAACCATTCGTTGTTGAAGAATTAGGCAACGAGCATAACAGAAATGAGGCCGCTCCATCACGACCCAGGAGAGCTAGAAAAGGTGCAGCGGAGTGGACTGACGAGGAGGATGAAATTGTCATCAGCGCATGGTTAAATGTGAGTAACGATCCTATAGTTGGTACAGGTTAGAAGCAAGATACATTCGAGAATAGGCTGTATCAATACTTTTGTTGAAGCGAAAGCGAATCGCCCGGATGTTGATTGGCCAGAAGGAAGAACTCCATCAACCATGAAGGCTCGCTGGAAGAGGATTAGAGTTCCTGTGACAGAGTTCTGCTGCGCGTACGCAAGTGTGGTACGCCGTAGCCCGAGTGGCTGCAGTGAGGCTGACTACATCGACCAAGCCAAGGAGACATACAAAGCGTTGCATCAGGGAAAGACATTCACGCTTGACAAATGTTGGCAACTGCTGCGCCATGAGGAAAAATGGAAGATGCACGTAATTGAAGAAGAGCAAAAGACGCAACGGTCCACGAAAAGAACAAAGAACACAGCCAGCGGGGCGTACACAAGTTCGGGTTCGAATTCTCATTGTGTACGAATTGATGAGGACGAGGAAGAGCAACACCAAACTCCAACCAGTCGCCCACTTGGAAGGGATGCTTCGAAGAGGAAGGCGAAGGGTGTCGGAAATGCTTCATCTTCTGAAAGTTTTGCTCCACCGGATGTTGTTCTTGAACAAATGAGTTCAATGTCAACACATGATGACAAAAAGGTGGAGGCACTCGCAAAGCTTGCAGAATTGAAGGCGCAACAGCTGGAAGAGCAGAGAAATTACAACAATTTGAAGCAGAGAGAGTTGGACATGCAAACCGTTAATATGGATCTCTCACAGATTAAGGACGACGAACAAAGAGAAAACTTTGCAAAACTACAAAAAATGGCCTGGGAGCGACTATTCAGAACCTAGTGATGAAGCAAGAGCGACTATTAACTTTAATTATGCATTACTTTGTTTTTCTTTCTTTCTTGTCCGTTCTTGTTATTGTTATTATTGTTATTGTTATTTTTAATTAATTACAAGGTTTGCATTATGTGTGTTCTTTCTTTATTGTTATTTTTTATTATTGTTATTTTGGGAATTTGAAATCATGCAGCATTGTATAGTCAATTCATATGCTGCATTGTTTTGTCCAATCAAAATATCTTGAAATAATGCTGCCAAATTTGTCTTCATATGCTGTCAAATTTGAAATAATGCTGCATTGTATTGTCCAATCAGTGTATTGTCAAATTTGTCTGAAAAGTTGACAATCCACCACAAACTTGACATAATGGATCATTGTATAGTCAATTCATTCTGAAAAGCAAGCAATTATGTTGATTTCTGTCAAATATCTTCATGTATAGTCAATCCAGCACAAGTTATCACAATAATTCAATTTTTGAAATAATTTCACATTCCATTTGTGTATATATACTACAGCCAAGGAATACATATTGCACCAATAACAAACACTTTATTAAAAATTTATATCCCCAAACTAGATTCAAAGTAGTTATCCAAAAATATGTCTTACAATCCATTTGATAATGATCAAGTTCGTGAGCTTGATGCGGCCATTGACGAGGCCATTGAAGAAGAGGCTGCCTCAATGTCGACTTTCCAGAGGGCACAACTGTTAGTGCAAGCGTATTATCCAAACTGGAGGCCAAGTAGTCCCCAAGCGTCCCCTCCTACTCTTCGTAGGAGACACATCCGTCGTGACCATGAAGAAGCGAATAACCGCTTGTACAATGACTACTTCTCCCAAAATGCATTGTATACCGATGAAATGTTTCGGCGACGGTTTAGAATGGGCCGACACTTGTTCCTTCGCATTGTGAACGCCTTGAGGGAGCGTTACCGATACTTCACCCAAAGGAGAGATGCGGCGGGGAAACTGGGGCCATCCCCCCTAGCAAAATGCACAGTTGCTATGCGGGCATTAGCTTACGGAGCATGCGCGGACTCGTTGGATGAGTACTTTCGTATGGGGGAGGCAACTATCTTTGAGTGCATCAACAATTTTTGTGACGGTGTCCAACAATGTTTTGGGACCGGAATACTTGCGCAAACCAACTGAACAAGATACAACTCGTCTTCTACAAGTGGCCGAGCAACGTGGTTTCCCGGGAATGCTTGGAAGTGTTGATTGCATGCATTGGAAGTGGGACAGATGTCCCGTTGCATGGCAAGGTCAATACCAAGGTGGACACCATGGGACAGCAACTGTTGTGTTAGAAGCAGTTGCGTCGTACGACACTTGGATATGGCATGCGTTCTTTGGCGTTGCTGGGTCGAACAACGACATAACTGTGCTTGAGCAGTCGCCGCTGTTTGATGATCTACTTGAAGGTCGCTCACCGGAAGTTCAATTTACTGCTGGAGGTGAGCATTTTAATTATGGATATTACCTTACTGATGGTATTTATCCGTATAGACCCACCCTAGTCAAATCTATATCAAGACCTCAGCTGCCCAAACACAAGCTATTTGCAACTCATCAAGAAGCAAATAGAAAAGATGTCAAACGAGCATTTGGAGTCTTGAAGGCTCGATTTGCTATAGTTCGTCGCCCAGCTCGGTTGTGGGATGTCCCAACAATGAAGAAGGTTATGAGGACATGTGTCATACTGCATAATATGATCGTCGAGGATGAGAGGGACAATTTCACCTATAGCTTCGGCACACCACAATATGATATACCATTACAGGAAACAGAACTTACAACACCAATCATTGGTCGACTCCCAGTTTTCGAACAATGGTTGCAAAACAAACTGAAGACTCGTGATAAACAGGAAGGTTTGCGCCTTCAAAATGCGTTGGTTAATCAGATATGGATGAAATATGGAGCTATGTATGATCATAACTGATCCATCCATTTCCGCTATCCATAATTAGTTATGTTGTACCCAGTGTTTTATGTACTTTTTTTTAAGTATTTTCATTTCTTATTCGGTTTGTTTAATCATTGTTTTTATGTTGCATTTATTTTTTGTTTAACGTTGTACTTTGACGACTTTTATTAATGTAATCTTTAACGTGCACGAGTGACCGCATGTTGAACGTAATTGTATTTCTGTTTGGTGAATTTTATATTATTCTTTGGGTTTATTGTTTAAATACTAGCTTACATTAATCAACATATTTATTTTTAAAAATTTAAAAATTAATTATTTTTTAAAATAAAAAATTATAATATAATAAAAATATATTAGTACATAATTTTCAGTTTTTTAATTAAATCTTAATATTTTATTTATTAATTATAACATATACAATTTTATCATTGTAGAAAATAAATATAGTCCAATACAAAAAAGAAAAACAATTATACTCTACATGTGGGTCCCATACTCCAGTAAAATATTACTTCCTACCCCACTCATCCCTCACCTCATCCCCCAACTCCAAGGACCATTATTGGGTTCAATCTGTAATTCATGTTTGTGTGAATTTTTAGGTTTTGGGTTGAATTATTTATTGATTTATTTTCCTCTCTTGTCGATTTTCTGGTGAACATTTGCAGTTGCATGTCTGTTTCCAGTGTGCGATATGATCGTTTGTGTCATATTTCATCTTTTTGTAAACTTGAATAAGATCTGCAGTTTGTGAGTTTTATGGGTTTCTATTTTTTTAATAATTGGAACCAAGTTGCTAGCCCTAGCGCCGGAGCTGTCTATTGGACTATTCTCTTCCTCCATTCTTTCTCTCATCAGATAATCCTCCTCTCTTTCTGAGTGGGTTGATCAATCGATCTTTGCCGAGTGGATTTTTCTGTCTCACCCTCATATGAAGTCCTAAGTCCTGTCCTCGTAGTTTTAATCATCTCCTCTTATCTTTGTCTGTGTTGTTCTCTTCGTCTCTGTTACTTAATGGGTCTGCTCTCTTCATTTTTGTTGCTCTTATGCCGACCTCTTCTCATTGAAGGGACACCAGAAGTAAGTCGAATCCTTTTCTATGCATGTGAAATTATGCTTATCGTTGTGGGGTACTGTTGGTTATATTTAATTCTTGAAATCTTTTATGAAAAATCAATTGCATTTTATGTATGATAATGCAGGTAATTGAATTTGTTGAAAGTTTCAGTCGAGGTTCGTTGTTGCATGTCTACATTGCCTTATTATTGTCATCTTTGATGCACTTAGGTAGTTATTAATTGAAGAAGTGGAAGCCAACAAGTTAAGTTGATTAGGTTTAGATTTGATTTTAATTTGAAGTTTTAGTTTTCTGTTTGTCAAGTTTTATTTTGTGGCTCCAAGCATCTTTTTCCAGGTCAGTAGTTCCTCAAATTCGATCAATATAGTTTTGTTGAGAATTAGACACCTCACATCCATTAATTTACCTCTCGAAATCGTATGTGATAGTTGCTGAAATTTGGAACAGGGGAAATTTGGTATGGATGTTTAATCGGTTACCCAGTCATCAGCCTAAAAAGATTGGAATTCATAATCGTGGTATAATATTGGTGTTTGTTGCTGATCTTTTTCTTCATGCATGTTAAATCTTGGATATGCTGAAAAGCTAATGGGATTGTGTTTACTGGGTCTTGCAATTGTAACTTAGTGTGCCCTGTGTTGCGATTTTAATTTAACTTGTACCATCTCTTGATAGCTTGCTTTTTTATGACTCTTTCACTGCAATGCTTTACTATTTGTAATCAAAATTTTGTTGCTTTTTATTGGGTAGGCTTGAATACAGTAGTTGCTCTTTGTGAATCAAGAGAGGTGTTGGATTTTCCTCTTGGTTCTATTCCTCAAGGTGATGAATATGATTGTTTATTTTACTTTTTCATTGGTTATTTTTCCACTACTGAAGTACTCGCAAGATTAAAGCACACTATCTCAATACATAATTTTAACCACAGTCCAACTTTTGAATTAACTAGGCAACTAATTGTGAACAAAAAAAATAATGATCTGTTGCGATTATAGAAGTACTTGCAAGAAGACATGTAACTCTTTAAAGATCATAGAAGTGTTCATCCAAGCTTATTAATTGCAATAAATTGTTGCTTGCGGCTCATTGAACTAAACCATATGATCTGAGAGGTTTTGCGTGCTCAACTTATAGAATCATTCAGGACATTCTAATATCTCCGTAAAGAATTTCAATGAGCATAATATTTCCATTAGCATCGTATTGTAGAGTTTGAAGTGTGACTTCTCAAGAAATATTTTTAAAATAGCTTTAGAATCATGTACAATAGGTTCTGTTTTGGGGTCTCGACTGTGAGGAGTTTCCAAGTACCCACAGTCCCACCCATATCTGCCATTTTGCATCTTCTAAATTTTTTTATTTTGATTTTGATTTTCTTTTTCAAGGATTTAATTTATTTTTTGCAAATGATATTTTTTTTTTTGAAAAGTGACTTTTTCATATGGCTTTTAGAAAATTGGAGGAATATTAGTTATTAATGTTATGGAAAATGTGAATGATTTTCTCAACAAAATTCCTTTTCTAAAACTTTGCTATTAAATAGTAGAGAGTGACTTGGATCCGTAAGATAAGCTTTTCCTTGTTTTCAGACGGACAATGTATTATTGAGACAATGGTGGATCCGTAAGATAAGCTTTGCTATTATATAGTAGACAAGTTTTAGTAAAATTCTGACGATTTTCAAATAGAATTTCGATCAATTTTTTTTTGGGTAGTTTACTCTGGAGACTTTAGACTTTGAACTTTGCATATATACATGACATGCCATTAGAAATTTGAAATAGCAAACAACTTATTTAAATAAACGAATATGTGTAGGAACCAAAGTGGAGAATTTCTCACTTGAGATCCTTGATGAACATTCTGCTGATTAGGGATGAAATTGAATTGGTTAGGCGCTTGCACTTAGACATTGTTCTACAATTTATTAAGTTTGCACATGGAGAATTGAAATGGATACTTATTACTCATGATCACTATTTGAAAGGGAAAAATATGACCATGAGGCCTATTTCAGTTCAGTTAAATGACTGGTAGAGTAGTAATGTATTTTGGCCAAAACATGCCGGTCATATTTGACTACACTCCCATTATATCATGAAATAAGTGTGGGATGGTCATGTTATTTAATAAATCAACGTGGATGCACTATTCCATTCTGACAAACAAGTTAGTAGAACGATAGCTATAAACTTGATGTTTGACCTTCCCTGTAATCAGATTCAATTTTACCATAAGCCATGGTACCTACAAGGCAGAATGCAGTCTATTAAAATCCACGAGAAGTATAGCATTATTAGTCACATAAAATGCTTGATCTGCACTTGTAATCATGATCTTTGATGGTAACTGTGCAGGGAAGAGAGCATGTAAGAGAGGACGAGGGTATATGAAAGGGCGCTAGATATTCGATATTAATTGTTGATGGTTTGAAAGTTAGCCAATTATGTAATAAGGTATGAAATTGACCATACTATTTAAAAAGGTATGGAACTGACCAAATGTAATTTTGAATTTAATTTGGTCAATTTCGTACCCTTTTTTTTATAAAAATATTATGGTCATTCCTTTGTACCATTGCTTATTTGGAAGAGTGTAGTGGGACCAGTGCTACACAACAGATATGAAAGGATAGCGAGACTAAGTGATCGTTTTTCCAGCGAATTTCAGCTTGTCTGATCGGGTAAAAACTGTGTTGTACATCAATTTCAGCTTGTTTGACTGGTCAGTGATCAGTGTTAAGCAACATTACCTTGTGATGCATTGAGGTTAATTTTTTGATACTCAAACAAGTGTTCATGTGAAAGGTCCACTCTTGGGTTTTGATTGATTGTTAAAACAGGTTTGGCGTTGAAATGTTTAAGTAGAACATTGAATATGTGGATTCAAGTCACATGAATGCATTCATGTCATTTTTTGGGTTTTTCATAGTGATTGTTTATCATCTATTGACTCATTTTATTATGTCACTATGTGGTAAACTTTTTGATTTAAGGATCTTAATTAATGAGTTTCATTAGCTTAAGTAACTTATTTGCTAATCCTCTAGAAAAAGCTTAAAGTTTGTTAGTTGTGATGTCAATGACATAATATGCAATGTCAGGCTTCCAACTTCTTTGTTGTGTGTAAGTGTGCCTCTTTTGCAGGTGATGTTCGATATTGTGGACTCTGAGTTGCAAGTTATCAACAAAATTGAACACCCCATTTCTCTGGCACCGGAAATTTTTGGTTTGTTCTAACGCCTGATCAAGAGGAGGTGATCTCGAACCCACTGCCAATAAGCTTTCATGGACTGTCTCAAATGAAACCATATACAAACTTACTAGCCTATGTGTATAGTGGCACAAAGTGTCAATTATGGTTATACTCAACAATTATACATTCATCAAATTTATTGGCTAATTCTCTACATCTGTGCGGTAGTTTTAGTGCTTGTTGGCTTCTTTCTGTAGGAAGTGAAGGAAGGAGATACTATCTTTGTCTGCCAATGTTTAGCCACTGGAAGTGAGATTACTTCAGTTTGGTTGGAGGTTAGCCGATCTGATTTATTATCTCATATACTTTTTTTTTTTTTAAATAGGAAAAAGAATCTCATATACTTCTTTATAGTGCCTAATGTCATGTACTTGGCTTTCTATATTTGCTTGGTTTATTGAAACGACCTATTCTGGTTAAGAAAATGTTTGACATGAGGCAGACTGACTATATCTATATAAAGAAAATAATCTTTACGTTTGGATGATGCATGTTCAAGTTTTTGTCATTTAGACAGTTCTTAATTTTCTTGTCCACAATTTAGTCATGTTCAAAGTACTAGGGTTTACGACTTAGTTTAGAGGAATTAGGGTTGCGTATTCCCTATTGTGAATTTTTTGGTTAATGTTCGGGGTTGATGTATATGACATTCGGTTTTTGGTTAATAACTGATTTTGGTCGAATCTGAGAATGATTTGGCTGTTAGTCTCAGGTTGATTTGTGGTTCTGATTGAGTTCAGATCTTACTGTTGAAATGTTTTAATTAGAAAAAGTGGAAATTGGTTGAGTGTGATCAACAGCCGCCGATGGAAAAACTGTACCCTGACACAATATGGTTCTGGTGGTAGTAGTGGGGGTGTAGAGAAAATGAAGGTGTACATATACACATAAAAGAGTTCAATACTAACTAGAAAAAAGTTCCACTTGGTCGATCTAGAGAACCCAACGATTAAGGGAAAACTCATTCCTTATGATGTGATCCTGTATATCTTATCAAGATTAAAGCATATCCATTTGTTCGATCTAGAGAACCCAACGATTAAGGGAAAATGAGGATCAACCAATTGAGGTGTGAAAAGATTACATGTACTATTCATTTATATAAATCATGAAGATCTATTTTACAATATATTTAAGGATACACACCCAAAATCATTTTCAAAAAGGGCATGAAATCAGGTGCAGAAGTAGAAGAAATCAATTAGGACCCCAACAGTTCATCCGTAGTGTTTATTTGTGCGGGCCATTGTACGTCTCCAAGTCCAAATTGGTTCACCTACCCTGACAAATAAAAATAAGCAATGCTTCTGTGTGGCTTCACATGCACTACTAGCTTATACCTTTACTCTATGAGTTCAGTTTAGCCTCTTTTCAGTAGCAAATGGTAGCATGGAGACTGTGAGACATGATCATCCCTAATTTGCTTCACAACTTGCATCATGTTTATGTCTTTCCTTGTAGTTGTTGTATATGGATGCCAAGCATCACTAGAATTTTGGAGTAATTTATGGTGTGTAAGATTCATGGGTTGAAAATAGTTGGATAAAAGTTAATTTTTGGTAATTTTTTTATAACTTTTGGCAAATTTATGCTAATACATCAAAAAAAAAATTTTCTTAACTTTGGTAATTTTTGGTAAGTTTTGGTAAATTGGTAACTTGAGCCAAAAATTGGTAAATTTTGGTAAACAGGAGTTATTCATGTATTTCACAGTAGACAACTTATTTTCAGTAAATCTACATCATTCTGTATTTTGTTTTGTGGGTATCTTGAAATCTGTATCTCTGCATGCTAGAATGTCTACTCAGACAAGATTGTACATGTCTACATTTAGATCTCCATAGACCCTTCATAAGTAAGCAAGACCTGCACTTTGGAGTTCGGAATAACATAGATCTTCTACCTGTCATATACCTGACGTGCATAAGATGTTTGCCAATTAAGCATCTTGTTGACGATGAATTGCATAAATTTGGAACCTTTTGCTTTTTAACCCAATGTTTTGAACTGCCTATTGAGATCATCAACCCCATTGTGAAGTGGGAGGCCCGAGAATGACATCCAGAAATTTTATTCAGTTGGTTTTTCTTTGCTTTTGTGCAAGCTTGGGAATTTCTCTTTGAATTGGGCGACCTATAAAGCTGAGTCACATTTGCAAAGATTGAAAACAGCGAAGCAAGAGATGTGTATATTTTGCCATCATGTACTTTCCTCAGACCGGGTAGGCATTGACCCTCCTATGCATCTACTTGCATCTACTATATATATAGCATGGACTCTTGGGATGTTCTTTTTTCTGTTATGGGATGTTCATATGTGTATATTTTTGTATAAACCCCACTCATATCTTATTAGAAAACTACTTACATACCTTTTGTTTTGATGACTATGAATGACAGAAAAAAGAAAAAAACCTCAAACAATATGCTATGTGATTGTGTTTGTTTTACATTCCTGTTAGATTATCTAATCAGACAATTAGGTTGTCGGGTCAGCGCATGCGTAGCACGCGCTGGCCAGACTAGTAAAATAAAAAAGGAGGGAGTGTGCATATATGAAGAAGCCGAACTTAATTATTGAATCATGCATAAAAGTTTTAAGTAGTATAATAATTAGTACTACTACATTACAAACAAGCATTTCCCCCTAACTTGTTCATAATTACTTTTTACAAACACCAGGCTCAAACCAATCCCCATACATAACAATCCATCTATTCATCAATACCCACAATTAATTAATGGGTAAAATCCAAGTATACCCATAACCCATCAATTCAATACTCATATCATATTCATATCAATACCCATACCCATACCCACACCCACATTATGAACTTGTAGCGCGCAAAGCTCGAGTCTTGAGCCATCCCACGACATCACCAAAAACCAACTCTACATTTTCATCGGGCTCGCCCACCATTTGATGCCACATTCCGGGGTAGATCTTGAGGGTCTTGTCCTGGCTCGACGCGCGCCGATAGAGCTCCTCAACACAAGCGGGGTCGCACACGACATCATCCCCACCGTGGACAATCAAAAAGGGGACGTCGATGTCCTCAAACCGGTCTTGGACCTCCCTACATATCCTCATTAGCTCTTGGGCCGTCGCGGCCCGTGGCCGACCCATGTACCTCTTTGGGCTTGCTATTGCTAGCTTTCTTTTCCACTCAACCTACATTTTTTTGTGTTTTTTTTTGAAGGTAAATGAGAGAATTGTCAAGTTAGACGCCTCTTCTCACTAGAATATATATACCTTATCACATTCACAATTTTTTCTTTCTTCGATCAATAGCCTTTTTATGCAATGTATAAGTACCCTATATTTTAGGCCAGGAAAATGCAATAGATGATGGAATTTGATGTAACTCCAAAACAAATACTCCCGATTATTCTAATCTTTTGTCCTGAAAAAAGACTAAATGATAGTGATATTACCTCCATTACTTGAATACTTATCATTGTGTGAATTCTACAGTCAATTTTTTAAAATTTTGATTGTAAATTTCTCATATATATATTGGTCTATTATGTAAAGTTAATATCAAGTATAATTTTATAATTTCGCCAAAAATATATTATTCGATCCCCCATCAAAAAAAATATATACTATTAGAAATTAATGGAAAAAATCTTATACTATAAAAAGTTAAAAGGGACATATATTAGGGAGTAAATGAATTATGATAAATTAAATATCTACACAATTTAATCATAAGCACCTTCACTACATGCCATAAAACAGAAATTAATTATATACAATGACCCTATTTAGAATAGACCTACCTACCAATGTCAACTAGTTTAAAGAATTGGCCTTGGAACTTGAAACAATCCACCTAAAATAACCTACTTAACTCCGGTCCAAATTGTTTGTCCATCTACCTAACTCCCTTATCCCAAAATGTTTGTCCATTTTATCATTCCAATGATTGTGATTCCTATTATACCCCTAATAAATACTCTTTTGTTTCTTTTGTATTTTTCTTCACATGAGAAAAGTAAGGGTAATTCTGGTATATTACACATTTTTCATCCCATTTCCCATAATCATTGGACTTTTAAATATAGTTGGATGGACAAATAATATGAGACAGAGGTAGTACAATGCTATTTTTATTATTATTAGCTAAAAAAATACATAAAACACAATCTATAATTTACATGATTCAATTTCCCAATGTTCATGCAAGTAATAAGTACTTCCTCCATTTCATATAATTGTCATTTAGATAATTGTCATACTTTCAGTGTTATTTTATATTTAATAATAATTTCATATATAATATTTTGTTATAATAATTACAATATTATATTTTTAGAATAATATTTTTCATTACGAATTTGATGGTGATAATTTTATATAAAGAAGTCATTTTATATATTAAGAAATTTATGGTCAATATTTTAAAATTTTGATTACAAAATTTTTAAATATGACATTTAATATGAAACTAATAAAGTACATGATATTTGGTTTATTTTTTAAGGAAAAGAAAATCATAAAAGTTTCATCCTTATATTATCCTTTGTCACCTTCACATTATCAAAACTCAAGGGGAAAAAATCAAACGAGAGGGTGGGGATAAAACCAAAAAAAAAAAACAAATCATACCTTGAAGGAGACATCAGGAATAGATCCGCGCGTGGGTACAACGCGCCAAGTGGGTATGACCGCGGCGGCGATCCCAAGGAGATGCTCCAACGGCCACGGCGGCTTAAACTTCGCACTGATCCCACACATGGCCCCATTCAGCACCACCCCATCATACCCCCTCCCACCCACGCGCTTCTCCCGGAGCGTGAGCAGCAGCGCGATCGCCCCTCCGAGTGACTCCGCGTACAGGAACGCCGGCAACGACGGCGCGTGCTTCTCCCTGAACCCCTGGAAGAACCACGCGCAGTCCTCCACGACGGGGTTGATGTCCGGGACGTGGGCGACGAGGCCGTCGAGGGCGTCGGAGTGGCCGTGGCCCTGGTGGTCGATGGCGGCGACGAGGAAGCCGTGCTGGGCGAAGTGGACGGCGGTGAGTTGGACGAGCCAGCTTGACTCGCCGGTGTAGCCGTGGACGACGCAGACGACGCCGATGGGGTCGCCGGAGAGTGGGGTCCACCACTGGGTGAAGAGTTTGAGGCCGCGGGGGGTGGTGATGAACTCGGAGGAGTGACTCACTGAGTGACGACGGTAGAACTCGTCGGGGGTTAGGGTGCCGAATATGCTCGACTCGTTCGCGTCGGCGACGGGGTGCACCATCTTTGGTGGACCTTCGGACATTGTATCACACTCACTCTCTTTCTTTCTCTCTCTCTCTGTGTGACTTTCTCTCTCTAGGTATTTGTGAGGAGAGGATTAAAGGAGGAATGGGAGGGTGACAGAAGGGATGGAGCAACCAACCCCAACTGCATAGGCTCTTGATTTTAATGTGACTCTGACATGAATGTGATGGGCTTTACAATCACAAGTAAGTTGGTTGGAGGTTAGCATAGGACATAGGCTTTTCTTTTTATTTTTTAATTTGGATGGAATTTAAATTTGAGTTGAAATTGAGTTTGAAAAAGGAAATATATTTCAATCGAATGATCTAGATAATGTCAAAATTAACTAAACTAATTTTATTTGGATTGGATAAAATTTATTCAGCGCCAATTACCATAACTCGTAGAGTTCTTTTTTTTTTTTTTCTTTGAAAACAAAAATCCAAATTGTTACAAAGTTGGAAACGGATGCTCTATAGCTGGGTAGAAAATTTAAATATTGTAGTTCTAGGGGCCTTACATGTTTTCTCCGTCCCAGAATTACTGAATGAGGTGCTCCCCGTGCCTCAATGTTTTTCACAATTTTTTTGAATTCATCCCTCTCTCTTTGTTATGTTTTCTTTCCCCCTTTTCCCCCATTATTTAAACTCTCTCCCCTCATTTATAAGCAACTCTTGAATCATAGGGTGAAACTTCATGTCCTCAGAATTCTCAACATAAATAATAAGGTAGAATCAAGTTTGACTCTCATTTTGGGTGGTAAACGGAAGAAGAAGCAACCCAATGGTATTTCAATCATTTCACGTCCAAGGAATGTCAACTCGAGGGCATTTTGGTTATTTTGGCAACCAAGGGACATTATGGTCATTCACCTCGCACAAGGGTCGAGATGGAAGACCAAACAAAGAAGCATGAAGGAGAAAACAAAGCAAGGATGACACGTCTGTGTCCTTCACATCAAAAAGGAGCCAAGACTTGTGTCAAAGGACACAATCATGTCAAGGCATGACACGGTCATGACCTTCTCCCCACCCCCCCTAGCAATTCAAGGAGATCACGCTCGTGTCAGCCATGATACGATCATGTCATCTACAAAGAAAATCGAAGTTTTGGGTTGAAAAGAGGATGACTTGGACCGTGTCATTCCATGACATGGATCGTGTTGCATATGACACAGTTATGTCATGTCATGACATGATCATGTCATCCTTGTTTTCGTTGATCATTCACGTTTCGGCCTTCTTTCCTTTTACCCCTTTTCCTGTATGTACATGCAAAGCCTCTTTTTGTAAAGATAGAACATAGAGAACTTAGGCTATAGGCTTTATGCTTCGAATCATCCTTGGGAAAGATTTGTATTGAAAGGTGTTTGGAACTCAGATCAATGAAAAGTTAATTATTTTGAGTAGAGCTGTTTGTCAACTCTTTGTTTGTGAGTGGATGATTACTTTTACACTCTTTTTTATGAGATTTTTCTTAGGTTATCAAGGAGATTTGCTTGAAACATGAAGAAAAAAGTAAAGCAAGAATGACAACTGACAAGTCTGTGTCCTTCGCATAAAAAAAGAGCTAAGACTTGTGTCAAAGGACACGGTCATGACCTCCCCCCCCCCCAGCAAGGAGATCACGCTCGTGTCAGCCATGACACGATCATGTCATCTACAAAGAAAATCGAAGTTTTAGGTTGAAAAGAGGATGACACGAACTGTGTCATGCCATGACATGGATCGTGTTGCATATGACACGGTCGTGTCATGTCATGACACGATCATATCATCCTTGTTTTCGTTGATTATTTGCGTTTCGACCTTCTTTCCTTTTACCCCTTTTCCTATATGTACATGCAAAGCCTCTTTTTGTAAAGATAGAACATAGAGAACTTAGGCTTTAGGCTTTATGCATTGAATCCTCCTTTGGGAAAGATTTGTATTGAAAGGTGTTTGGAATTCGGATCAATGAAAAGTTAATCCTTTTGAGTAGAACTGCTTGCCAATCTCTTTGTTTGTGAGTGGGTGATTACTTTTACACTTTTTATGAGATTTTTCTTGGGTTATCAAGGAGATTTGCTTGTAGAAGATCCTTGTCCAAATTCTTGATTATCTTGGCTCAACTTGGTGAGTTTTTACTCTGTATAGTTGTTCATATCTTTTCTTTCCTTGTTCTTGTTTATTTGCAAAACCCTAAAAATAGTAGTTTGTGTTTGTATGAGTTTCATGGGTGGATTTCCATCATCCACGAGATTTGTCTAGACCGTAGACTCGATCCAAGCTCCAGTTATTCAACTTTTTCAAGTTGCTAAAATTTTCCAATTTTGGGTGTCCCTAACAGTTGGGAAAGTTTTGATGTGAGATCCATTATTTCACTCGTAATCTCAATAAACATTTTGTCAAAGGAGGCTAGGGAAAGTCTTTCCCAAAATACACGTTCCAATGAACCCAAAATTTAAAAATTGTTCGTTACATATAATTCCACGAAAAAGAGGCAGAGAATGTTTAATGGAAAAGAAAAAAGAAAATGCATATCTCAAATCTTTCAAGTAGCTAGTCAATGAATTTGACAAGGTCAAACAAAATTTCACCTTCATCCCTAAACATGTCACTAATATTTTGGATCTCAATTTTCCTAATCAAGACACTAACACCATCCATTCCAATAACCCTCATTCCACCAATTCCCATCTCCATTCTCTCTAATAAACTAATCCCACCTCAAAAACAAACCTCTTTTAACTTCCCCTTGAACATCACACACACCCATCAAATCCCACCTCAAAAACAAAAAAAAATGGACGAACTATTGATGGGAATCCAAAGCACGGTGAAGGCTTCCATGGCGGAATTTGCGACGATGAGCATTCTACACACGGCGATGATCAAAGCCCACGAGAAAGTCCGGTCTAAGGAGGGCGTTATCGAGAGGCTCAATGAGCAGTCCAAATTTTGCGAGTTGGCTATAATGCAGCTCGAAGTGTGCTTGATGTTGGTCCAAGAGGAGGCGGGAAACTATGTGCTTGAAAATGATCAGTATGATCGGCTCTTACCCGACTTGACCCTCATCAAAGACCGCCTTTATGGCAGGTAAATTATTAGGTAATCTCGGATTTATCATGCACACGAACATTTTTTTTCTTTTTGTCTATTTTTGTGATCGAATTAAGTAATCCCATCTTTGAAGTCATATGGCAAAAATATAACAATACCTTTTTTTTTTAGGACAAAGATAGGTTGACGGTTATGAGGTGTATGTATGTAATTTGAATGGTAGAAAAATTGTTTCTTTGAGCATTAAAGTTCAATGTCTCATTAAACCTATTCTACTTATTTTTCATGGAGTTATATGTAATGAACGACTTTTAAATTTTATGGTAGGCTTAGGGAGACCGAAACTGCCATACATGATAAAGACAAGGAGTTACTTGAGAGGCGGGCGAAGGAAAGAAGGCTAAGACAAGCATTGGACGCTAAGGAGAAAGAGTTGGAAAGGTTGAGAAACAAAAGTTGTAATAGTAGTAGTAGTAGTACTAAAGACAATGATCAAAGGAAGGAGGAAAAAGTAGGAGGAGGGTTTTGTGAGCTTAAGAACTCGGTCGATCAACAAGTTTTGAGCATCAAGCAACACTTAGAAGGCGAAAAGATTGCCGCCTTGACAAGGAGACACTCCCTTGAGGACTCTGAGATGATGTTGCTCATCAAAGATCAAAGCGCGTTGGATCACGCGTCTATCTCTTCTTCTTCTTCTACTTCTTCTCCTGTGAAGGGAGGAAGTAGTGGGAGGGATTTGGAGATGGGATTTGATCAAATGGGGTTGGAGATTGATAGGTTGAAGCAAACTGTGGACACCGCGTTTGGGATGATGCAATATAGCAACGAGGTACACCCTTTGGAGTTGCAATGGACACGCGGGGTGGAGAATGACATACAATTAATCATCTTTAAGGAGGTTGTGGTGGGTATGGGGAAGAAATTTTGCCACCCAAACGCGCCCTTTGGTATGGTGGATGAGGATCAATGGTTGGAATTTGTCAAGGAAGTGACCCTTTTGAGAAATGAGCTTGAGGGTTTTGTGTGTTCTCATGATGAACATGATGGGAGGAAAAGTGGGAAGTTTGAGGGTTTTGTGATCAAAGACGACGAGATGAAGAAACACAAGGATAAGGATCTGGGTCAGGGTCAGGGTCAGGAGGAGAAAGAGGATGAGGAAGGGGGTAGCCCTAATTCGGTTAGTAAGATGATCGAAACTCATGAGAAACTTATAAGGAAGAAAAGCGAGGAGATGAATTGGGTGAAGGCTATGGAGATGGTTAAGGAAAAGGGTCCTTTGTCTCCTAGGAGGAGTAAACTAATTGTTGATACCCTTAAAAAGAGGTCTATGAATGTTGTCAAGAGACTCGATGGTTTTCTTCTATCGAAGGGCAAGTTTGATGCGTTGTTAATCCCTAACAAGGTCGAGGAACAAGTAGAGGATTCTAAGTTTCAATCCTTTGTCATAGAAGGAATCTACATTTGTTTGTTCAAAAGTTTGACGAAAGAGTTTGAGTTAAAGTTGGATAAATATGACATGAGGAATTCAATCTATGAAGACATGTTTCAGGTTGTTTTTAATGAAGTTGTCAAGGAGATTAAACTAAACATGAAAGAAGTGGAAGATTATAGATTAGAGAATTTGATTAAGGATGACATTTGTCGATGTGTTTTTGTCGAAACAGTAAAAGATTTTAAGGGTTTAATTAGTGAAAAAACCTCCACCAGAAACATGCATGAGGTGAGTCTAATTCAGAAGCTCAATTCTCTATTATGTGATGCAGAAATCTCTGACATTTGGATGCACAATTCTGAAGTACTGAAGGACGAAAAAACTGATAACTTGGATTGTTTCAGCTCAGAAATATCAGAAGATGATGAAATGTATTTCAAAGAAGTTCGGTCCAAATTAGAGCATGCTTTGCACCAGCTAGGTACAACCAAAGCAATGTTAACAGAACTAACAGACAGTGAAAAAACAGTAGAAAGCGAAAACATTGTCCATGATAAGATGAAATTGCATTTTTTACTGTCTCCAAATGAGGATCACTCTACTTCATTTATGCCAAATGATGGTCCTCAAACTGAGATGGTTCAATTAGAAATGTCAGATGATCGTAATGATCGAGAAATTGCAACTAACCCCACGCCAAAAGAACTGTCAGACAATACAGAAACAACAGCATATCAAAACAGTTTCGAACTAATAAGTAGTAATCAAATTTTTGAGGCTGGTCTAAATCAATCCGACATTTCCGATAATAGTCATAATTTAGAAGATTTAGGTGTTGTAGATGAGGCTGAATCTTCAAGTATAGAAGATAGCAAAGAGTTTGGAGTTGACACATTAGATTGTGAATTGATTTCTTCTCTTTTAGTGTTAAGCCAAGTGATTGTGGATTTTGAAGGCATGCTACAAGAAAAGCTACATATAAACTATTTGAGGTATCTTTCTTATCTTTTTGCTTTGTATTTTTTTCAAATAGACTTGCCTACTAGGCCCTACCTTAACTAGAGGTAACTACAAACTGTTATAAGGGGTGACAATAATTTACATGAAAAATTATACAAAAAAACGACTGGAAGGTATTTTTCATTTTAAGGTACCTTATAATTTAAATTAATGATTGCTAGGTGACAAATTCCGTGATAAGCATGTTTCTTGTGAGGTTATGTGTACTACTCAAATGCCCATGATTTTTTGAATATTGATATTTGTCAACAATAAAGATTTCAAAGCAATTTGCCCCCAAAATTTCAAAAAAAAAAAAAAAACATGTTCAAATCACTAAATTTGTCACTTAACAATGGTTAACTTAATTTCCTAAAAAAAACAATAGTTAACTTAAATTATAACCGAGAAAATCACTATAAAAAGTAATTTATTAAAACAAAAACATGATTTTTGAATGTATATTACATTTTAGGCTACAAAAGGCCAATAATGAGTTAAGGTCACTACATGGGCATATTTCTTCCCTCAAGAAAAATGAATCATTGTATAAGGAAGCTTTTATAATAAGATGCCAGAATCTTCATAAGGCTGAATCTGAGGTATTGTCATATTCTCCCTTCTTTTAAAAAAAAAATGGTATTAATTTTTTTTATTTGATTCTTGTTTCTGAAGGGTAATAATTTGGTGAATTTTGATAAATAGGTTGATATTCTTGGAGATCAAGTTGATGCCCTAACAAGTCTACTTCAAAGAATATACTCAACATTGCATTACTATTCACCAGTTTTGCAGCATTTCACTGGGGTCAGGTTTTTCAACCCCACCCCAACCCCCACCCAAAACAAAACAAAAAAAACTCAAAATAATAAGTTTTTAAACTCCCATTTTCTTGCATTTTCATATATTTGATTCATGTGCAAGTTTTTGTTTTCATTTATAATGTTTAGGTAATGTTTTTGTTATTTATCAATGCAGGTAATGGACATTTTGATATGGATCAGAAAAGAGTTAAATGTTCTTTGAGCAATTTCTTTTTTTCCTTTTCTTTTTGCATAGGTATCAATATCCATACTCTAGATAATTGAAAAATATTATTTTGCATAGGTATCAATGTCCATACTCTAGATAGTTGAAAAATATTATTTTTCAATTTAGATTATAATGGATTGAAGTAAAACATCTTACTAAACCTCCTCAACTTTTTTCCAAAAAATAGGAGGGAGCAAATGATTTCCAAATCTTAGATCAATTGAAATTTGGAATCAATGTCTCTAAATTGTAAAATTTAGAGATAGAGATTGTTGCCCCTGACTCGAAGTAGTAGTTTTAGCTTCTTTTTTTTTTGGGGGGGGGGGGGGTTTGCATAGATATCGAAAAATTAAAACCCAAAATTCGATAGAGCGTTACTTTTATACTTCGGGGCATGTATACCAAATTACCAATTAAGCGTTACTTTTATACTTTGGGGCATGCATACCAAATTACCAATTAAAGGAGATGAAGGAAACGACATAAAGAGAATTGAAAAGTAAACCCCTCCTACTTTCAAAGGGTAATGACCCTGTTTGACATTGCTCTTATTTGGAAAAGTGTGGTCGGTAAAATTAACTTTCTGAGAAATATTTGTCAAACTTTCATTTATACCCTTTTTAAATAATATTTTAGGTTGCAATCTCTGTAATTTTGGACAACTTTTAAACTAAAATGTATTTTCCACAATAAATCATCCTCAATAAGTTGCTCTAATCAGTCAGTTGAAAATTGACTGGTTGGGTCAAAACAACCAACCAAATAAAATTGTTCACCAAACACAAAAAATAGCCTATTTTAAAACCCAACTAAACCAACTTTTACAATAAATTGTTTGATTAACCATTTACCAAACAGAGCCATGATGTGACAGTTTTTACAAGTGAACTGAACTATCCTCCGATGAGCCACAAAAGAAAATGGGTCAACGATATTATAGTACAAATGTTACAACAAAATTACAACTTCTTGAAAAATTAAACAATTGATTACAATGGTACACAAGATTTGACATTTTTTTGAAAAGAAGAAAAGAAAAGAAACAGAAGGTTGGTTATTTGTTGAAAAGCTTGTGCTGCTCAACCCTTGTTTCAACCTGAGAACGACATTCGACAGTATGTGCTGATCAACCCTTTGTTCAAATGGGGTTATTTGTTCTAAATCTGCTGCTCACCCTTCTTTCAGTCGGGGCCGACAGCCTGATTGATGAGGTTAAAATTGAGTATCATTGTCTACAGGGCAAGGATACACTTGAATTTCCTAGCTATGATTCAACCTGTAAAGGGAAGAAACCAAAACAAATTAGGGTTAGATGCTTCAATAAAATTGCTTATGGTGGTAGCATCATTTCTATGACTGTACAGTGGAAAATCTTCTTGTTTGGTGTAAATAGTGTACTAGAGCTGGGAAATGAATCAAGCGAGCCATCTTCGTGTCACGTACAAATATAGCTAATCAGTAAAATCATGTTGAATTCGGGTCGAGATGGTTATGGTCAGCATCAGTTTTGGGTTTCTCTCGGTCGCACTGGGTCGAGTCAACTATTGTAGACTCCTAGCTCTAGGTGGGACCATACAATATGTTACAAAACAAAATCGATAAGCTACCAAGATATACATAGTAAAATGTAGGAACAATGCACTGCTGTAAATATATGAACAGATCTAGCAGTAAGAAAGCAGAAGCTACTTAGTTACATTTGGGCAGTAAAAAGAGACTGTTTCACACTTCCCAGTCACCCACAATGCCTCATGAAACCTCCTCTGAGTCTTTTACATGAAGTAGTAGGTGGTAAACGATTTCTAAATCTTAGGTCAATTGGAACCAGTCTCTCTAAATTGCAAAATTAAGACTGCTACATCCGACACCTCCATCACACCCTGGCATGATTTTGGAGGTACTGGTTTGGGTTTTTTTGATGGAGACCCCACAAACACACACACTAAAAAAAAAAAAAAAAACCAAAAACAAAAGGTCAATGGCTAAGGCAAAATACAGTGGCAACTAACATACCTCAGCAGCAACCGTATTTTCTGTTTCCTTAATTTGTTTCTTATCTCTTAAAAGGAGCACTGGTTTCCTAGATAGGATTCTTGGCAAGGAACCAAGGACATTTAGTTCTCTGGTTGTAAAAGAATGAGGGCTAGATCCAAGATCAAGTTAGGTCCATCAGCTTGAGCACCTATTTCTACTGAATCAAGAGTTCTTCCAAAATGTAGGAGGGTTCGGAGAATTTGCTTCTTTTTCCTTGGTGGATTCTAGGAAATGTTCACAATTGTATCGAACACCCCCAATGCATCCCATATCACTTAATATATTTGAGAAAAACCAAAATTAAAGAAGACAAACGAGCATGACTACTCACCCTATCTACGATATGAAGCTACAAAATTCCCACTCTTCTTTAGACATATCAATAAGTTCAACACTTCCATCTCCGAACATGATCTGCAACATTAGTAGTAGTAGTTAGTCAGATCTCCATATAAAAAAGCCAACCCCAAAGAGAATCAACACTCACCGAGTGCTTCTTTGAAATGTTGTCAAAACGCTTTATGATACCAAATGACCTGCAATGAGTTAATGGAGAAGTATCTTACTCAGAAGTTGGTATGGTCTAAACGGATTAAATAGTACCAAATCCATGGAATCAGGTAAAGAATTTTCAATTTTCCTTTATATTTTTGGATTTGTTCCATTTTGGACTACAGAGAATGAATGGTACAAGATGTGTGATTCTGGGCTTTGAAGTTACAAGTACTACATTAATAGATTAACCAGACAAATTTTTGTACTGCATCATTGGCCACGTAAAAACATAATTTCTGAATAGTATTGCATAGTGAATATAAGCAAAACCTACAAAGTAGGATTAAAAAAAATTCAGCCGCTCATAGGGATCCCAGTTACTCCGTCGCCATTTTCATTGTCAAAACATATACGGTCTAGTTTTCCTTTGCCAGCACCCCAATTAACATTTCTATTAATTCGAAACACAACTCAACAATGCCAAACACATTTAATACTTGTTTTCCATTTATTTCCTAGATTTGAATGCCAACATGTCTTAGAGGGCTAGATATTGTCTTCATCTTGAAAAAAAAAATAGTTACTTTTCCAATAACTTGTTCATAATGGATTGATATGATCGTTATCTGTAGGATATCTACATCCTTTATCCTTGATGTTTATTCATAAATCTACCATTACAAGTTTTTAATGCAAGCATGTTCCCGTTAGTGTCCAATAAGCTCACTTTTCATACACATCCATAGTCCAAGGCCTGAGGCAAGAGAAACAAGGCAAGCACATTCAAAATACCTCTTAGGCTCGGAGTGGAGGATTCTAATTAGTTCACCAATGCAATTGTTGTTGTTCCGCCGAAGTATGTCCATCCCTACAATAAAGAATAGAGCAGAAAATTTCACAAATAAGATCCACAAATATCAATCAGCCACCAATACATCAATGAAGACAATACTACAATTTGGTTGAACTAAATGAAGACATGGAGACAAATAGACAATGGTTGTAGCACATCACTTACCTCCATGCAAAGCTCCATTCTGATATACCTATTTAGCCCAGCAAGAAAACAAAACCTCATGTTAGCCGAACAACTGAATGTGTTTATATACAGAATAATGGTGAATTAAAAATCCGGCATGGATAGACCAATAGACTACAAAAGCCAGGTGGTTCCAAACGTCAGTCTCGGCAAACAGCAGGCAAAATAAATTAGTGAAACATCAGCTGCCAGGTGGATGGAACCGAATGACGGCGACAACACACAAGCCAAGTGGTCGAAAGGGATGCAACAGAAAAGAGACATCCAGAGGACAGAATAGAAATCTAAGCCAAACCATTGCCAACCAAATGTCAGAAACTATCAACTAATTGATTGGAGGAATAGTGTTCATTGTCTATATAATCTTCAACTCCAAAGTCACTAATTAACACAACTACACAATAACACAAGGCCTTTTCCCACATCCAAGTATCCAACTCACCCAACCCCATCCACACCCCCAACCCCCCCCCCCCCAAAAAAAAAAAGGTTCTGGGTTTCTTTCTTCCTCCTCCCTACTTTCCCAATGTTTGGCCTCCATTGTCCTCGTTTCTTCCCAGCATTTTCCCATTTTTGTTGCTTTGTTTGATTGGACTAGAAGCTATCCAGACATGAGCTAGAGATTAGGTACACAGCAGAGCGAAATTGACTAAACAATTTAGCTGATGCCACGTCAGATTGGAATGTTTCAGGATCAGTATACTTTGGCAATTTTAGCTGTCGAAGTGGAGAAGCATTGAATTGCTTATGATTAAAACTCCAAATTTCAGTATAAGAATCTCGATTGAAAGCTAATTTTGTTTTTTTTTTTTTTTCTAAAGGTTCTACATCTTCTACATCTAAATTGCCTAATCAGATGTCCAAACGTCAGCCACTGATCATATAATATAATTGGCAAGCACTGCCAAATTGCCAAATCAGATGTTCAAATGTCAGCCACTGATCACAAATAGGCAAGCACATTAAAATCAAATTTTTTTAATCACTGCATGCTAAACACCGATCAAGGTCCATAAAAGCAATATGAGAGATAAAAGTTCCAAAATTCAAAGCAATGCCATAACCCGCAAATTGTAAAGAAAATAGACAGCCATAACATACGTGTCTTCCAAACAACATTGCTTTGATTTTTGGAGATGATGCAGCTACCTGACGTGCAACAAGTTTCAATGCGGCATCAGAAGATGGCATCTTAGGCTTGTTGGGTTTAACACCAAGTTTACGTCTACAGCCTACAGCGCCACAATGGCAATCTTGATCTGCACCAAATTGAACAAACCTGCTGAATTTGTTAGCCGGGTTCATACAAAAAAGAACTTTAAAAAAAATCATAGAAAACACGATCTTTGCAAACTGTTGCTACGCTCTACTCTCACAGTCGCTAGCTATAACATCTAATAGAAAAAAGCCTCATTCAGTACTCACTGGTAATCGTATGTCAGATGCTCGCCCCTTTTTATGTTACGAGTGGCAAAAATTCCAATCCTTGTTTCACCGTCCACACTCCTGAAAAAAACATTGAAAATGAAGTCCAAACTATGACCAACACTGTAACTGAATTAGCTTCAGGGATAAAAAGAAAACCATTTCTGCATCTCTGTATTGGGACAACAACCATGGTTAATGTATCTAGATTTGTTCCCCTTGTAAGTGGCGTCAATCACCATATCTCGATTAATCTCGCAGAGATAGAAGTTGGTCTCCCCACGGTGTTTCATTTTCCATAACCTTTCCTCGCATGTCTTGTCATCAATAACTATATTGTAAATGAACATGAACTAGTCAGTAAAACATATGAGACTGTAGAAAGCATATGCAACCTTTTTTTTAAAAAAATGAGGTAATATGTTACTTCGCAATGAATGAAGTTCTAACCTTCTCCAACATATTCTATGATAAATTCTCCTTTCTTAATATCTTCATCAGCCACAATGCCAGATCCGCATTTCTCTGTCTACACAGCACAAGCAATATGCAATTTTTAGGTCTGGTTTTGAAGCACAACAATACCACAGTATATACTCAATAGAATTAATTACCACAACCCAAAAGGCTGAACTTCTAACAAAATCCACAACAAGCGCACAAAAGTTCACATGAATGTAAACTTTAAAGACAAAGTAGAAAAACAAAGATAATTCTCCCGTATATTCATTTACATTTAAAAAGAAAAAAAAGGAATGTGAGGAAGATGATATAGCTAATGGAAGTGGAGCACAAACATGAAGCTTTGGGCCCAAGCTGAGATAAATGATACTGATGTTTCAGCACCCAAATGATTTCCTCCCTCTAAAGCTAAAGGTGCTACAGATAACTGAAAACGGCATGGCCCTTCCCTTCAACATAACATGGATTAAGCGCCACTGTTTGGTTGATCACTAAGTATAAAGACTAATGACGTAACACAAATTCTTAGAGGCCCACCTTGTTACCTTATTCAGGTTTGCAATATCATCTTGAACTTTGTACAGCTATTGATTCTACTATGTGAAACTTTGGATGTGGTTCCAACATTATGTCTGAATGTGCTACAAGGCACCAGGATAATTATTTCCCAAGGGTTAAAAGTAAAATACTGCTCTGAAGTTGACTAAACGCATACTTAGGAGGGTAGTAGCTTGTTAACCAAACAAAGTAACAAATGACAACAGTAAGCAGCAACAATTGTCCCTGGCACTTCAGCTTGGCTATGTGATATCAAATCTCTAAGCTACCTGATTCTCACCATCTCTCCCCAAGCCTTCCTGTCAATCTTTCACTTACTTTTCCCCTTGCACTCCAAGGAACACTTACATTAAGATGAAGGCTGAACTGACTTAAAATAGAGGGTCCTTCCCAATTCCCATAACAATGTAGCAACCCCACTTTATGGCAGGCCCTCAAGACATTGGACCCCCAATTACAGCACCACAAGGAGGTTGAGGTGTCTTATGTATCCGAATTTGCGACACGGGTGTTAGACAAGGGTATAGATCTAAGTGTCCAACTCATCAGATCCCAAAATTTAGGACGTGCAGACACTATCCAAAACAAAAAACTCAAATTAATCTTTTCTAGAATTCTTCACTAGTCATAAGTTTTCCAGCTATAAAACCATACTAAAAGCTATTGAAAAATAATCAATGGAAAAGGAAGCAAACCATATAGCGTCACCCTTGACACTTGTGAGTTTGGTATGTGTGACATATCCCATACTTTATCTGTGTGGAGGGTCGGGTAAAAAGGAGTAACCAAGTAACATGAGAGATGCCCCAACCAAAGGAATTGCTGCTTCAAGACTGGGATTACATGCATTTTAGCTTGAAGAAAAAAGAGAGGACTGTGTTCTCATAAGTCATAACTGAACTTCCGAAGCAGTTCTGTATATTTGAATGATAGTGTTTTAATCACCTAATTTACGATGCATAAGTATACACAGATATCTGTAAGTAAATTACAAAAATGCCGGATGAGAAACAACAGAACAATTATTCACCCTGTGCAAAGGACATTTATTTTCTGATTCCCTTATTTGCATCTTAGTTTTGCTGGCCACGAACAAGAGAAAGAAAAAGATGTAGACATCCAAAACTCTTCATTTTACAATCAGTAATTTTACAATCAGTAATGATTCTCTTATGGTAGCTCATCTTTATAAGGATCATCTTATGTTAGGGTAGCTTCTTAAAATAAAGCATTGAGTTAAGGTTGCAAAATTCATTAAGGTTGCGGTAAGGTATTGAAAACCGGATCCACACAGGGAGTAGTTATTGTTGCTGAACTGAAGTTGCAGATAAGCAATTTTCATGCACTGTAGTGACTTAAATAACAACGTTTAAAAGTATCCAGGCATTAGTATTACCGAGTTAAGGTATGGGATGGCATCATAAATTCCCAGATCTTTATGTTTGGTTAAGGTATTTTTCATCTGGAATTGTTTTCCAGATGGAATGTCTGAAATGTTAGGTAAAGGTTTTCCAAAGTCTTTCCGCGCCCACGGCCCATTCCCTGGGTTTACATAAACCCATATTCTTATACATCACCCTTGTACCTATATTAATTCATTCCTAAATTAGATCAAACAGGGGAATAAAAAATCAAAACATTTACCGCGCCTCCTAGTTTTACTCCCAACTCTTTTCTTTTTTTTTTTTGTAGGAAGTTTACTCTCCATTCCTTTCCAAAAAGAGTACTAAATGCCCCTCAACAATCTTCATAAACACACATGAAGCTATAACTGCAATATGATGACAACAGACTCAGAAGATGGGCATGCATGATAATAAACTAGCTATTAATTGAAATTAACAACAATGCAGGTAAACAAAGCTGCCTTACATTTGCAAGCCCGGGTACCAAAAAGGGCATGTTTAAACATGATGAAGTTCGTATAGGGAAGTTAGACTCCAAGCTTATCATAGAAAAAGACAAGCCATAATAGGGGGGAGGAATAAAACAGTGTGCACCCACGACTATCATCACACAATTAAAGAGCATCAATAAAGGCTAATAAGTATGAAGATGCTATACCTGCACAAGTTTCATTTTTTTTATAGGGCGATTTTGAAATGGCTTGTTAGCGCATGCATCCCCACATTTGCAACCTGAGGAGCAGGTAGAAAGTAGCATTCTGCCAAAAACAAAAGAAAAAAAAAAGTGGCATTACTTAACACCTCTGTCAGACCAGAACAAGAAACTTTCCATCAATCGCCAAGAAAGCAACACACACATAAAACAGTAAAGCAATGTATTTGTAATTATCTCAACCCTAGCTGAGCTATGGCTCAGGTTTCAGAGGTCACTACTGACTGTAAAATGCATGGCTGAAGGGTAAGATTCAAGAAATGCCTCTGACTAAATATGGAGCATTTTTAAAAAGATAAAATGGGTAAGTAATCACCCAACTAAGGGTTTTGAAGGGATAAATACCCCATTTACCCAACCCAACTCAAATTTTACCCATTTTGACCATACTTTAACACTCAACTTTTCACTTTTACCTAAACAGACTCAATCTTACCTTGCCCCTCTAAAGAGCGGACCTTAGAGCCCATATCTCATGATAATACCTTCGGTGACGGTAGGCATGGGAGAGGAAAGGAGGAACAAGTGGAAAGGAAATGCCCCCATGCCTCAAATGAGAATTCTTAAGCCTGCCTAAACCTATAGCTAAACACAAGAGACCTACCACATACATGTCTTCTGATATACAATCTTCACACTTCATTTGATCAAATCTAAGACATCATCTATCTAGAGAAAAGTAGCAGTAGCTGGCTCACTTGACACATAGCAAGTTAGTCATTGCTAGAAACTTATGTTACTAGTACTTTTTTGTATAAGAATTGTGGTATCGAACAAATTGCCCTCGTTAGGCAGAGCTCAGATAAGACTTATTTACCACATCACTTTAATATGGACCCTAGCAAAGCAAAGATGGGAAAGTCCACACATATGCAGCAGTGACTAGCCAAAAGGCTATCAACAACGCCCAAATAGCTTGTTTCAATGGAAGTGTTGACAGTCGCTAAAACATGTTGGCAACATGAAGGGCTATAAAAGATGGAAGGTACTTTGTATTACCCAAAGTAACACTCAATTAGCCAACATCAATATCACAAAGTCTCACACAGACAAGGTCTGGAAGGGATCCAAAGAAAAAGTATACCAATGAATTGCAAAGGGGCTACTTTTGATGAGACTAGACAATACACTTCCATTATCTATTATCTAGTACCACAAATTTCAAATAACAATAAAATAAAATAAAATAAACTAGAGGTCATTGAACGCATATGAATGAATAGAGTCTAGGTTTCTTATACTTCATTGAACATACAATAAATACAGTCACACTTTTATGTCTGTCTCTCTAATGCCTGCAAGCCAAAAAATCAATAATATATGGATGCTTACCCACAATGGCAATCTCTACCGCATACAGGACTAGTTCCTGTAGATTGATTGCAGGAACAAAAGATACCATCATCCTCATGCCGCCTCTTGGGTCTCTTTGTGAGATAAATATCTAGGTTTGTTAAGATACACAAGAAGAAAAGAGGATAGAATTCCTTCTAGCATAAAAGGAACGATATTATCAAAAGGCATATGGAAAAGAAGAGAAAAAGGGTGGAGGGGCGATGATCAGTGAATCATTAATGCTGTGTTTTAAATCGGTGTTTCAAGGCAGTTCAGGCAGCTCTAGTAACAGCTTACTCAAGTATATAAGTACCTATGGCTATGGTGCAATTGATTTGCATGAGTCATAACTAGTTACATGTATAGATGCCTTCTGCAACACTGTTAATTCACAGCATAATCCCTTCCAAGAATTTTCCCCACAGACATGCAACCACAGCTGATAATTCATGAAAGAGTAACTAAACATTATTTCGTGGATACTGCGCTTTATAAAGGCATACGGAGCAGGCTGCCATTTATTAAACCAATCTGGAAGCTCAAACTCCACGGGATCTCCCAACTGCTTCACCAACTTAGTGAATGCGTTTTCAATACCATTCCGTTCCACAGACTGATTAAACAAGAAGAAACAGAGGTAAAATGACACAACCATAAAACTAAAAGGAATGGATTATTGCAAACTAGCCATATGCATGTTCCAAAACAATACAATCACTAAGAATCATACAATCAATCAATCACATGCACCTTTCTATTATCATGGTAACGGAAGAAACTGCAAAAAGGAGGTCCACATTTTAGTTTATGTTCAGCAATTTAAAGTCACAGTCCTTAGATTTTCTTTTCCATTTTCTACAAAACAACAGCAACAAAATGACCGAACCCAAATTAAACATGGCCTCAGATTCCATCGACTCAAAAAAGACACTGCTAAGATTAATCCAAACCAAACTAGCTGGGGTTGGGGGGGAGGGGGAGGCATTTCTATGTCTGTTAACTTAGAAAAGAGAGAATAGAGAAAACGAGATAATGAACCTTTAACCGCATGATATATGGATTGTCCTTTCTCTGCTTGCTTTATTTGAATCTAGAAAGTGTGATCTCTGGAACATAAATTCAACTGCTTAAGGTTAGACGGATAAATACAATGTAAGAGAACAAATTTTCGATAAACTGAAAAAGTAAATCGAAATGGAAAGAAAACATAACCAATGCACTCCATATAGATTCATACAAAATGCAGAAGCAAAATTTAGAAGCTGCTATTCTCTATCACCCAAATCTCATTGCTCAAAACTTCTCTCACATAATTCAATCCAAAATTTCAAATTTCCAATCTGCTGGACAGATATCCTGATCTATTCTTAAATTACCAATAGATTTCGAACCAACACTTGCCAAAAGCATGTATCACATAGTTAAGCAATCAGTAAGTACTGCATTGAACAAAACTCAGCATACCATACGTAACACGAGCAATTGAGTATGTTAAAGTTTAACATAGATAGACTTACAGAGTCAACGATACAAACTGAAATGCTTGCTGGAGAACGATGGCTGGCCGGAATATCTTCGCCGGCGAAACTTGATTGAGTCGTCGACTTGCCGGAGCCAAAGAAATCCGGTCGCCGGTGACAGTCGCCGGAGGAATCAAGAATCGGAGAAGTTAGGGTTTAGCAGTTAGAGAGTGAAAAGGGCAGAAAGATGAGAAAGCAAGCGTGCGCTCCTCAATAGTAGACCGTTTGACTGTTTGTTTGACGGATTTCCAAAATTATTTCTTTTGTAAAAAAGTTGTGCTTGGTTGAAAAATTTTAATGGAAATGTTAGTGAACTTTTATTTGACCGGGAAATTTCATTTGGTAAACTTCAATTTTTGCCTATTTCACGTTGTCAACCAATTTTCAAATTATTCCAAGTGGTAGGCTTATTTTGAAAATTATTCCATCTCGTGAGCTTCTTATTGTACCGTTGTTAAAATATTGTTCGCAAAACTTTCCTCGTCTCTTAATTTCATTTATATCACCCTATCAATCTCACAATCGACTCACTTGGAATAATATCTAAAGTGTTTGACAACTAAGAACATTTTTAAAGTGCTTGAAAACATGGAATAATTTTTTAAGTTTTTAAAATAAGCCTACCATTTGGAATAATTTTCAAACTAAGCCTACCAATTGGAATGGTTTAAAAAGTGGTTGACAACTTGGAATAGGTAAAAGTTGAAGTCTACCAAATGGATTTCCCTATTTTTTATATTGATCTGCCATGAAAATTCTTAATGAAAAAAATATCTTGAACATTATTTAGATTATTAGAATATTAGGTTTTAAACTCCCCAGTTTTTAATATTATTTATCAAAATATCCTTAACTTCATTTTTTGAAATGAAAATCTCAAATTTTAGTGGTTTGTATTTGTTAGCAGCTGAGTGCCGAATTAACACCAATTAAACTCGGGGTTTTTCTGTAATATAGTGATATTTTATTGGGTGATATGTAGAATGGAGGTGTTTCTAAACCAAAAAAACAACCACTACATTATAAAAAAATCAGAGGTTAAATAACTTTAATTTAGTGATGTACTACTGACAAATACAACTCTGTATGTAAAGTTTGGGATACTCATTTCAAAAATGAAGTTCAGAACTTTCAAATAAACAATGTTCAAAGTTGGAGATTTTAAAACCTAACATATAATCATTTCTATTTTTCTATTTTCATATTTTTTTTAGGGTTCAATCTATACCTTATTTGGCACATTTAGCAGTTGAATTAGCAAAGAGCAATTCAAATAGTGGAGAGCGATTTGAACAGTGAATACCAATTGTAAGGTTGTGTTCCCCAGTAGCGTTTGATATAGCGTTTAGCATCTTGATCAAGTCAAAACTCTAATTATATAAATATTAGCGTTCGGTAAACTATCGTTTTGAGTATCGTTTAGCGTTTTAAGGAGCGTTTTGCGAAACGTTAATAAAGTTAACGTTTAACGTTTGGAGTAGCGTTTCATATTTTTTAGTCAAAAAATACCCTTTGAAAATTATTGATACCCTTTTATGTCAATTCACATTAATCTGTTAATTCAACTGCTAAATTTACCGAACACAATTCTCGTTTGACCAATTATCCGCTATCTGCTACTTAAACCGTTATCCGCTACCTAAATCGCTATCCGCTACCTAAACTGCTATCCGCTATCTAAAACGCTAATTTTGCCGAATAGGGTCTAAATGGTTGATAGGTGATAGCTGTCTAAAATGAATGTCTTTGTTAAATTAACAGATAAAATAGCTTATGAATATTAAATGAAGCAAAAATATAATTTTATCAATGCATTAGTACTATTAAGATTATTTTAAGAGTACATAAAGTATGTTAGAAACATAAAAGATAAATTTAAAAGTCAACTTAAGTATTAACAAAATTTAAATGGTCAACACTAATAAGATCTAGACCAATACGGGTCGTGTTGATGTTTAAAGAGTAATGAAAGGGAGGATATGTTCAACATGGGTCATATTGTTTTGACACGGGCCGCGTCAACTCCCTGTCATGAATTAGTTGCTCCAACCGCTAGTTTGATTCAATTGATAAATAGTTAAATCACATTTTATTACGTGATCTTTGACCACAATAGTTATATTGTTAATATAGCATTTGGTCAAATCCATGATTATGATATTTGACCCTATTTAAGAACCCTCGTTAAGTGTTGTTGAGTGAGGATGTTATGAGTATGATATACCTCTCATCCTTCCTTATAAATAGATGTAATCTAGCCATTTGCAACATACGCCAAGTAGTATGAAGACATTCAAACACATCTTGCCTTAGTATTGGTGTACTCTAGAGAAATACATTGACAGTACTCTAGAGAAATACATTTTGTATATTAGAGAAGCAAGTTCAAGTCATGGTATAAGTTAGGTTAAAGTTTTATTTGTTTAAACATTTACCGTGTATTCAATATAGTTCATAAGAAAATGAGTTTGTCAATGAATGTTAGTTGTATCTATGAGTCAATTTTTTGGGTTCTATGTTATACTCCATCTTGCATACATACTGTAAGAAGAACGACAATACTCCCTCCGTTCCAAATTAATTGTCACTTTGACTAAATTTTGACTGATCATTATTCACAAATTACAATAAGTTACAATATAAAATTAACTCCATTATAATTGTTAGGAAAATATCTTTCTAATGACGGTAATTTCATATTGTAACTCATTATAATGTGTGGGTAATTAACGGTCAAAATTTAGTCAAAGTGACAATTAATTTGGAACGGAGGTAGTACCAAGGGAAGATGATAAAGATTTAAGTCACCCAATCATCATTTTACCAATAATTTTAAGAATTGATTTACTAAACTAGATTGGAGAGAAGAATTTCAATAACAACCACATTCCACAATCCACCCAAAAACTTTGCCAAAATATTAAATACGATAAACTCATTTCGAATAAATCTTGCTAGTTTCTAAGAGGTTTCAAATTGTTAACAAACAACATGGACCTAGTAATTAGTTTCAATTATAATAGAAACATAATAATTTGTCAAAAAAATTCGCTCAATAAAAGCCAAACTTACTCGGGACATTCTTGTCCATTACTTCCAAATTGGACCCAAAAAATGTAGGTTCGTGTCATAATAGATAAAGGAACTCGTAAGTAGTTTTCGAATTACAGTGCTCTCATAATAGTTTCCAGAAACAGGACCTTAGGGTCATTTTTTTATATTAACGAATAATTTCAATATACATATCATGCATGTGTTCTTGTAGAGGTAATCTACGCTCATGTAACCATCTTTCCTACTTATTTGAAAATTACTAACCATTTTTTCAACAATTTTCAAATTATAGTAGGAAAAAGGATGGTAGAAAGCAAAAGTGGTTGAAATTTTCAACCTTTTTCCCACATATATATTTTTGAAAAATAGTTGGAATATAAAATGATTGCTAAAATTGTTGGTTTTTCCAACAATTTTAAATTAGTTGGAAAAAAAATGGTGGGTACTACACATACATATTTTTAGTTGTGAAGTTTTTAAAAGAAGTTCATTAATATTTATTATGAAATTCATTATAAATTTATCAAAGTTACTACAAAATTCATTAATATTCTTTAAATTTACCCCTTTTTATATTAAAAATATTGATCTATTTAAATATAGGAAAATTAGATTCTAATAATCCCTACTTTTACAAATTGGATGATGGTGGTCCCTACTTTCACTTTGTATTCTGGTGGTTAAAAAAAAATAAAATTGGATTGTAGTGGTACCAAATCCACCTTCACATTCTTCTTATTTTTTTCATTCCTACCCTATATTGTTTTTATTTTTTCGTTCCTGCCCCTAGTAAGTTAATGAATTGTAGTTTCTAAACCATTTTTTAAATTATTTTTTTGATACTCCGAGTAATTATTATGATTTTTTAAAAATAATAAAAGTGAAAAAATCGTAAAAAATATGAAAAAAATTGGGAGAAACGCTGTAAATTCATTAAAAATCATGGTAAAGTGTTATACTAAGTTTTGAATCAAATGCAACACAAAATTTATGATATTTAGGGTATACTCTCGAAAATGTCCCACTACAAATCCAATTTTATTTTTTTTAGACCACCAGAATACAAAGTGAAAGTAGGGATCATCATCATCCAATTTACAAAAGTAGGGATTATTAGAATCCAATTTTCCTTAAATATATGTGGGAGACTAAGGCCCTGTAAATTTCATGGGTTGATTGAGGTAAGTAAATAGTTACTATAAATTACCGAAAGTTATCGAAAATTACCAAAAATTACCAAAAGTTATCAAAATTACCCAAAATCACATGACACGTGTAAAGTAGTTTTTTTTTAATTTTTTCCTTTTATTTCAAAAACACAAATTTACCTATATAAATTTATCCAAGTTACAAAAAATTACCAAAAATTACCAAAATTCATCATTTAACTTATCACAAAATACCTATGAAATTCATATGCCATTGCACATAAACATGAGCCAAGAGAAGTGAAGCCACTGGGCCCCAACATGTGCCTGAGATTGTCCACGTCCGCACTACGCACCACGATGGGAGTCAACTGGGCCAAGCATAATGACAAGGCTTTCATACATGGCAAATATTCATTGGCTGTCGTTTGATACCCAATACTTAATACTCCATGTTGAGTTTTTTGTTTTTTTAGGACACATCTTGATTGATCAATTTTGCTTGGATGCAAATTTATTTGCAAATACTTTTATGTTTTGCATCTCATCCAATTGGTAAATGTGCATTATTGAAACATACTCCCTCCATCCCAAATTAATTGACGGAATTAGAATTTTCACACATACTAATATATAATTATAATAACTACCAAACCTCAATTGTATTTGACTTTTCTCTCTCTAATAAATAATATAAAATAATTAAATTAGATATTGGAAATAGGAAAATGACAATTATTTTGGAACAAAATAAGTTAGTTAAAGTGTCAATTAATATAGGACAAAGGGAGTATATATGATTGTCAATAGAAATTGGAAATGTCATGCAAAGATTCTATAGAATATATGCAGTATAACGCACTATTCCACTTTCATGCATGTAGTTATAATTTCCTTTGTTTTTATTTTGTCAAATGTACTGTTAATAATGCAACACATCTTGTTGCATGTTCGACTTTACGTTGTAGTTCTTCTATCACCTGGATTTTCCACTTTCCCTCTGAATTGTTAAACTTTCCTTGGGTAGAAGAAACATGAAATAGTAATTAAGAATACACTAATAGTTTATTATGGTAATTTTTTGTTTTGATTTGTTTAATAGATTTGTGTACTTAAACTTCAAAAATTTTAGAATTTTGTTCTCAATGAAAATGGATAAAATAACAAAGTTTAGATTCTTAGACCCCACTGACTCGAGGTCTGAATCGGGTGGTCCACGTCAAGGTTCATTAAACTTCCGACTCGGCTGAATTGATCTGACCCTTTAGGTCAAATGAATATATTTATAAATTTATAATATATACTCATAAATTATACATTTAGGCTCTGTCAAATTCATAGGTAAACACAGTTGGGTAAAAATTAAATTTTGGTAACTTTCGATAATATTTGGTAACTTTTGGTAAATTCTGATAACTTTTGGCAAATTAATGCCAATATATCAAAATTAATTTTTTTTTATTTTTTAAAGTTTGATAAGTTTTGGTAAATTTAGATAAAAATTGGTAAATTTGGGTAAGTTAGACTTACCCATGAATTTGACAGGGCATTAGAGTACAAAAAGTATGATAGGGCACAAATATAATCAAATGCCTTATTTGGCAACCAGCTGGTAGCTGATAGCTTGTAGCTGTTTCGATTATCTATTTGACTTTAACTATTTGGGTTAACTAATTGTAGGAAATATGTTTGATTAACTTTTTGAAAACTAGTTTATTGGGTCCAAAAAACTATTAAGCAAAATTTGTTACCAAACACCTCATATAACTTTTTCACCTTAATTAAAAAGTTAACAGTATCCAAAAAGCTACAAAAAAAACTCACACCCAAACACCCCCAAAGTTTTTGTATACTTGCATTGTACTAATTGGACACACTCCCTTGATAGCATCATGTACATATTCATGCTGCATTGACTTAATTATCCACTAAAATAAACCAACCTTCCTCCTTAATCACTAGTAGTTGCTAATTGCATGCTAACCATGTTCGATCCATCAAGACATCCTTCCACGTTACTTCAATTATTCCCCCTATATATACATATATATAAAACCAAAAAGCGACTAAAGGGGCATCATATTTTGGTGTAATAATTTTAGGGGCCCTGTTTTATGATAAATAATTGTTGGGTGACATTATTTTTGATATAAATATTTAGGGGTGACATTCCGCCCAATTTCCCGCCAAAAATGACGCAAAGCGATGGATTTTATGTTTAAACGTATTTTAAATTGAAGTCTATATTTAATTCTAACATATACAAGTAAAACTCAGTGAACATAATAAACACGCATGAACATAAAAACTCACTATTTTATGTCATTTTTGACCGAAAATTGGCCAAAATATTTACATAAATAACAATGTCATCCAACAATTATTTATCATAAAATAAGGCCCTTAAAATTATTACACCAAAATATGATATCCCTTTAATCGGTTTTTTTTTTATATAAAACACGATCATGAAACCACACACCACTTCCTCACTACTTCATCAATCAACTCTCACAACCACCTGCAAACCTCTCGCCGGAGCACCACCACCAATGGCGGCCGGAAAGTCTCTCCTCCACCTCCTCCTCCCCTTCCTCCTCCTCTCCGCCGCCGTCTCCACCACCGTCGACGACGATGGCGAGGACCTGACCTTCCTCGAAGAGCCCAAACCCCCCAAAGACTACCCCGACTACGCCGACCCCAACTACCGCCCCACCGACGACGACCTCGACCTCTACGGCGGCGCCACCTTCGAGGACTTCCAGGCATGGGACGCCGCCACCCCCCACGCGCCGCCTCCCCCTCCGCCGGTGGTCGACGAGAAGGACGTGGTGGAGCTGAATACGACGACGTTTGACGAGGTGGTGAAGGGGAAGAAGGACGTGTTGGTGGAGTTCTACGCGCCGTGGTGCGGGTATTGTCAGTCACTCGCGCCGGAGTATGCGGCGGCGGCGGCGGCGATGAAGGAGGAGGGATCCGGTGTGGTCGTGGCTAAGGTGGACGCGATTAAGGAAACTGAGCTGGCAGATCGGTATAAGGTGGATGGGTTTCCGACGATCTTTTTGGTATCGGAGGGAGTGCAGGTGCCGTACCATGGGGAAAGGACCAAGTGAGTGTTTTAATTCTAGATCTCAAGTACTATTTTTTAAGAGTTTTGATTAGTATAGTAATTAAATCGTTCAGTCAAACTTTAAAATAGGGTTGTTCATCGGTCCCGGACTGGATCGAAAGGATCGATAACTAAACTAGAGGACTAAGCTGGACCGAGGACTGGACCGAACAAAGTTTGGTCGTTCTCGGTCCAGTCCTCGGTCCAGTCCGGACTGGACTATACATAAAGAAATCTTATAATTTTAGTAACTTTTTTCCATTAGTCCGGTCCACGGATTGGACCGAGGACCGGCCATAAAAATTTCCTGAACCGAACTTCCCTCGGTCCAATTGGGTCCAGTTCCTTTTTTGGTCCGGACAACTATGAACAACCCTATTTTAAAAATTTTAATCATAAATTTTTGTATATAGATAATAATTTGTTAAATAAAATTAGTGAGATTCCATTAGATTTCAACTTTTATCTATTCCAAATTGTCAATTAGTTTAGAAATTATTCAAGTGGAAGATTTATTTTGAAAATTATTTCAAGTGGTAGTTTTTTTAAAAACTTTAATAATTAATTATTTCAAGATTTCAAGCAATTTAAAAACTATTCATAGTTATCAAATACTTTAGATATTATTTCAAGTGAGTCGAGTGTGAGATTGATAAGGAGAGCTAAATGAAATTGAAAGAGAGTAAAAGTTTTGTAAGCAATATTTTAACAACGGTACAATGAGAAGCTCACGAGATGGAATAATTTTCAAAATAAGTCTACCATTTGGGATAATTTAAAAAGTGGTTAATAACTTTGAATCATAGTTATTAAAATCCCGATCCTGATTTACGACCCTACGATTTTATGGTCCAAAATCCTCGATACGATTCTATTATTTACACACGATCCACGATCCTATTTGGGCTAATTTCCGATCCTAACTTTCCCATAGTTTCGAGTTAGAATCCCGATTTTAACAACTTTGCTTGGAATATGCAAAAGTTGAAGCCTATCAAATGAAATTTCTCATAAAATTACTATCATTCAGTTTGTAATGAAAAATATTATTCTAAAACTATAATATCGCAATTATTAATAAAACATTATATAAGACACTTAAATATGTTGAAATTTAGCATTTCCGAGCCTCTTTTTCTTGGTGGTACACGTAAACAGGGTGAAAAATTCAAAACTAATGAAATGACATTCTCTCAACTGATAAATATTACATCAGATTTTATATATACAAGTGAAAAGTCAAATGAGGTACTTAAGATAGAAGTTAATTACCTGGTTATTTGGATTGGTAACTCTTTCCAATTCAATTCAATCCAATTCAACCAATCCAAACCTTATACAATTCTCCAAAAAAACACTCTCTCTAAAAACACAATTCCCCAAAAAAATATCCAACTTATCCAATCCAATCTATCCAAAAGTGATTCCAACCAATCTAAAGAACAAGGCCATAAAAGTTGCCCTCATGGTTGAAATTTATCTCAATTAAGATGTTACTTGCAATCATTGACCAAATCAATGAAGTTGAACTACTTGTATAGTAATTATATTACATACTCATTTATAATTAATAATGGCGTGTCATACAGTAAGACATGTAACACTAATCATCCTAATAATATATATACTTATTATTCTTCCTACTTCATATAATAAAATTTCAAAATTTAGAGCATATTTTCAGGACTGTATTTGTTTTGTAACTACAAAAAATTAAGTATTGATATAGACTTGATTTCTGAACATTATAGGGACGCAATTGTTTCGTGGTTGAAGAAGAAGACCGGATCAGCTATTAAGAACGTCACAACCACAGAAGAAGCAGAAAAAATCATGAATTCTGAACCAAAACTCGTTGTTGCTTTTGTTGACAGCTTAACTGTACGTAACTACCCTTTCAATCAATTAATCTTAGCTCCTAATTAGATAAAAATATATATTCATGTGAAATAATTTAATGTTAGTTTTAACTTTTTCAAAAAAATAATTTATAGGGATCTGATACAGAGGAATTTAACGCAGCAGCCAGAGTAGAGGATGAAGTCAACTTTTACCAAACTAACAATCTTGATGTCGCCAAGATCTTTCATTTTGACTCCAATGTTAAACGTCCTGCTCTTGCTTTGTTGAAGAAAGAAGTTGAGAAGGTCTCCATCTATGGTACGTCTGTCTTTTTTATGCCTATGTGTTGGGAATGTGTGGTTAATGCCAATGTGTGACCTTATTTTATTTGTTAAGGAAGCTCGACATCGCCCACAACTTTAACAGACGACCATAACGTGACATATTGACATGACCTCACACTATTATACTACTTTTTCATGATTTGACAAGTTGTTTACTATTCTATTTTTCAAACTTTGCGTGAAATAAAAAATTATTTCATATATAAAAATTGTAAGATTGATGAGCCATGTCGGACAATGAATATGAATATTTATGGATATTCTCAGTGTAAGTAGGATCCATAACAATTGATAATTTCAACGTTGATGTGTTTGCAGATGGTAAATACACCAAGTCGGACATCTTAGAGTTTGTAGCAGCCAACAAGCACCCCTTGGTGATCAACTTCACTAGGGAAAGTGCTACGTTAGTTTTTGAAACCGCACCAATCAAGAAACAAGTGTATCTTTTTGCCACAACAGCGGAATCAGAAAAACTCATTTCCTCATTCCAAGAAGCAGCGAAAGGTTTCAAGGGCAAGGTAAATTTCTACTTAACTAATATCTAACAAGATTCATGACTATTAATTGTTCATAATTAACTTAAATTTGAACACGGAGTATTTCATCCAAAAAAAGAATTCAGGATATGTTCTCTTTAACTTATTTTTATCCGAACAAGCATGAGAAAAATCATGTTCTTTAGAATGGTAACTTAAGTTTATCTTATATTTTTCTTACCTTACATTACTTATCTTACCACCATCCTTAAAAAACACACAAACCAATTTTATTTTATTTTATTCTCCTTACCTTTTCTTTCCTTACCAACTTTACTTTATCTAATTAATCCTACCACTCTAAAGAATAGATCCAATTTCAATAAGCCGAACAAAAGAAGACCTTAATTAATTTAACACAAACATGTACATTTATATACTAGTCACTCATATATTTTGAGCAATTTTGCAGATCATGTTCATCTACATAGACAGGGAAAATGAAGAATTTGGGAAGCCACTCATAGACTACTTTGGCATTGTTGGTGATGCTCCTGTAGTAAGTCCAAGACTAACCTTAATTAATTACCATATCTTTCACACAATTTAGGATATGTACTTTTTTACCTAATTTTTTATAAAAAAATTAGGAAAATAAGAAAATAAATTTAGTCTAAATATGTTATACTTAATTTATATACACAGGTCCTTGCATCCACTGGGAACACAGATGGTAGGAAATACTTGTTGGATGATGAAGTAACCTTGGACAAGCTTAAGGTACTAATTAAAAATCATTAGATTAATTGTTGTTTAATTATATTTACTGATCTTTTGTAAATAATAAAGTTGCAATTGTTCTGAACTTGTGGATGCAGTCCTTTGCTGAGGACTTCTTGGCTGGGAAGCTCAAACCTTACTACAAATCCGACCCCATTCCTGAGACTGTAAGTTTTTCCAAACCTCTTCTAAAATTTTTCGATAGTAGAGTAAACAATTTTAATTAAAATCTTGGGTCAATCGAACTAATTCTCCTTGAATTAAATAAACAATTCATAGACATAAGTGGCTTTGGGAAAAACACGTATGATCCGAATATATGAATTTGTCTAACCGAAGTAAACTAGATTTGGTCATCCATTTTTGGTCCGAGTTTCAAATTCGGTCAAATTAGTCATGTCAGATTGCAAAATCGAATCGAGTTAGGGTTCGGGTGTTTGAATTTGTGTTAAAGTCAAGCTCGACAAATTCAAACATAGTCAGGCAGTGTTCAAAGCCTAACCCAAATTTAAAATTTGGACAAAATGTCATGTCTAAATTTAGTGTAGGTTTTGAACAATTTGGATTACGTTCGCACATCACAAAGTGTCTGAATTTTAAATTCAGAGAGAGTTCCGATTTGGGTATTTTATCTGCATGTCCCGATTGTCTGTACCTGAATTGGTCCGAATTAACCCAAATTGTTGCATCGCTAGGCAAGTCTGCTACATCATATCGACCCAAAACTCTATTTTGCACATAACTTCTAGGACATTGGATTTGGATGAACCGGACATCATACAATGCATGAGTTTTGCTTACGATATGCATACTAACCGCTCGATTCTGTGCAGAATGATGGTAATGTGAAAGTAGTCGTTGGGAAGAACTTTGATCAAATTGTTTTGGATGAATCTAAGGATGTTCTTCTTGAGGTATTGTATTTTTCTCACCCTTCTAATTGATCATGTTAAATAAGCTAGCCAATTCAACTTTGATTTCAAGTAACATATATGAATACATAGATAATAATTAGTTAACCATTGATTGCTACTTTGTTAGATCTATGCTCCATGGTGTCCTCATTGCCAAGCTCTTGAGCCAACCTACAACAAGCTTGCCATGCACTTGAAAGGGGTTGATTCCATTGTGATTGCAAAGATGGATGGCACTAGAAATGAGCACCCAAAGGCTAGAGTAAGTTTGCTTTTACCTTTGTCCTTTTTTTGTTCTGACTGCATATTGGCTGTGTTCGACAATAGTGTTTGGAATAGTCAGTGTTTAGGAGATCAGTTCAAAACATTAATTAGTCAAATATCAGTGTTTGGTGGGCTAGGATGTTGACAAGAGTGATATCTCAACCAGTGAATTTGAAAATGTCAATGAAGTTAACGTTTGATGTTTGGAGTAACATTTCATATTTGCCATGCTGTGCTTTTTTGTTGCTTAATGGTTAAGGTCCGGGTCCTTTGTGATGAACATTGTTGTGCCCATTTTCAATTTTAGGCCAGTAATTGTATGTGCTCTATAGCACTGTTATTCGGTTAAATAATCTGGGTCAAACCCACTAATTATCCCAAAAGCGGTAAGAAAATACCATTTGAAACCGTATGTTTGAAATTCTCTTTAAATTTACCGAACATATTCTCTTTAAACAATCTTAACAATTATCCCTTAACAACTAGCGGGTTAAGCCACAACCACTATTTGAACCGCTACTTTTATTTCGAGCGGGCTATCCTCATGTTTACTGAAATAAGCCTTCCTATGTATGAATCTCTCTTGATCGATAAAATTAGGACTCACACTGAAAGTTTTTGTCATCGTCGTGATATATCTTTTCCATAATCCACCATTAATTTTCAACTAATGTACATGTAATTCTAATCAAAATGTACTACTTATCTATCTCAGAGTTCAGATGGATACCCCACAATCCTGTTCTACCCAGCAGGAAAGAAGACTTCGGATCCGGTCAGTATAACATCATACTTCATTCAAATCATTTCATTTCATCTCTGAATGTTCATCTTCATGATAAACACATTTCTGATCAAATTAATCTCTTGATTGAACAACAGATCCCAGCTGAAACTGAACGAACCGCGATAGCACTGTACAAGTTCCTGAAGAAGCATGCTACAAAACCCATCAAGATCCAGAAATCAGCAGCAGTTGAAGAAGATACAGCAACCCACCATGAAAGTGTTGCCCCAGCAGTTGAAACTCCAACTACTAGTTATGATGATAATGGTATCAAGGATGAGTTGTGAGAAATTATATCAAACAAAACCCTAGCTAGGGTTACCATTTTGATGTGCTAGGGTTTATAATTACAGCTGTTTTGGGTTTTGGTTTTGGGTTTGTTTTTAGCTTGTAGTTTATTTTGCTTATGTTTTTCATTTATTTATTAGGGTTTTGACGGGTTCTTGTATGGTCGCTAATCTTCTTTAGTTAATAAAAGTACCGATATTATCCGTCAATTTACATTTTTTCTCCCTTGCATACTCCCTCCTCATTCATCTGTCATTTATCTTCAATATCCTTTTTTAACTTATAACTTTTAACATGATATTTTATAAAAACTACAATATTTGACTGACACGTAAATGCAAGCATATATAAAACAGGAAGGAGACAGTAAACAAATACAAAATGTCAAGGAAGAAGAATTGTGATCCAAATACATAACAATAGTTTTTAAGCATTTACCAATCATAAGGATGAAATTTGTGAGTTAAAATAATCAAAATTTCGAGTAGATAAAAGGGGTTCCTAAGAGTAGTCATAGATAATAAAGAAAAGTTGCAAAAAATAAAGAGAATGAAAATGAAAATAATTGGGCTTAGAGAGGTCAGCATGAATGCTCCGTTGAGACAGATAGTCCAGTCCACATTGCATTATGGGCCGGGAAAAATCTGGGCTTCTTATAGAACTGTAAGTTGTAACAATGTACTACAATCATTTAAAAACTTTTCTTTTTATCCTGGATACATTCTGGTAAGTTTCTTTTCTTTTCTTTTTTTTTCCGCCATAACCTCCTAATTTTGGGAGATTCTAGCATAGTTGAATTTATTTTCAACTATGGTAGTTGAAATGTATAATTACCCTTAATTTTATCATTAAAAATTAAAATTAATAAATATATTCATCATAGGACTTGTTACAATAAGTAAATCTATATGTTAAAGTTATAATTTTTTACAAAATTGAATATTTTAAAGGAAATTATACCATAGTTGACTTTTTTTCAACTATCGTAGTTGAAAAGTGAAAAGACCATTAATTTTACCATAAAATTCAAAATCAATGTAGGTTATCAAAGTAAATTGATACAATAATTAACTATGTTTATGAGGATATAAATCTTTTTAAAAAATATGATTTATTTTTTATAAATGAATGCTATAAAATTTTCAACTACCATAGTTGAAAATAAATTCAATTATGGTAGAATTTTCACCTAATTTTTAATTTTTATTTGGTCTTTTTATATGTATTTGGTAATTCACAAATTCTACTATAAAATCGTCGCTCGAAAACTTATTGTAAGACAGACTCGTCACATGGTGACAATTTTAATATTTTGTTATGACTAATAAGTGATGCTAGAATGACATTTTAATAGGAAGATGACTAATAATTCATCAAGAGGTGACTTTTGTTAGAGCTAGACAAAATAAATTATTAGTGACCCCTACATTCATAAATAGTCATCACAATATTATACATCTTACAGTAAATTTATAGTGAGACATTCTTACATAATAATCATTGTTGATAATTATCCATCCTCAAATTTGCGCAAATAATTTCGGATCCCTAAATCCACATTTTTTGAAATAATCTTTCGATAGATGTTTTCAGTTTCAAATGTACTAATTAATGTATGTGGAAATCTTATTGATGTATAATCCAAAAAAATTCATGTAAAAATTCATTGAAATTATAATGGAAATTTATCAGTCCATCAACTTTTGGTCTTAAAAATATTAGACCAAATGACTAATAATTCCTCCCCAATAATTGAAATGGTGACCATTGACCAACCAGTCAAAATTTGGTTCAAGTAACCTCTAGCTTAATTGGTGTAGGAAGTAGTTTTTGTCATTTGACTAGAAAATATGGAGTTACGTGTTTTAAAGCTTCCAACATGCCTTGACCATAACAATGTTTAGTCTCTATCATTTAAAACATTACCTACCATAGACATTTCTCCGTCATTCCCATATTATTTATCATTTAAGACATCACAAAATCGAGAAGACTTTCAATTAAATTAATTTGCATTTTTGAAAATGAAAAAATGAATAAAATGGTGAAGAAAAAAGAAAAATGGTGAATAAAAAAGAAAAATTGAAGAAAAAGATATACTTAATAAGGTTGATTTGATAAATTAATAATTAATGTGTTAATAAAATTGTAGGTAGCATATACTATGAAAAAAAGAAAGTTAAAGTGACATAGTAATTTCGGTTGATTTATGGTTAACCATTTAATATTCCCAATAAAACCAATTTTAAACTTGATTTTTTTTTAATTTAAGCGTTTTTATAATCAATATTTTATTGTGTGTTTCTTTACTTTGTTTGCCCAATTTGCATGTAACTTAGTTATATTTGACATTTATTATTTTTTAAAAAATAATTAATAATAATCAGTAAACCATCCGGTTAACTGTTTTATTTTTGGGGAACCGAAAACCATGCCGCTTTTTAAACAAAAACTAAATCAGTAAACCAAAATTTCAACAAGGTTATTCAGTTTTTAATTTGGTTTCAACTTTTCAGGTTTTTTTCGCTCACGTTCTACTCTCAGGACCTGTAGACGAACCAAGTTAGGTCTACACCCATTCGTGCCAACCTTATTTCACATGCTTGACCATTTATCTTGATAACTTTCACGAGATTGATTAAGTTGAGACTTGAAACCTCTCTAATAACGTCTTTTAATAATTACCTTGATTAAGACCTTGATTAAGAAAGACTAATACTAACACACTAGCTTGAACAAACCTACATTAAAATTAATTAATGAAATGAAAATTTAAGCATGCAACACAATCTAACTTCTCATAACCATTCCATAAAACATCTTCTAATCAATCATATCAAAGCTACAAAATAACACATTATTCAACTTGATGTAAAATTGAAATGATCAACTAACAACTCATTAATCAATGTTTTTCTTCACTGATGTGATCATCATAACCTACAAATGAATACAAACCAAACTCCAAAATCAAGTCCTAATCACAATTATTGGAATGTAGCAAACATGCATATGAATTGATATGTAAACAGATAACATAAACTCAGGAAGCATGCTACTGATAATTGATAAATGTCAAACATGCATGTACATTGTATTTGTACACTATCTACAATATGATTGACATTTGAACCCTATCTTGCCTAATTTGAAGCTTCAAAATTAGACGTAACAATCTGGGTAGGTTGGATTGTGTTCAAAATTTCATGTCAGCTCATGTCTTAATAAAATGAGTTTTTAATCTGGAAAAACCTACAGACGTGGTTGTTAACCATGACAACCACCGCAATGAAAACAATGGTTTTCCATATATATATGTCAATTTTTTTCTTCGTCACTCATTTTTCTTTTATTTAGTAATACATTATAAAATATATATTCTTAATTAAAAAAATTATGATTTTTTTTAAATTTAAATACCTTAACTCTAAGTTTTTTCCTAGTAAATAAGCATATTTTGAAAAATATTTATTTTAAAATTTTTTAAAATAAATTAAATTTTTTAAAATATTTTTTTACAATTTATTATAAATAAAAAAGCTAATCATCAAGAAAAAATTTGACATATATACGAGTAAAATTTATTTTACTTACGGAGGTTGTCATCGTTGACAACCACTATAAGTGTATCCTTTTAATTTAGGGCTTGTGATTGAAGATAATCCTAATTGATTTTTTTGGTGCTCGGTAGGTTGGACTTTTATTATATTTTTCCATACTTAACCAATACCGAATTATGGCAGTGAAAAATTGACGTGATATCGATACCACATGCTTAGTATAATGCAAAAATTGATGTCATCTCATCGGTACTATGTACGTGCAGGGTACCGATGCCATGTCATTTTCCAATGTCAAGATTCGGTTCTGGCTTGATATGAGAAATATGTTAAAAGTCAGTTTGAATTATTCTTAATCATAAAACCTACGTTAGCACCAAAAACCCTAGTAACATCGGGCTAGGTTCGATTGAGGACATTGATTGATTTTTAATTCAATAAATTTATCTGGCGAAGATGAATAACTTTAGCAGAAAATGTTCAAATTTGAATAAGATTCGATTTCATTTCAAGCTAGCTATTTTTGACATTTTTAAATTCGATTTCAGGTCATTCTAATTGGATTTATTTACTAATACAAATCAAAATACTAAGATCAATATATCAACCGACAAATAATTCTTCCTCAAAATTGTTGTCGTTTTCCTAATAATAAATAGTCTCGTTATACCTAATTCTTTATGAAATATATGTGCCAAAATGCAACCACAATAATGGACCCACTAAATTAGTGCATATATACATTTGTTTTGGGAAATTGGAGGAATTAATTTAGGCATATATGCACACATATATAATATACAAGATAGGAATTAGGGATTTAGGACTGGCTTAATTAGGAAAGGTAGTTTACTTTTTGGCTGTATGTCATATATATATATATATACACTTTAAAAGATTCACAATGAAAACAAAAGGGTAAGTTGCCTTTATCTTTTCAACTATTGCCAATTTGGATGTATGTGTCATTTATTAGAAAAGAAAGAGAACCTACTCCATGCACTTGAGGCATTATAAATATTTTATTTTATGTTCTATCAAAAATATTTTTTATTTTATGAAGAAGAAATATTAATAAAAAGTTACGCGGAATTTACGATGAAAATAATTTAATAAGCATGAATTTATAACATTAATCTAAATTCTTATATTCAAAAAGTTAATGATCAATATGATGAAAATCTGTCATAATTAAATATATAATATTCTTCAGGCTACTAATCATATTCTTCAACATCAGAAGGGAAAGTCTCTAAACACTGAAGGTTAAACAAAACACACAGTCAGTCAGTCACACATTAAAGGTGAGAACAGAACGCACACTGAAGGTGAGAACAAAACACACACTGAAGGCGAGAAAGAGACATTACTTTAAAATCAAATCAGCAGCCAAATTCTTACCCAATAGAGAAAAACTTTAATGAAAATAACTATAAGAAAGATCGACTATCAAATTACTTAAAGTCTAAAAGAAACTTAGAATAGTGAGGCTTACAACTAACAATTATAACTGATGACGGCGCCTAATAAATAATGCAGTATAAAATTTAGATTTAATTTGTTTCATAATTACCAAACTAGTGGGCTTTTTTGACTTTTGAGTTTGCATGACATCTAGATCATATTCACTAGCGTTAGATCGAGCTCTTACTGTAGACAAATGGACCAACTGAATTATCAAACTAGTGGTTATGAGATTTAGAATTTACAAACGACTAAACTAATTAATATTTATGGGGAAAAAAAAAGAAATTATTTCACCCATGCACTTAGACTCATATAATAGAAAGCTCCGTAAACTATGGATTATTTTGGCTGATGTATTTGTCAATTGGACATGTGACATCTCATGAGTAACATTCAACATATAAATTTAGGGATGTCAAAAGGTCGGGTCCGGGTTAATTTGGGTTTGGATGAATTGGACATTGTACGAAAACTTGATGTCCGATATCCAGTTTATTGAAACATTTTTCAGGTCAGACAATTCCGACAAGCATAAATTCGGGTCTAAACCAGGTTTAGACAACAAAAAATTGGAAAATATTGTGTTCGGATTTGCCGTCAAATCGGTCAATGTAAAAAAGTTCAGACGAAAATTCTATAACCATGCCCACTTTTTCCGGTGTCGGACTAAACCGAATTTTCGGGTCAGACATTTTTTTGACAGACCTACATTTAATCTTGATTGTCGGTCCAACTTAAATTATGCAATTTGCATTATTATGTGCTTGGATGTATATACCTTTCAGCCATTTTTATGTTGAAATTAGGTACCAATTCAATCAAGTTTCATGGTATGTTTGTGCTAATTCATATAAACTTGATCAATGAATATTATTATTTTGTTTGTTTTCACGAGGATATGATATATAATATAACAATTTTGAAAGCTAATCATGGAAGGTTTATCCAAAATAGGAGAATAATACAATTATGCTATGACATGGATGTTGTTAATTAGCATTTTGGATAATAATACAAGTTTTTTTCTTTGTTGATTATCATCATACTGTAGAAGGCACCAAACACTGCTGTATGCTAAGCTACCTAACTTGAATTACTTAATTTTTTTTTTCCAAAAAGGCACCCAATCATAAATGGTTATGACTTATGAGTAATCATGTTGGCCTATAGGAAAGAGTTCAACATAGTTCTTATAATGAAAATATTTCTAGAAATCATGAATAATCATTCAACAAATAGTAGTAGTCAATTAGTTATATTATCAAATAATCCAGAGGCATCCACAAAGCTGTACTCCCTCCTTCCCAAATTATGTGTCATTTTAGACACAATTTAAAAGATCAAAAAAACTTCTCATTTCATTAATTTAGTGCATTGAAAATGTGAAAATGTTGAGTAAAATGGTGAATAAAAAAGGGAAAAGATGAATAAAAATGAAAAATGAAAGAAAAGGATGTAATTAATAAAGTTAATTTGATAAATTAGTAATTAATGTGTTATTGGAAATATAAAGTGACAGATATTATGGGAAAAAAGAAAGTTAGTTAAAGTGACAGATAATATGGGAAAGAGGTAGTATCATTAGACAATAGAATTCTAATCTCAAAAGCTATCTATTTCTCCTACATAACAAAATTTGTAGAATTTTTTAGTCATTTTAGAATGAGATAAATTGCATATATCATCTTTCAGATTTATGACATTTATAAAAGTCCTACACATTGTAATAACATAAAAGACCTCTTAACTTAAATCTGAACAAAATCTATGATTTCTTCTTTTACTTTGTAACTAGATACTCAATAGGTTCAAACCTTGTATCTTTTATCCGTGGGGGAAAAAAAGATAATAGGTTCGTAACTGTTGTAAACCATGCTCTTTCTTTGTTAAATTACCAACTTTCTGAATCCTATATAAATTTATCCAGCCTTATTTTGTTTGACCAAAAGTTATCTAAAGTGTTTTCTGTATATCCTCATCATAGTTACCACTTTTCATAGAGTAACACATATATTTACAATTTTCTGTAGAATTTTATTATACCCAACCTTATCTTACGGACAGAAAAAACATGGGTAGAGCATAAAGAACCTATTGGACCCTAGCATGATCCGCTCTTATTTTCTAATTCATCTTCTTCATCAACAAAAAAAAAAAATAAATAATAATAATAAATGGTTGAAGGGCTAAAAATTAGTTTTTATATGTTGACATGTCGATGACCTCATACAATGCACTAATTAGACTCGAAGTTTAGATGATGTAAAAGCTTCCTTCAATCTTGCACAAATAAACATGGAATTATTGAGACTAAAACCTAAATTCTCTATATACTATATACAAAAATCATGTAATTAAACCAAACTTAATTAAACTAATTAATGGTCTAGGTATATATATTTATCAATTATAATAATATAATACTTATTAGCTAGGTCAAAAAATATAATAATACCCTAATTTTATCAATCATAGTAGAAAATGTACATTTTATACATAGTTTTATATTTATGAAATAAATATAAATAAATAATTATTTTTAAATTATTTATAAGTTATAGTAACCCTGAAAATAATGAAATATACCTTTAGAATGATTTAAATACACTTACATTTAATTTTATTAGTGATTTAAAAAAAATGTACTTACGTCAAGATATTTATCATTTCCGTTTTCTTAAACCTAGAGATATTTCAACTCGATGATAAAGTTATTTAACCATATACGACGTAAATAAATGAGAAAATATATGTTGATGAATAGTATCGTTATCCAATGATATTAATTGCATGGGTGAACAAATTTAATATTGACCCACTATTATATGTGTTCATAATTCAGACAATATCTTTATGACTTGAAACACAAACTCTGGCTCATGCCCTCGACATGACATGCATCAACATTAATATTCAAAGCTTCATACTGCACTTCTTCTCACATAAAATTTTGAGCTACTCAGTTATCTGTAAAGACTTGAATTTGTCATTAATTTTTTTTAATCAGAAAACAGGTCCTACTTCATAGCAGATTTCTCCATAAATATATATACAGATATTTGATTGAGAAAAATTTATTGTGGTTGTCATGCGACAATGAAAATTAATTTCATTTATATACATATTAGTCTTTATTTTCGGCGTTCATTTTTTTATTAAGTACAATATTATAAATAAAGAGTGATTGCTTTTTATCAGCTCTCTAATATCTCTTTAGCCCTGATGTGAGTGTCTCTCACAATCCGAGGTCCGGGTTCTGAAACAGGGTTGACCGAGAAGGTAACAACGAATCCATAACGATTGGGGGGATGGCTATTGCTAGCTAGGGTGGAGAAGTTTTGATACTTGGGATCTATTTGTAGAGTAATGGAGATATTAGCGATGACATAACACATTGGATTAACGTGGGATGACACAAGTGAAAGGCAGCCCCAGCGGTGTTGTTTGATATAAGAGAATCCCGTTTAAGTTGAAAGTTTTAACCTAGTAAACAAGCATATTTTGGAAAATATATTTATTTTAATTTTTTAAATAGGCTAAAATTTTAAAAAATATTTTATAATTTCATGTTTAAATAGAAAAAAAAAACTAATTAATCGTCAACATAAAACTTGACCCATCTACGAATATGATTTATTTGATTGGGACGCATATCTAACCACACCTGCTGGAATTCTATGTTTTAGGAAATTGATGATATGATTGGGAAAAGGAATATTGGATCATAATACACCAACCTTAGTATTTGATCGATATATAACAACTTTTAAAATTGGACAATAATATACTTAACCTTTATATTTAAGTGTTATTATTGTACTGAAAGTGAACTAAAATAGTCATGTTTCAGTATGTTGATAACACCTAATAAATATAAAGTTTAGGTATATTGGTGTCCAATTTTAAAGGTTGAAATACATGACCACACTTCACTGACGAGGAGGTAATTCTGCGTAACTTAGAGGCAGGGCGAGAGGATGCGGCCATTGAGGGTCGAACCCATGACTTGCGATTAAGCAAATATCCCCCTACTAACTGAGCTACACGACAGTGTGTGGTCATGGATATTAGGTAGTGTGGTCATGCATTACATGACCACACTTCCTAATATCTATGACCACACTCCCTGAAATATATGACCACACTCTCTAATATCCATGACCAGACACCGTCAGATGTAAAATTTATGGCCGAGATTTACTCTTCTCACCTTCTTACCTAAACTCTACTTCGTAGTAGATGTAAAATTCATTATCAAAATTTTTTAAGTTTAACTATACCCTTTCCAAAGGAGACGAATTAATAATATGAAATGGAGTAAGTATTATAATTATATGGATGAATATAGATTGTTATTATTATTATTATTATTATTATTATAAGTACTACTATACTACTGTTGTTGCAAATTAAGAATATTATATTATAATGTGGCAGAGAAAATCAAACCTAAAACATAACGCACTAAATTGACAATGAATATTGACATATTGGCTCCATAAATGTTCACATCATGTAACATAAAGTAATTTTATAACGAATATACCGACCAATGTTAGCTTAATATATAGTATATACAGGTAGATGTTACAGTTGATCTACGCTTTTGAATTTTACTCCACTGTTTTAATTTTTAACTTGAATGGAAAGCATATACCTACTCCATCTATGTTATTTAACGTGGGATATATGGAATATAATTGGACTATATATTATGTATTGTTGGGAATATTGCAACAAGTGAACGTTATGTTTTAACCTCCCTTGTTGCTGGGTGCTGTCTACCTCTATGCTATAGACTCTAACAAAAACTACAGTAGATACCAAGACAAGCTTTCTAAATAAAAACATATACCTAATCTTCCAATAAATCTACCTCAAAAACTTCAGGGAAGCGGTTAATTTTTCTCGAATTGACTTATTTTCGATCCTCATGTTTGGAAGTGGATTGACCTTGGAAAAATTTTTACCTTGCACCCACCATTTCCTATATTTTTTTTAAGGAAAACATTACTAAAAAATATGTGTATTACCAACCATCTTTTTCCAACCAATTTAAAATGGTTGAAAAAACCAACTATTTTAGCAACCATTTGATATTCCAACTATTTATCAAAAAATTTTGGGGGAAAAATGGTTGGAAATTGGTTGAAAATTTTCCTACCATCTTTTTTCCTATTATTTGAAATTGGTTGGAAAAATGGTTAGTAATCCAACCATTTTTCCAACCATTTTCAAATAGTAGGAAAAAGGGTGGTAGGAAAATTTTCCAACCATTTTAGCAAAATTGGTTCGAATTTTCAACCATTTTTTCCACAAATTTTTTTGGAAAATAGTTTGAATATTAAATGGTTGCTAAAATAGTTGGTTTTTCCAACCATTTTAAATTGATTGGAAAAAAATGGTTGATAATACACATATTTTTAGTTGTGAAACTTTCCCAAAAATTCATACCAAACGCTCCCTAATTACAATGTTGACGACGACTAATCAATTAATGTTGAAGTTATATTTACAAAATGAAATAAAATTCATTGCTTTTCTAATACGCTATTGTACAAGTAACAACACAATTTACAAAATAAAGGCGAAACTGATGATAGCTAATAACTCAAGACTTATGAATAGTTTTATGCCTTAATAGATACAAATATAAGCAGAGGAGATGTGTAATACATACAAATATAATGTCCTTTGAATTTGAAACGTGAATGCTACAAATCTATATCATTGCAAACGACTATTTCAATCGTGCTAATTGATTTATGTTGATTAATATTGGATAATTATGATAGGGAAATTGGATTTTAATAATATGAACTTTTGGCCATATAAGACTTAATAATAGAACTTTCGATTCAGTGATGAATAATACAAACTTTGACCCCCTGTTGCCCCCAATAGTACGCCACCGAGTTAAGTTGAACTTAACTCGGTGGCGGATGACGTGGCGGCGGAGGTATGTATCAGTCGGCTTTTTTTTTTGTCCACATCAGCCTCTCTCTCTCTCTCTCTCTCTCTCTCTCTCTTCCTCTTCGTCATTCCCAGACCTTTCTCCTTCCTCATCCTTCTTCTTCTTCAATTGGGCAACAAAAACTCAAAACCCACTTCAATCAAACTGCAAACTCGCTCGGAAATCAACAAAAAAGAGAAGTCGAATCTCGAATTTGCAAAAATCGACCTAAACCATTCGTCTTCATCATCATAAACCCTAACCAAAAACCCAGTTCAATTAAACTGCATACTCGCTCATAAATCAACCAAAGAAGAGGATGAATTTCGAATTTGCGAACCTGGTGTAGAAATTAGTGGAAGATCGATGAAAGTAGAAGGCCAAACACAGCGTTCGATTCACACGTCCTCGCCATTTTCATTAGCATTCAACGACTCCATCTCTCTCTCTCTCTGAATTCGCAAGCTGTAAAACACTTGAACAGTTGAACTCCAATTTTAGAAGGATGTAGTGGAGATTCATGTGCGTGCTGCTATGATTAGACGAGTTCTTTATGCTAATTTCACTATTTTTCTTCCATGTCTGATTTTTGCTTGGTTTTCATATGTTAATGTCCTTGGTTTTGATTTTTTTGTGGAATTCGGATGTTTTTTGTGGAATTCGAATGAGTGAAGAATGCTATGGAGATTCAGATTATGTTAAACTGTTAGTGTGCGTGGTTTTCATATGTTGATGTGGTTGGTTTTGATAGTTTTTTGAATTCAGATGATTCGTGGTTGGCTTGCTTCTGAGAATGAGAATTTCTGGATTTTTTTTTTTTTGCTCGGTTGAAGAAGAAGAAGAAGGAGTAGGAGGAGGAGGGAGAAAGGTCTGGGAATGACGAAGAGGAAGAGAGAGAGAGAGAGGAGAGAGAGAGAGAGAGGAGAGAGAAAGAGGCTGATGTGGACAAAAAAAAGCTGACTGGGGCATGCCTTCGCCGCCATGTCATCCGCCACCGAGTTAAGTTCAACTTAACTCGGTGGCGTACTATTGGGGGCAATAGGAGGCAAAGTTCGTATTATTCATCACTAAATCGAAAGTTCATATTATTAAGTCTTATATGGCCAAAAGTTCATATTATTAGAAACCAATTTCCCATTATGATAAGTATACATATTTCAAATTAAGTTATGATTAATAAATAGAAGGGATCTTTAATTCTTTATCAATCTATACATAGCCTTAGAAAGACAAATAAGTAGGGATTGATTTTATATACTATCATCCATTGTATTCTTGTTGCTCCCTAGCTTGCCTATATATGCAATTTCCAAGGCCTAAGGTGTCATTACCCTACTACTCAACAATACAATCAATTAATTGTATTCAATTAATTTTGTTACTACTGCCAAGTTGTGGCATGCAAGTTTTTTTAAACCTGTTTTCAGGGCTAAGTAGCTATACCCTACATATAATTTGTAGGCTAGATAGCACAATTAAGATTAAGAAAAATTTAATTATAATTTGATTAAATAGTAAGAAAATTTACTTGTTTAAAAATGTAAATGAGCTCCCTATAAACAAACATGACCCAAATGAATGTAAGAAAACTTTCTAATAATCAGCCTACTATAGCGGATGATGGATAGTTGTTCAATTGAAAAATCGTGTTCGATAAATTTAGCAGTTGAGTTAGCTGATGTATATAAATTGACACAAAAAATATAGATAATTCCCAAAGATAACATTTGAAAGGATAGTGTTTGACCAAAAAATATGAAAAGCTACTACAAACACTAAACGTTAACCTTATGAATATTTCAGAAGACACTATTTGAAACGCTAAACGTTACTTAAAATACTAGCTAGCTTAATACCGAATACTAATATTTGCCGAATTAGCTGGAGCTTTCAATTGAACACAACACCAAATGGTACCCCAAATATTGTCATCATATCAAACATGACATATATCACAAATATGTGCACTAGTTAGTAGTCACTATAATGTAACAACACTTAACGTATACCTAAACATCACAATTCTCACACGCACATACTCGCAACAATTGTAAGAAAAGAAAAGTACAAGAATTTACACCAAAAATGGTCCCTAGTTTCTCAAATTAGTGGAAAGTTTATACACGGAATTATCAAGGCACCAATATTCAAATTTCATAACTAACAACCCATGTACATATAAACGTATTTATCGTGCTTATCTATTACTTTATCACATATTTATTGTTAAGGAAATTTGGAACATATTAAGTTAGTTAAGTTAGATCATTCATATCAGTCTGTACATAGTAATTTAGAATCATAGTTAGAACTTAAAATTTTCTAATATTTTATATAATGATATCCGTAATTGTTAGACTCCTAAAAAGGACTACTCAGATTATATGTGCTTATTCTTATGAAAAAATAAAATTTTATTGTTAAATTTTAATTATTTTCATATAATTAAAGAGTGTGGTACCGCACTGCAATCACAACCTACCGCATAAAAGAACAGAGACTTAATTATTTTTTCACAAACTTTTATTGTTAAATTTTAATCATTTTCATACAATTAGGTGATGTGTGGTTAATTTAACACCTAAAATGATGATTATGTCTTTCTTCATCATTTTGCATCCTAGATTCTCTTTCGAAACATGATACGTCATTAAAAATGTTAGTACAAAATATTGTAGAAAACTAAAGAAACTACTCCTTCCGTTTCAACTACTGTTAATTACTCTCAAATTATAATGAGTTACTAATATGATATAGGAAGTGTAGATGTTCGATGGTCTGTTATTTACTATTTGTGATTGTAAGTTACAGTTTTTTTTTTTGTTGCTCTTTTGTTGTGACTTCATCCTAATTTAAACTTCAAATAATAAAAAATAAAAAGTGTTGCTCTTCTGTTATTTACTATTATTACTATTGTTATTATTATTATATATGTATTCATTTATCAAGTCCTGTCATGAATAATTTTCCCTAATGCTCGTATTTGCCATGATTGCTTTGTTTGTGGGGCTCTAACCCTTTCTTAATCACGAGACAAACTGAAATTTATGACAATTACTCATATAACCATTGAATTAGAACACCATAATATGAACTAATTAATTTAAGATGCTTTTACTGTCAACTGTCAACTAACATAAACAGATAAGAAGTGATCCACTTGGATTGTTGAACAATAAACAAAGATAATGAAATATTGAAATGTTATTATATCATACATATACATCATATAAAAGGATATTTATTAATGAAAATTCATATTATACTTACAATAAAATTGATCTAATAATAGAAAAAATAAAATCATCAAAATGAATTCTAATATATAATTTTTTTTTTACCATTGATTGGCTTGAAAATCGCGATATTTGTTTGGACAGGCTATAATTTGTTTTGCTATTTTAGCCGTTTCTAATGTAATGTTGTCGTTTTGTTTTGGCTAGCTACTTTGCTGTTGTGCTTGCTGTTTTTGAACGTTGTTTGGGTTTCTCTAACCTATTTTGCCTTTCAATGATTAAGAAAACGTGTGCCTATATAATATAATCTCATGTAGTAGAATTGCACCTAACGTGATAAGTCTTATTTGAAGAAAAATAGTTTGATAATTATGTAATCAAAGAGGTGATAATCAGGTGACTATTGTTTCATTTTTAAGCTTTTTTCCAATATTTATTTTTTGAAGAAAGCAAAGAAGTCAATTAACTTGAATAAACTTATTGTGCAAATCAAAGAAATTAACCCCCTAAATAGATGAAAAGATAAATTCATTCTAAAACTCGCACATAGGGGAGTGAATAGACTCCCATAAGAATGAGAGTAAAGACTCACGCTAGTACGACAAGATAACAACCACATCAATAAAACCAACTCCGACTCTCATGAGATGACAATTTATTAAATTGACAAAGAAACTACCAACAATGTCTACACTATGAAAGAAATTTTGTAAAAAATATGAAATTGGAACTTATGATCAATAAATTTGGCAAATAACAACTCTTTATTTGAGTCGGAAATGTTAAGATATCAAATTCTGAATATTGCTTAGTGTTTAAAGTTAACGTTGCGAATATATTAGATTTTAAGTACAATTCTCCTATTATTAGTTATCTTGTATTGCTATACATTTATGGCTCTTTATATTGAAAAAAGGTACTTAAAAGTAAATTTAAAAAATAAGTTATTTTATAGAATGATAGATAATTCCATATATTCCAATCTACTATGAATTCAATCTTTCTAAAGTATTTTGTCCTACTATACTCTTTTGATAAATTCCCTTGATTATGAAGTTATTGGTAACTACTTGTAAAAAAAAAAGGGAAGAGGCAATGTTTGGCAATTAGTTAGGTAGTTTCTATTAATTCATTGACCAAATAAACTTTCTTTTTGTTTCAAGGGTCATTAGCCAAGATAGACTTCGTTGATTTTTTGAGTATAGTTTTTCATTTCAAGACCAATGTTCAAGTTTTCGTAATCACAACTAACTAATTATGAGGAGGTTGCAAATTAAATCTCCTTTTGGGAGGGTTGTATTGAAATTAAGTAGGTTTGCTAAAGCCCTTAGGTTTTGCCTTATCAAGATTAATTAGGGGCTTAACTCAAATTTAATTTCAAGAGCAAGTTCTAGTTTGTTCAAAAGTTATCGAGCCAAGTCTAAATCGGGATAGTTGCATTCTGTTTCGTTGCCGGAGAAATTTTAGTTTGATTATGAGTTGAGGAATTGGGATCACGCCTTTGGAACGTGCATTACTATTGAACTCTCGACTTGTAAAGATGGCGAGCTTCATGGTGATGTCCAAGGGATTACCCATCACATGCTGAAGTTAGCATATGCAAATGGTTTAGATGCCACCATTTTAAGAGAAAGAATGTGTTTACCGTATTGTGTGGGAGTTTGTGTTTGTGGGTAAAGATTCACCATCTGTAACATCCCTAGGTGACTAATCATCTTAACATAATTAATCACTACATAAGCCATTCATTAACGCAGTGGAAGAAAGTTTTCAAGCGCATTACTGTCGTCGAACCAAGGACCAGACTAAAGGAGTTCACAAATCAGCTCTAATCAACATCACAACAGTATAAGATCACAATATTTCTTCACGGAAAATCAAACCATACACAACAACCCATTATTCCATACAGATATATCACCCATAGTATTACAACATCATTATCAAAACACAACCATTAGCTATTTAGCTGTCATAGGTATAAACCATAAGCTATATTATTCCTTCCTTGGCATTTCAACACTTACCCCCACAACAAAAAGGGACTAAACGACCAGAGACTCTATCCTTAAGCTTAAACAGAAAGATCACCTTCTTTCCTTAACTTGATTTATGGTTGGACCCGGTTTTAGTTGCCTTAAAAGCACCACCTAAAAAAAATACGTAATACAACATTTTGCAAATGAGTCGAAAACTCAGTACATGTACCCCTAGCAGTCAAACAAAGTAGCAATTCATTTTGGTATTGCACAATTTAAATCATTTCGTAAACAACTAGAAAGAGAACGATTAATTTGTTCATGACAATCGTTGCTTTGAGTCGTGTTGTCTAATGCATAATTGGGTTGGTATAGGTTTGGATCAGGTCATTTCAATTAGACATTTCATTCAACTTTTTCGAGTTTGACTAAATAAACAATAAACACTTTGTGACAGTATAAAAAGATATATATAATTGAGAGAATACCGATAAGGGGGCCAAAATAATGGTGCTAGGCTCATATTCTCATAATATCATGACTTGAATTAGATGCCAAAATGTTGTTTACTTTGATGTTCATGACCAAACCAAGTTGTTATGATAATGAATGCAGAAAACTGTGGTAATAAACCGTTGATTGCGGATGATGCTTAAGCTTAACCAACAAACATACAGTAATTTAATCACCAAGATAACTGCGCCAAAGATTGTGGGAGTAATTATAAAAGGGGGTCACTTGGATTCAGCCCGTACACCAGTCAACTTCTCAACTTTAATTCTTTACTGATGAAAGTGTCACCTTTTTCTTTTCCATCTAGGTAAATTGTTTTCACTCCTTTAAATTATTGTTATTCATAAACATAGGGTGCCATTAAAACAGCAACTAAAAGGGACAAAATTGGAATAAATTTGTTTTTTTTTTTAATGAAAAAAGAGGGGAGAATATATCCTTGTTAGCCCATAGAAAATTAATTTTTTATGATACTTTTTATGGGGTGGATAAAAATTTCAAAAATTTTGTTTTTGTCTCAATCCCACGTTTTCAGTCTCAATAGACTGAGATTTCTCGAAATATTTCTTTTATGTCAACTCGGAAAAATTAATCATTTTCCTAAAGTTTTCAACCAACCAAACACACCCTAAAATGAAAATGAGATCCCATGTTGATTGTGAGACGGGGACTGGTACTTAATCTCATTTTCTGATTTTGGTCTCAATTCCCAAGCTCTCTCTCGCACATATTTTAAAAAATGACACATCTATTAAAAAAATGAAGTCAAGATCATTGAAGTGATGATGTGATTAATACAATATGCAAGATTGAAGTAATCAAATAGTAATATTTTCCCTGTTGGAGAGTCCCTGTCTTTAACCTAAGTCACTGTTGTAATGTATTGTTTTGAACTCTGTTGTTGGTCAGTTGTTACTTTGTAATTAGAATATTAGATGAACTAGGATTTGTAATTTGTATTGTTTTGGAATTGTGACGTATTATGGTGTAATGTATGATTATGAAAGTATGAACTTATATTTTCTTTGTGAGGTGAAATTGGGTAATTTATGTTACGTTACTGTGATCAATATTTTATTTTTCGGTCCTAGTGGGGTTGTGACTGGGATCAAACTTTGACTCTGGTTATAACTGGGGATGGTACTAGAATTGAGTCCAAAATTTAGGTCTCGATCACTACTGTGACTGAGACTATGAACTTCAAAAATGAACTTATTTTTAATTCATTTTCCTCCACTTAGTTTGCAACTTAAAATGTGAAGACAACAAGTTGTCGTCTTATATCTTTAAATAAAGTTTCGAGCCAGTTTTTCGAACAAAGAAATATCTAAACTCAATTCCGGTAAAAATTCTTAGAAAACTTCAAAACTGACAAATCGTACCTGCTTCTATCCCATTCTCAATCTTCAATAGTATAAACATATAATTAGATCATGATCGAATTCACGCTGAATACACATCTATCAAACAACTCGATATTTGAACACATTATCAGTTCAATTATTCTCGACCAACACCCCAAAGATCTAAAACATTTACTTGCACAAGGGTTATGAAGCTAGCAATTCATAACCTCCCCCATGTGGTTACACAGGAAACAGTCAAGATTCACATCTTGTTTCCAATGAAGGACAATTATGGAGGTCACTTGAAGTTATCAATTCAGCTTGTTTGTTCAACCAACTTAGGCAACCACACTATTGAATTACCCTTTTGGGCAAAATCTTACAAGAACAAATGTAGGACAAAAAGGTAAACACTGCATTTACTAGTGTATATGGAATTTGACACCATTTTTATCTATCTCATAACCAAGTCATGCCAAAGGTAAAGCAATAAAAGAACAAATTCCAAGGGTAAATTTATGTCTTTGGTCAGTACAAAGTAGTACTCTTCTACTGCTCTATTGTGTACGTGAAAGAAGGTGCCATAATTAGTCTCCGTTTTTTTATACGGTTGGTGCGCTGTGATAATGGTGCGGTGCGGTAGAATTTGAAAAATTGTGGTGAAGTTTGGTCGGTTGTGGTGAGTTGTGGTGAAAGTTGTGATAAATGTGATAGGTAAGGAGAGAGAATGTGAAAAATAGAATAGAAAAGTAATGAGATATATTGATAATGATTGTGGTGTAGTGTGGTGAAATGTGATAAAAATTAGAGAAATACAATGCGGTATGATATCGCACCGCAACCTACTGCATAAAAGAATGAAGCCCAAATAGGCTTGGGTGTATTTGTGCTCAGCTCATTATTTCTGAATTGAATAAACATGGTTCAATGATCACTAATTATAAAACAAATGAAGGGGCCATCTAGTTTTGACACATGTTTTTCTCCATGTAGGATTAATTTGAGCAGTCAATTCTCTTTATTAAAATCAGAATTATAAGCTTCATTTCTTAGATGTAATTCAAAATATGGCTCAAAATAATCCGCAGTCGGAGGTCATTGGCTGAAAATAATCCAAACTCACTTTTTGGTTGAAAATAATCCAAACTTTTAACTTATTTATTCGGATTAAACCGAAATTGATTTCCGACGTCAGAATGTTAACCGGTCAGCTTATATTGACCCTAGTCAGCATAAATTCAAAACCAAAATCAATTAAAGAAACACGTGTTCCACCTACCCAGTCAGCATTCTGACGCCGGAAATCTATTTCGGTTTAGTCCGAGTAAATAGGTTAAAAGTTTGGATTATTTTCAGCCAAAAATTGAGTTTAGATTATTTTTAGCCAATAACCTCCGACTGCGGATTATTTTGAGCCAAAAACCTTTCAAAATAATTATAGATTATTTCCCCCTTATGTGCCAAGCGTTTTGTTTATACATTAAGAAAAGGAAAATTGGATTTAAATAATATAAAACTTTAGGTCATAGTGAACTTAATAATTTAAACTTTAAATCTGTTTCTAAATAATCTAAACTTAACTCGATGCGGGATGACGTGGCGGCGGTGACATGTGTCCAAGCATTTTAGATATTTCATGCTACCACAGCCGCGTCATCCCGCCACCGAGCATTTTAGGTAATAATTAGGTAATCCATTGCACAAAACATCCCCTCAAATAGAGATACAGGAGAATCTCATATAAAAGTATAATATAGACAGATCAATACATAACATTGGTATGAACTACATTGATAACCTATATATTGCCTGCAAAATTTGTCATTTCAACCAGTAGAACTAGTCATATTCAACATTACTTTCAGTAAAAAGAAAATTCTGACATCTAATAGTTGAATTCTCAATAAAACCCAATGACTTCAATAAATACATCATGCCCAATAGACAATTAATCAAACAAGGAATGACAGGGATAGGTGTAGACTAAAACAGTGATTCATAAAACAAAACACTGTGCACCAACAAATAAATTAGAAAAGTAGATGCACAAAGATATATTACAGTTGATTTAACAACTAACAAGACAATGTTGTGAATAATTAATAGCCCCTAGCCATTGCACCTAGCTAGGACAAGTAGTGGTACTATCAAGATTTGCATAATTGTATGATTATAATATGCTTAATCAACTAAATGATATGAATTATGTGCTTTCATGTCATTGATTAATCAGTCTATATTTACCTCATAGAAATAGGATTTTAAAGTTGTATGTCATGTCGTGTTGAAAGATAGAGAAAAGTATAAATCTTGAAATAGGAAAGAATAAAGAATGTATAGTATAGGCGTAAATAATGATTTGAGATTGAAAATTAGTTAAGAAAAAAACTCAGTTATAAACTGAAAAAAGACAAATGTTATGCTATACTTAATATAATATGTATGTCTTTATACTAAACCTATATAACAAAATTGTGATTTCTAATTGTGTCTTGCGGGGACATCTTTTCCTAGTTTATAAATAATTCGTTTGACAAAAAAAGTTAATTAGATATAACCCTGAATCTTTTGCGTAAATCTTTTTTTGTTTTTAAAACAAGGGTAATATAAATAATTTGGATAACCCTCTCTTAAGGGATCTATCAAGGACATCAAAATATAAAATTGAAAAAAAAACTAAAGACGAACTCGAACCCTAAACAACTACAAACTGGAGAGAAAAATCAAACTTAGCAAGTCAATCTGCAGTCATATTACCTTCCCAAAAAATGTTTGATATAGAGACAGAGGTACAGAGAGGAGGCATCAACTGAATATCTTGAACCAAGGAAGCAAATTTCTAAGGAGATTGACAATTCCCACACAAGGGATTAATGAGAATTAGATTATCGTCTTCAATATGCAGAGAAGTACACCCAAGTTGAATGGCATGATGAACACCATTTCGGAGAGATGTAGCCTCAGCAATAAGGATAGAAAAACTTCCTAAACAAAAGGAAGAAGCAACCCAAAGCTGACCAGCAGAATCTCGAAGAAGGTAACCTCCCTCACTTACACCAGATGACTTGGACCCATTAAAATTGAGCTTGAACGACCCCGGAGGTGGCTTACTCCAAGAAACCCACAACGATTTGGAAAACTCGCTTAAGGAGGGAGTATCTATAGGATGAAGGAACGGATCACCTTACGCTTTTCGCCCATACCAAAGTAACACTAGAGGGGGGAGCCTTACGCTTGAAAACAATAGAGTTGCGCGACTTCCACATGCTCCAAATGAGAGAGATAATCCGGTCTATATTAGACGAACTAGACAATCGCCTTGATTCGAAGGGAAAAAAATCAAGGAAAGTCTCAGCAGTAGTAGGAGTAACCTAGAGACTGCCAAAGGACAATTAAAAAAGAGAAGTTCTAGATCCTCAAGGTGATTGGAACAACAAGGACAATCATTTTGGAAAGGAACTCCCCTCTAGACAAGACTGAAGGGGATGAGCATCTTAGAGGGACTGCCAAAGGAACATTTTCAGCTTAGGCGGGATAATCAACTTCCAAATCTAGTTGAACTCTCACGATTAAGATTGCGAGGAGATATTATGAGCAAGCCAAGTTACCAACAACCAAGTTGCTGACTAGGTTGAGAACTTACCACTTAGAAGACAACAACATAAGTCATCCTCAATGTTTTAATTAAAAGAAATAGGAACATTGAGGATAGCTTGAAGAGAAGGGACATCCACCATAGCTTGAAGCATGGGGGTATTTTAACTTTTATTTAGGATAATTACATCAATAATTTAGTTGTCAGATCATCCATTGAAGTATCAAGACTAGAGTTATTTAATTAGGTCAACATTTGACTAGTCTAATGGATCCATTAGACTCAGAAAAACTCAAATAAAAACATTCATTTTCCATCCTATTGAACTTTAGTATTAAACATTCTTTTATCCCATCCTAATTTAAACCCAAAACCAAAAAAATTCCCAACCCTATACCTACTAGTGCACTAGGCTACTAACTTTGAACCCACATACAATTCCTTATTCCACGGTGCCATACGTGTAATGCATTGACACAATTGACGAAATGTAGCTAAAACACAAACGGTGCAAAAGTGATATGGACAAAGTTTCTAATCACAACTCTCTAATAATCTACTACTTTATACTAACTTTGTACCCACACAAGTCAATAACATACATCATCTAAACTTTTCGACCTACTTCTATTATTTCACGCTCGTACATCTTATTCCACTATGTCATAGTAAGAGCCTGTAAATTTTATGGGCATCTTGAGATAAGGTAAATAATGAATTTTAATAATATTTGGTAATTTTTAGTAACTTTGGGTAAATTTATTTGGGTAAATTTGTGTTTTTGAAATAAAAGGAAAAAATTAAAAAAAAACCTACTTTACATGTGACATGTGATTTTCCATAATTTTGGTAACTTTCGGTAAATTTTGATACTTTTTGTAATTTTCGGTAACTTTCGGTAATATATGGTAATTATTTACTAACCTCAATCAACCCATGAAATTTACAGGGCCTAATTCATTATGTAACCCAAAGTATCTCCACTTATCTCATTAGCCCTATTATAAAAATTCACAACTAATAGTATATATGCTTCTATAATATACAATAACAAAAACAAGGTAACATTAATAAAACTTCAACTAAGTGATTAGTAGTTCTTAAGTTATTTTTTTTATGAAAAGTGATTAACAGTTTAGGTAAGTTATATTCAGGGCTGGTAAATTTTATACATAGGTAAATTTAGATTGGTAAAAATTTAACAAATTTTACTATAAATTATCTAATGTATCAAAATTTACTAAAATTACTAAAAATTATTGAAATTTACAAAAACCTATCAAAATACACAAATTTAAATTTGAGAAAATTAGGGTTATTTTATATATTTTTTTTGAATAATTTTTCTAAAAATATGAACAGTTTACATTTTAAAAAGTTTTAAATTACAAAAATAAAAAAAGTACTCAAAAAATGAAAATTTGGAAATTGAAACCACTGTACTTCTGAACAATTTTTACATTCAAGTTTTTTTTTTATTTTCATATATTATATATTTTTATATTTTTATTTATTAATTTTATATTATTATTTATTTTATTTTATTTCTTATTTTAATTTTCAAAATTAATACATAAATAAAAAATATATATAATCAAAAAAATAATCATTAAAAATTAAAAATTGAAAGCTAAAAATGTAAACATAAAAATTTTAAAAATATTTATAAATAAAATAAATAAATGATTGAATTCTATATGTTTAATTTCATATGATCATTTCCCTTAGTTAATTTTGACAAATAAAAGTAATGTTTAGTAAATATTGAGAAAATGGTTACTCTGAATAAAGTAACAAATTTTCAGGAGAAAAATATATATCAATAAACATGTATTTTTTTGGTAGATTTAAGTATATTTTGGTAATGTTTGACAAATATTTATCATTACTACCTACAACTGAATTTTACATGTCCTAATTTAGGAAGTAGATCAAAACAAAGTTTCTTGTAATTTTAAGGAAGAAATCAAACATTGTAAGTAATTTGTTAAGAAAAAAAAGTTTAGTTTACTCAAATTATTTTTTTCATAGTTCTATTGAGGCTCTATTCTTTTATGTGGTATAATACTGTACTTATTACAATTTATCACACTAGTTACAAACCATCTCATATTATTATAGCATTACCATACTTTATCGTAACAACTATAATTTTATCTCTCCTCAATTCTATCTCCCCTCACTTTTCTCACTACTTTTCACTTTTCTATATTCTTACTCATCACATCAATTATTCTTAACTCAGATTTTACTATAACTTACCATACCGTATCACATTATATCACATGATCTACATTTTTACTGTATCATATCATTATCGCACTTTACCCCACAAAAAAAACAGAATCTAAATACATCGTAAAATAAAATATTAAAGGCTATAAAAATTGAAAATCCATAGCCCTAAATAAAATTACTTAGCCCATTAGGCCACTAGTGGGTCCTCCTATATCCTCTCCTACTATATTATCCCATCCCCCACGCCTAATTTAATTCTCAAAAAATAATTAAATACTAATGACTCACCCAATAAAAATAAAAATAAATAAATAACCGTTGATCACGGAAAAGCACAGCACGAATAGTACACTGGCCCACGTACGCCGTTTGTGGAGAACGGGAAAAATGATCCAACCCAAACCCAACACTTAACCACACCCTCACCAACCACAGTTAACTCCTAACCCCCGTTATTTTGACCGCGGTTAAGTTTCCCACATGAAACAAAAATTGGAGGAGCAGGCCACCAAATATATTTTCCCACACATTCATTCCCATGAAAAAATATGTTCACTTCACCCAGACGTAGAGAGAGAAACTAGAGAGAGAAAGAGAAAGTTCCATTGTAGACTCTCTCCTCCATTTTTGTTGAATTTCTGCATTTGGTTAGCTATTTTTAGTTCCATTTCGCAACTGCAATTCGCTGTTGTTTCAAACGGAATTTTGAATTCGGATTGGCTTTAATTGATTTCATCGTCAGTTTTTGTTGGATTGGATTGAGTTTGCAAAGTGTCGGAAAGAGAATTTTCTTGAATTTGAGGTGTTTTGATTGATTGATTGATGCTTGAGTAGATAGAATTGATTGATTGTTGTTGAAGAGAAAGAAGAAGGAGGTGATCGATTGAGGAAGAAGGTGTAGCTAATGGCGATGGCGATGGCGAGCAATAATCCGTCGGAAATGCAGGAACCGAGTATAGACACGGACAAGCTGAGTTACGAGATATTCTCGATTCTTGAAAGCAAGTTTCTCTTCGGCTATGGCGATAATCAAGGCAACAGCAAGCTAAGCTGGCTTCCGAAGCAGATTTCTCCGGCGACGATGGATTTCTCTCCTCCGTCGGCGGTTGCGTCTTCTCCGGCCTCCGCAGCGGACGGCGTCAGCTCGATCAAGAACCAGCGCGGGAAGATATGCATCCTCAGCATCGACGGCGGAGGTATGCGGAACATCATCTCCGGCAAGGCTCTGGCGTACCTGGAGCAGGCTCTCAAAGCGAAGTCCGGCGATCCTGACGCAAGAATCGCCGACTACTTCGACGTCGCCGCCGGCGCCGGCGTAGGCGGAATCTTCACGGCGATGCTCTTCGCGACGAAGGATCACAACCGTCCGCTGTTCAAGGCGGAGGACACGTGGCGGCTCCTGGCGGAGCAGGGCGGGAAGATGTACCGGTCCGGCTCGAGCTCCGGCGGCCTGAAGCGGCTGTTCAAGGGCGGCGCCGGCGGGTCCACCGGGAATGCCACCGCCGCCCTGGAGAAGCTGATGAAGGAGAAATTCAGCAGAAACCTAACCCTAAAGGACACGCTGAAGCCCGTGCTGATCCCGTGCTACGACCTGTCATCGACTGCGCCGTTCGTGTTCTCACGCGCGGACGCGCTGGAGACGGACGAGTTCGACTTCCGGCTGTGGGAGGTGTGCCGTGCGACGGCGGCGGAGCCGGGGATATTCGAGCCGGTGTGCATGCAGTCGGTCGACGGAGCCACCAGGTGCGTGGCGGTGGACGGAGGACTTGCGATGGTGAACCCGACGGCGGCGGCAATCACGCACGTGCTGCATAACAAGCAGGAATTCCCGTTCGTGCGAGGGGTGGAGGACATTCTGGTACTTTCCATAGGGACGGGGCAACTTCTAGAAGTTGGGTACGAACATGAGGAGGTGAAGGGGTGGAAACCCAAGCACTGGGCTCGACCCATGGCGAGGATTGCTGGCGATGGATACACCGATTTGGTGGACCACTCCGTTGCCATGGCGTTTGGGCAGTGTCGCAGCAGTAATTATGTCCGTGTCCAGGTATATTTATTTCTCTCTCCTCTCCTCTGTTTTTTATTTTTTAAATTTAACCCATTTCATATTAATTGTCATTTTTTTGAAATTTTACCGTCAAATTTAAAAATTTTAACTATAAATTTATCTATATATATAATAAGTTGCTATAAAATTACACTATTAGATTCAAATCAGAAAATATTAGATGAAAATATAATATTATAAGTGTTAATACTACCCCGTCTCAAAATATATTAAGTAAAAATTTATCAATTAAAGAATACTACCCCGTCTTAAAGTATTTGTACATTTACCTAACTTCTTTATTTCAAAATATTTGTTTCGTTTACAATTTCAACAACTGTAATTACTTTTCTACCCCTAATTTAATAATTAATTTTTTCGCTTATTACAATTCCAACAACTATTATCTTCAATTAAAATAAGGATATTTGGGTAAATTATAAACTTTTCACCTCAATTTTCAATATATATTGGTTTTTGTAAATTAGGTAAATGGACAAATATAATGAAATGGAGGTAGTAATATTGAAGAATATGAAAATTAAAATTACACTGTAATAACTAATATGGAATGGAGGGAGTATTAATTGTGGCATGCTTGCTGGTTCAACTTTTTAAAATTCTAATTTGACACGTAAATGCAAACGGAAAACCGAAAATTCATTTTCAATGGTCTATTTTTGATTTGTTCAATATGAATGTGTGTCATCTCCATTAATAAATTCTTTCGCTTACTTTTCGGGACAAATAAAGGAAAATAAGAAAAGAAAAAATCCTGGCCCTTGACTTGCAGCTAACCCAAGATTGTTGTGGGCTCGAGTATCATTGCCTTCTGGGTCATGTGGTTTTCATCTTGTTTTCTTGAATTTAATTTCTGGGTTTAAATCTTTTATTTAGAGCCGACAGTTGGTCGTAACTCATAAGGCCTTTACGTTTAAAGTCATTATTATGTGCATAGTTTGATGATGGTAATCAGGCTTGTTACATGGGGGGAAAAAAAATTGGAACTCAAAATTGACTAGATAGATACTCCCTCCGTTCCATATTAACTGTCGTCTTTGGAAATTGTGCAGTCAAACTTCAAAAATTTTGACCGTAAATTTCTCAATATATACAATGAGTTGCTATATAAAATTACTACCATTAGATTTGTAATGAAAAATACTATCATAAAAGTATAATATTGCAATTGTTAATAACATATTATGCAAGAAATTATCAATCAAAGAATGATATTGGAGACCGTGAAAGTTAAAACTATGACAATTAATATGGAACGGAGAGAGTAGATGTACGGGAGATTTTTCCTCTCTCTTGAAGTGTTGTTAGTATCATATATATTTGAGGATGGCTACTATGATGGATTTAACCTTGCCTACCAAAAAAAGATAAAGTGAGAATCTCCGCCTTTCATATCTTGTTCACATCAAAATGTTGATGTGTGTTGGATGTTAGGTGAGCAGAAAAAATGAGTGAATGGTGTCTAGTCCCAATTGTAGTTGTTCATATGCCAGTTCTGTCGACTTACATTCTAATTTGTCTTGGCTTCAAGCTATCAAAATGTAGGCGAGCATATCATACCCCAAATGTTATTAGTCATCTTACGTATAATCTGACAAAATGTGTTACATGCATCTAAACTCTAAAGTTTGTGATCGAAGTTATATGTAGTGAACAATTATATTATTAGAAGTTAACAATCTATTATATGCAAGTGAACAGTGACCCTATTTATAAATCTGACATGTTATCGAATTGTAGGACAAATTTTTTTCGGGTGGGGGATTTTTGTGAGCCCAATTATGGTCCTCACCCCAAGTAGAAGCCTGGGGCGTCCACAAGCATGTCGACTAATGCCTCTTGGCAATGTCAATTTTAAATACTCATTTCTCTATCATGATATCTAATATTATTCTGTACATTCTCGTTGTTGGAAGGAAGATGAAAGATTTGGAGGATAACTAACCTCATTTTTGTTCACTCTCTCCACTTGTGCCTGGGATGGGAGAGAACAAAATCCAAGATCTAATTAAAATGACAATTTTATTGTACTCAACAAATAAAGAAAATACAAAAAATATAATTAAGGCCATGAGTGAGGATTCAGTTGGTCGAGTTTGACATTGATATTTTGCAAGATATGATAAGCTAGCTAGTATTTAGTACACGAAAGAGACAAATGAAAGCCAGGCTGGGATTTAGATGCAAGTTGGGTCACAGTAAGAAGGGTGGTACCTGTAGGTATGGAGAAAGTGAGGGGGGCATAGATTAATTCTTTTGTTTAGCTTGGTGAAGGTATATACTCCCTCCGATCCATATTAATTGTCCGCTGACATTATTAATGTTTCAACGTGTACAATGTTCTAGTATGTGAAAGTACTATCATTAGATTCATAAGGAAAAATACTATCATAAGAATATAACATTATAACTTTTTGATAAAATATGCTATGAGAAGTTCTTAGTTAAAAAAGATATTTGGACATTAATATGGAATGAAGGTAGTAGTATTAGCGCCGGCAAAAATTCGGGTCCGGGTCGGTCGAATTCGTCAATGTCAAAATTCGAACGAGAAATTCATGTCTAGACCCAATTTTTAACTGGGTCGGACAATTCGGGTTTTTCGAGTCTGTCAAAATTTTGACAGCTCTAGGTAGTATCATTTTTTCTACAGCTTGGGTTAGCCGACACTTACAAATAAATGCCAGAAATCCAAATGCCAGGCCAATTTTACCCAGTGACTGTTTGCTGGGATCACTTAACCATTCTCTCTGTCATTCCCCTCCTTCCTCTTGCTTAGGCATGTGATTGCTTGGTTGTTTTTTTAGGAGGGTGTTGTTTTAGGGTAGGAAATAAATTGCCTGTTTTTTGTTCTCATTGTCATCGCAGTATCCCATGTCAAAGTTTTTAGGGTGACCCGACAACAAACTCTCTTTCTTTGGCCTAGTACAAAACAAACAGTGTCTCATATATCCTTTTCCCCAAGTCTTTTTATTATGGAGCACACTGTTTTGTGCTAGGGAATTTGGGGCCTTGTGTTATGGGATGGATGCCTTAATCTAGGAACTCTCTTCATGTTTAATGTTTTGTTGGTTGTGCTGGTCAAGTTATTTCATGATTATATTTTTTTTTTCATTAGAAGTCTTTTCAGAAAAGAAAAAGAAAAAGAAAATTACTCCATTTATTCCATTGTCCCCTTATTTTTTTATTGGAGTGTCCCAAGATGTTGTTTACCATATTTACTAATTGCTGCTGTTTGAGTCTCTGAGACTTTAACTTATCAAAACTTAGTGTACAAAGGTAGAAAGCTTGAAATAATTATACTTTTTATTTGGGAAGATTACTTTTGTTTAGCCATGACATTTATGTATCTTTCCCAAATGTAAAAGAAAAACTAACATTTTATTTTTCGTTTTCCTTTTTTCTGGGGTGGGGGTCACTTGGGAGAGTTCAGTCTAATCTTTCCTCAATTACAAGCCTCTTTTCCCAAAGTTTTTCTGGTAAAAATTTTACTCAGTCCATAATAACTAGTTCCATTATGACCTCTCCAACTACCCCTTAGTGATGACGCTCCAACGATGAATTGGATTATTTCTGCAAGTAATATATGATTTCCATAGATACCTATCATTCTTTATTTAGGCTTGTGTGTTGTAAATAAAGTTCACTGTCAAGGAGCAAGAGATGGTGATGAGTCTTTCTATTTTTTTAGCAACCTCAAATTTGGGGTACCTAAATTCTAGTATCAACTAGGAAGTCCTTGCTTTCAGTATGCTGACCTGTTTTGGGTAAAGTATGGTAATGGTATGGTATGGTAAAAATTCAGTGTCACTTGTATGATGACCTGTTTTGGGGGTAGCTATCCCAAAGTCCAACTCCAAGAACCCAAAGAACAGGGTGGTCCATTAGAATTGATTTGTAGCTCTCTCTGCGGTAAAAATGGCATGGTGTGATGAGTTGTCCTTTAAGTTTATCTGCTGGCTCACATGTCTTGTTACTGAATATGGCTGGTGGTCCTTGAATTCATCCTCTATCATCTTCTGATTTTCTACCCCCTAGCATGCTGATTTTGTTTGGTTTCTAGCTTCCATTTGGTTTGAAAGGTTAGTACAACAGATAGTAGGAGTCAACTCACTACCAGCATACACCACTCACAATTATTGCAATGACCCTGTTCTTTTCTGCGATGGGTAAAGTATGGTAATGGTATGGTATGGTAAAAATGTGAATGGTGTGATATGATGTGGTCTGGTGTGGTAAGTTGTTGTGAGAATGGTTGGTATGGTAGGTGATGAAAGAGAAAAATGAAGAGAGAGAAAGCTATGGTTGTTTTGGTAAAGTGTGCTTTGGTATGGTAATATGTGATGGTTTGTGGTTAATTAAGAGTGATAAATTGTGATAAGTGCATTATGGTACCACACAAAAGGACAGAGCCAATTAGAATTTGATAGTAAACTTCTAAATGGGTTCAACTGAGGGACGGATCGTAGCACAAAGAATATATAATTATGAAGCAAATGAATTCATTTAAAGTAATCATATTAGAATTTGATTTGCTGTCCTTTGTCTCATGTTGGGAACCTACCATGGCAGGCGAATGGTTCGAGCTTTGGTCGATGTGGACCGAATGTTGACACAGATCCAAGTCCCAACAATGTAAAAATGCTGGTGGGAATCGGGGAGGAAATGCTGAAACAAAAAAACGTTGAATCAGTGCTGTTTGGAGGCAAGAGAATCAGCGAACTGAGCAATTCCGAGAAGCTGGATTGGTTTGCAGAAGAGCTAGTGCTAGAGCATCAGAGGCGGAGTTGCAGAATAGCTCCCACTGTCGCGTTCAAGCAGCCCGCCACAAAATCAACTTAGGCATGTAGAAATAAACTCCAAAAAGATCAGAAAATCCATAAAGTCAAGGTAAACCAACAACCACTTCCTACTTTCTGAATTCAAGTGCTCATTTTATTGCCCAAGTTCTTCCATAATATGATTGTTTTCTGCAAGAACTATATGGATGCTACTCATATGTCTTTAAGCCTTAGTTAAAACTTGTGATCTATGTTACTCGGACTCGGGTAGCATGTCCATATCGAACACGGATACGGGTGTTGTCCATAATATGATATAGGTGTCGAGTGTCGTACCCTTGTCCCGGTATCGGAGTAACATTGCTAGTGATTCCCTTTTGTGCTATGATCCTTTACTAGCTAGTCCGAGCCTTGAGCTTGTTAAATATCATATTTCAGGTCGGTCCCCTGCTTTCTGAAATGATGAAATCTTGAGGAAATTTCCTAACCAGAAGTGATATAATTGAACCAAATGAACACAGGCAATGAATATACCTTTCATGAAATGGTACATACCACATACTTAGCTTTAGTAGGTCTAACTAGCTTCGTAAACACTCCAGAGTGCCTTACATTTGATGATTCCGACATTAATGTTTTACATTTATGGTCCCCCTTGTGGATTGTGATAGCTGCATCCATATACACCTCAGCAAATGGTACTCTTCTGTACTCAGTACTGTCACCACACCTCTGGCCAGTATAAACCCCTTTGGTATCACTTCATCAGCAACGTGCCTTATATTCCTACATAGGGAGTGTTTAGTTGGGAGATTTTTCCATGAAAGTTAGTCCACTTTTTCAAGTTGACAAACTTTCCCATGTTTGGTTGTGTCAATTAGATGGGAAGGCTTTAATGTGGGTCCCCTTATTTCTCGCACAAATTCAGTAAACAGTTTCCCAATGATGGATAGGGAAAGTCTTGAGATTATCCTAAAGCGCACAAGTTCATGGGGTGTTTGGTTGAGAAACTTTTCTGAAAAAGTTGGTCTACTTTTTTCAAGTTGACAAATTTTTTCATGTTTTATTTTTCATAATATATAGGAAAGTTTTGATATAGGGTTCATTATTTGCCTCACAACCTTAATAAAAAGTTTCCTGGGAGGTTAGGGAAAATATTTGTCGGAAAAGTTTTTGCTGGGAAAGTCTTTCCCAAGAAACCATCAAACATACCATCAGTAAACAGTTCTTAGGCAAGTTGCTAGGCAGGAATATGATTTAGCACCTCTACTGCTACATCTTGATGATTAGCAATTGAAATTATGGTAGATACTGTCGGTCGGGGTTTCATCAACGTCCTCGTGCGATAAGACTAGGGTTTGTCATTTCTAATTTGGACGGTAGAAATGGTGGAAACAACTGCTGGGCTTATTTTTTTCAGTTGAGTCATCAACAGATGCACAGGAACCCTAATTTGTACAATACTCAGAAGTGGGGTAGCAAAATTCCTGATGCTGTCTCCTACCGACACTGATTCTTATTAGTAGCCTAGGGCCACTTTTTTTTGGTCAAGTTTTAAAAAGTTATGCTTTTGGGTAGTAGGTTATTTGGGTAGGGTAGGGTTGTGCTTTTGATTTTTAGATATGGGAATCATTTTTATGTCCAGAAAACCTGGCTTAGTAGCGGCTTTAATGTCCTAATAATATTCAAGTAGTTCTGCCCCTTTGAGCTGAGGCCTTTTATTTTTATTATATATATATTCAAGTAATTTTTGGTAAGGTTTTAGAAAATAATATAAATCATACTTGAATATGATATCACCCAAAATTCTAAGTTTGACCAAAAGCTATATATAGGCCCTATTCTTTAGAATAATAAATTAAGTTTATCCTTGTCTGACTTTACTTCACCTTCACCTTACCTTACCTGATTTCCTAAAAACCACTCCAACCAAAGTCAAAATTTTAATAATAAAATACATTTACCCCACCACTAACTTACCTTCCATACATTTCATCATTACCTTATCAAACTTAATTTGATTCTACCATCCTAGAGACTAGAGTCATATTTAATGTCCTTGATCATTTTTCGTTAAATTCTATATTTAATACTCGTTAAATCCTATTCAAAAGTTCATTCCTGATTCATAACAAAAAAATAATGACCTATTTATGCTTCTTTAATTAAAAAAGAAAAAAAGTTCCTTTAGCCTTTAGCTAATCAAATTGAGGCTAAGTCTAATTTTGTCAAATATGGATGCCTTATGGTAGTAATGAAGAAGAGGGTATTATGATATGATGTCGTGCTATAATGACAATACAAAAGGAGTGGCATAACATAAACTTTCTTCTTCTGGTTGAAACAGTCAAAAGAATGAAACACTCAAAGGAATAAATATGACACTGCAGAAAAGTCTTTGGTTTCCTCATCCATAAATAAAACAAGGCAAACTGGGAAAACGTGTACTCAACTTCTAATATTTCATTTTTTCCAATAATAATAAAAAATGGAATTCAGAAAAAGGACACTGTGGCTTATTTATTCAGATATACTTTGGCAATCTAGGTTTGAAAAATCAAAGTTGTATGTAGGAGCATAATAGTATTAGGAGATTGTACTTTAAAGTTGCCCTAATTTAAGCAGATAGATAGGGCAATACAAAGATACTTTTTATAGGGTTGGCTGATGGGCTGTTTGTTTCTACAGTAGAAATATTTAAGGTATGCATTCAAGGCACATAAACAATAAATCTTCTGTACATTTGACCTCCTTATAGCTCATGTGGGTTGTTGCAACAGTTCAATCCTGTTCCTGTAGATCATGAAAGAATAATTGGAAATTTTTCAAGGGGCCTTTTTTAGTTTGTTACTTGTCTAGTTTAATAAGACCTTATCTTTTAGAGTGTTAGGATAATTAAGTTAGGCAAAGTAAGATTGGTAAGGAAAGAAAATGTAAAAAAAAAATAAATATAAATTGACATTAGTTTGAGTGTCTTTTAGATATTTGAGTAAGATAAGATAAAGAAAGGATAAGATAAACCTAATTTACTATTCTAAAAAATAAGCTAAAGTATAGGACACTGTAACTTATTTCAAAGATGATTTAGTACGTACTAGTACTAAATCGGTGTGATCCTCTCCTACTTATCTCTAATAATTTCAGTGTTGAAAGCTCATAATAAGTACTTATTAGTTGAAAAAATATGAATGGTTAAAAAAAATTTATTGTATCGATCTATAGGAAACAACAAATCCATAATTCAAAATGAAGTTACTGTCAGTTTTCTTTTTGTTTTTCTTTTTTTAATGTAAGGTGGTCTATTGAAAACAACATATCTATAACTCAAAATGAAGTTTACTTATTTAGCACTTCTCAGTAACATTGATAACTGCTCATTAGTAGTGATTAGTATTTATCATTACTTGGGATGGATTTTAAATTGCATATTTAGTATTAATCTATGTTTACAAGTTTGGACAACATTGATCAAATGATATTCTTATATTAAGTTCCCAAAAAAAAAAATTGGAAGATAAAAAAGAAGAAATTATCCCAGCTTTAGAATTGGACCAATTGGATTAAGGAATGGTGGGATTTTCTGTGGCTATGACAAGGATGTTGATTATTATTTTTCTTTGTTTGTTTGTTTGTTCCATGGCAGGTAATGTGAATTTGAGGGGTAGAGTCTGAGAGATGTGAACTCTGAAGTCTGAAGGAAGCCAAGTGGATAAAAATGGTAGGCAGAGGCTGAGGCAACTTTTTACTTTTGTTAGCATGAAAAAAGAAAATTAGTAGGAGGGGGAGTGGTGTACTGCTTTTTCAGGGGGATTAAGTGAAAAGGACAGAGGGAGAAAACCAACAAAAAAAAAAGAAGTGAACAAGATCTTTGTGGGAATCCTTTTGCCTGCTCTTTGTCTCCTCCACCAAAACAAAAAGGAAAATTAAATCTCAAAAATACCAAAAAAAGTCAAAAAAGAAAAGGTAAAAAAAGAAGAAGAAAGGAATGAAGCAAGCATGCCATTGCCATGCATCATGTGTATTTTTTTGGGGGGTCAAATGTCAAAAATATCTACTGAATGAAGAAAAAAGAAACTCAGTTAAGTACTGAGAATTGAGAGTTCTGAGAAAGTGGGCTTTTTTTGTTTCCCTTTTTGCCCTCTTGCATTCCACCCTCTTCTCTTTGCAAGTATGTCCTTTTCAGTCTTTTCACTCTGAGGGCATTGATTTTGAGTGGAGGGGCAAAGGCAAAGGTAGACCTATGATGATGATGAAGAATATTCAAAGGTAGCCTTGCTTTCTCTCTCTTCTTTCTCTCCCTAGCAAAAAGAGAGTGTACTAGTACTAGTAGTAGTAGAAGTAGTTACTAGTTAGTGGTGGGGTGAGTAGTGAATGATGAGTCAAGTTTGTATCTTTGATCCCTCCTTTTCTTGACAATTACTTGGAAGTTGATGGATGTGCAAGTAGATTGATATAGGTAGTAGCAAGTAAAGTCTAATGAGTGGGGTGCCTTATTTATTTCATATATTATATGGTTGGGAGGAGGAAAAAAAAGGTGGAGAATTTGGAGAATAGAGAAAAGGCTTGTTTGGTTAGCCAATTAGGTTTCAAAGTGGGGGTTCCTTTTTCTATGTTGTACATACATCATTCCTTGTGGGTTAGAAAAACCTCTCTCACACATCCTATCCCATGCCCCCTTTAATTTGCTGGTGTGGACATCTCAAAATGTATGTAGATTTGCCCCTTCTCTTTTTTTTTTTTTTTTTTGTTGCATGTATGTATATCTTTTGAGTGGAAACTTAGTGTTGATGTGGTCGAGGCCTAACCAGCCTCGATTGTTCAACCTGTTTGGTTCAGCTCGGTCTAATCGTAGCTTGACTCAGATATTTGTCGAGTTAAGTTTTAGATCTGCTATGGTTATTGAATTGTACTTGGTTGAGCTTGTTTGGTTCCTTTCGGGTTTTTTTCCCTCCTAGGGGGAGCGAAAGCGAAAGTAGTTCTCCATGGTTATGGGTTATGTTATGTCCAAGGTTCTATCTTGATGTATGTAGTTGATTTTAAATTATCCATGGAAATTTTGGTGTTGTTAATGAAGTGCTTAAGAGTAAAATATTCCAAGTAAATTAAATTGAAGTGATGTGAAACTTAATGCATGCAGAAAAATATTCAAGTTGAACTTAGTTAAAACTTTGCTTCACTAGAATTTTGACGCCACTAAGACACTAATGTTCATGTAGGGCATGTATTTGCCTCTAAAATTTCGGGTTTGGGCCAATTTTGGCTTGGCAAAACAAGTTGACAAGTTAAACAATTCGAGTAGGGTGATTATCATCCTTGATTTTCTTTATGTTGGAGAACCATAAATAGTATGTACATTGAGTCTCTATTTTAGAGATAAGTATTAGGAAGTCTTACCAAAGATTGGTGGATAAATGATGAGTATCAAACTATGGACAACATCAATAAGTCTTACAAATTAGTGGGCAAAGGATAAGGATCAAACTGTGCATAACTATCAATCTCACAATTTTCACCTATTAAAAATATCTTATTTCTACAAAGAGTTAAACTTTGACGAAACTTAACTACTACCTTTTTTATTATAATTTCACATGCATATTCATAACTCTTTAAGGCTGATTGATAATTCAATTTGGGTCATGGGTTTTTGCCATTTACTTGTCCATGAAAACAGAGGTAGCAAGTAACCACAACACAAAATACAGTAAGTAAACCACCCCAAACCGAATGACAAAAAAATGTAAAAAAGTTGGTCCAACATAAACCTAAGTGACTTAACATGACTTGTTAGTATTCAGGATTTTTGACCCTGAAGGATGACAAATTCAGTAAATGGATCATAAAGTACTCAACATAAACCCGTTGAATTAGCCGCACAAAATTTGTCATGTCATGTCATACCATGTTACCACAATGAGTCTCGAGTATTTTTTTTTTTAGTTTTTACATATTGAAATCTTAAAGTGTGGCACCGTTTTTTATGATCCATTTAGGGAGCGTTTGGTAGGAACCCCAGGGAAATTTTTCCCGGAGAAAATTTTTCATGGAAAGTTTTCCATGAGAAAAATTTCCCTTAGCCCCCCCTAAGGAAAAATTTTCTTAGGAAAATGGAAAAGTGGTGGGCCCACCATGAAATTTTTCCCAAAGTCAACCCACACCCAAACATGGGGAAAATAGATCATCCCTCAAGATCAAAAAACCCTAGTATTTAGGGTCTAGTATTTAATGCCACCAAGATGTTATTGTATACATGATTTTGGAGGCCTTGGGCTTTAGTGGCCCATCTATTTGAATCCAGGCCCCATAGATGTCTAACAACCCAAGGGGCAAGGAAAACTGTTCCTTTTTTATATGGAACTTTATAATCCCTTTGCATTTACCCTGTCTATTCATAGATTTGCTGCTTTAATTTTCTCTGTTCTACAACAGTATAACATTTGTCACTTGATCACTTGAAACTGGCAATAGATCCTTTAAAACTCCAAGTTTAGTAGAATCGGCAACTTTTTTGAGGCATATTACATAACCAAACGGAGCCTAAAGGAACCTAGCACATACGAGAAAAGCGTAACAAGGAATAATGTCTACCAAATGAGGCAAGTAATTCGACATCCAACTGATCCAAGAAAACATTCGAAGGAAGCTTACAGCTTACAACATTAATCTTCTTCTACAATTTTATTCCGTTGTAGGTTACAGAGTGCACATACCAAAATAAACACCATCAAGCACGGGAAATATCCGCCGGAAAGGGGGAGAAAATCAGAAACAAAAATTACAAAGATCCTCAGAGGAAAAAGAATTTGGTTCTAATTCAAGAAATACAATCGGATAGCGATACGATACAATACAATTATGGGTGTCTGTCTATCGACTGTCACAACAAACCCAGAGTTTTGTGGTGTTGTGTAATAAGCTAAAAAGTTGCCTCGTTGAAAGTATGGTTCTCCAAGGGTTCTTGGAGGGCAGGATTGATGGGGAAGAGTTCGCACTGGGCGTATTGTGCCATGAGTTGGTCGACGAGCACCAATGCTACCATTGCTTCCACCATTGGTACAGCTGCCATCATCATTGTCATCGTCAATTTCCCATACCAATACCAAAACTAATTTTCACGGTCTGGCGTTTTCTGATTGACAATTTCTCACATAATATGGTAACCAGAAATTGCATAGTATGATACTATGCTTATAGAATTTTCCGTTGCAAATCTAATGAAAGTTTTCGAAGTACAAGTGACAAACTTCAAGAGTAACAGATAAAATGGGAAGGAGTGAGTAATAATCGGTTGATTGTCTGAGCAACTATTGGAAAGGTCTAGCTGTTTAGGACTCGTCTTTGTAGTTGAGATTGATGGCTATTTTGTTAGCCACGGCCCACGAGAGCTATGTGGTAAAGGCGTCAAGAGTATTGGTCGAGTTGGGTTTCTGAGTAAGGCTGTCAAATATTTAGGTTCGGGTCCGTACAAATTAGAACATCAGTTGAAAACTTGAGGTCCACTGCCCTTGTTTTGGGCTTATTTTGTTAGCCACTCTTGCTTTGGACCATAGTTACCGGGAACACTACATACGCCTACAACCCGCGTTCCGAAGTCAAAACTAGACCCTGTTCTTTTCTGCGGTATTTTTGCGGTATGGTGTGGTGGAATTGTGGTGGGTGTGGTGGAATTGTGGTCGGTCATTGGTATATGGGGTAGGTGAGGAGAGAGAATGTAAAAAGTAGAGGAGAAAAGTGAGGAGAGAGAAAAGTAATGATTTGTGGTAAAGTGTGGTGAGTTGTGGCAAACTGCAGTATGCTGTGGTACCGCAGTTTGCCAACCGCAGAAAAGAACAGGGCCTAAATTTATGTAAAAATTAGCGACCCGCGTTCCGAAGTCAAGACTAGACTAAATTTATGTAAAAATTAACGACCCGGGAAGCGTTCCTAGTAACTATGCTTTGGACTTGAAGGAACTATTTCATCCAAAAATAATAAGCCAATATTGTTTCCTATCCCACAAGCATTTACATTTAGGAGCACTAAAAGTAGAGGTGACCATTTGGACCTCAAGGCCTGCATTTGCCCCACTCAACGGAAAAAGAGACGCGCGCGTAAACACAAAGCAAGAGAAAAATTCGACATACGTCAACCATCACACGAGCGAAAAGTAGAATAATCAATTTGCTCTCAAGTGCATTCCCATTCAGATGCATTTAGTGAGATTGAAAAAAAAAAGAATTTGACAGGGAGACACTTATATTTCTGATATGTTATCAATCTAGTAAAGTATAAGAAGAGACGTACCACGAGGGACAACACAAGGATCATGTCTTCCTCGGGCGATCAGCTCAGTCTCCTCCTTGCTTCTGGTAACAGTATTTTGTTTTTTCTGTAACATCCACAGGAGAAAAGGAAAGGGATATTAGAAATCCTTCAAACGGCTTTTTTACTGCCACAAGATCAATCGCATCAGCAGTTCGTGAAACATATTGTGAGAAGAACTTACTCCAATAGTAGAAGTTGGCTTAAATGCTATTCTCATGTTAATGATTTCACCATTTGATATTCCTCCCTGCTCAAGGGAACTCATAAAATTAAGAACCACCAAACAACCACCAGAATGAGCAAAAAGGCATGACAAATTATAAGTCGACGATTATCTGACCTGAATACCACCAGAGCGGTTAGTTCTCGTCCTAATCCTTCCCTGCTCATCCATGTAGAACTCATCATTGTGCTCACTTCCCATCATGAAGGTGCCTACAGATAAACATTCAAGCTCCAGTTTAGATTTTTTTTTTTTTTTCCTAATGAAGGGTAAGCAGTCCCGCATCGGGTCGGGCAACCACTAACACAGGCAAAATCTGTCCAGCCCGAATGACTGAACTTGTCCAACCAGGAAAAACCAACACCAATCAAGGTAATTCTGACCGAATTAAAATCCGGTCCTTCAGTCATAACCAAATGTAAATTCGGGTCGAGCCCAGGTTTTGCCACTTGAATTCAGGTTGCCTGAATTTTTGATGAAATTCGGGCTCGGTCATTCGGATAATGATTGAACCCGAATTTTTTAATGCCTTTCTTTGTGGTTTTGGCACTATCCGGTCAATATGGTCATTCGATCACAACAAATTTGGTCAAATTCAGTCATTCAAGTTCGGGTTTGGGTCTGGGAAAGGTGGCCGAATTAAAATTTAGTCAAAGTCCAAGTTTGAGCAATTCGACCAAACCCAATAAGACCCAGACACGAATTTTCACCATCCCGAGTTTAAACCACATTTTGAACCATAATTGGGAGTTTGGAAGATGGGATGGTAGTCCACTTGGCTACCACCTCTTTAGTAAGCTCTATAGTTAAAGAATGCATCTAAAAACAACCATCACTAAAGCAATGACATTTATGGTGAATAAAAGAGCTTTGCAAAGGGCATATTTTTACCAGAAAAGCCACTGCCAAACTCAAAGCCCTTGGTTGCAGGCAACGACATAGCAGCTTTGGCGAGCTCAGCTTCAAGTTTGTCGAAGACCGGTGAACCAAGTCCCTGATACCGATCATCGTGGTTTAGTAAGAATAAATGAACTAGAGATGAGAAACATAAGAAAATCAATTTAATTGACTCCAATTGATTAAGACGGGAAACAAGATCTTACACGAGGAGCATTCCTGACAATACAAGTGACAACACCGCCAACAGAATCTCCTTTAACACGGACTGCATCAATGGCAGCAATCATTTTCTCTGCATACTCGGGATCAGGGCATCTCACAATATTGCTCTCTATCTGTTAAGATCAAATTAATAGGACATTATTTTACGCCAAAGTAAGGATATTCTCCTTGACCAATGCATATGCTCTGCTCAGAAAATTGGGATGCAGGAGATGGTTCTTAGGTTATTTTTTTCTACCCTCCGAACCAAATAGATTCAGTCAATTAATTATTCTGAGTTGCTGCATATATAAAGAGACACAGGTCCAAACTTATTCCGGGATAGTAGACTGCTATGCAATCCCACAGTCACGTACAACATATGAATACCAAAATCATATGCATTCAAGAATATGTACACGAAACCGCAACGAACTTGTAAGAAATTGTATTGAGAAGTGAACAGAACTAATTACGGGCTTAGAAGTACGTTTCTCATAAAGGCCCTAGGGCAACAACCATCGAAAAAGATAATCTTGGTTCCTTACGCTGAACCTTTTGACAAACAGATAGATAGCTAACAGAAAGCTGGGCATTACCTGCTCAAGGGTTAAAATTTCATGATCTACCACACCCTCGGGTAGCACGATCTTGTGTACTTGGGACACATACGCAAGGACCTGAAAAGCCGGACATGTCTCCAGAATGTCAAAATCAACCATGACAAACATATTATTCAAACTTCTCCATTCGTAGGAAAAACAAAAACCACCAAGATCAAAGAGCACATATCTGAGGGCTCATCTTTATTGCTAAATAGATTATAAGAAAATCACAATACCATGACCATTAACATAAGGTCTATGTTGAAAAGGCAGAAAAAAAAAAACAAAAAACCAACATACCAATAGCTCAATAACAAAGTAATGCAAACACTTCAATTTACCTATTTCCCTTTTTTCAGGCCATAAGTCTTATATGAGACTGTCCCACCATAAATTTATCGTGAGACATACAATGATGAATTTTTATGAATATAGGGAGACTAATAACTTCATTGATGTGACTTAATAGAAGACATCTTTAAACTGTTAATCATATCCGTATTAAAAAGTCATAATCACTTATTATTCATAGTAGAATATTAAATAGGCCACCTTATAAGGATTTTATTTAAGTTTATGTGAGACGGGCTCATACCAGAACTTATATTTTTCAGGATGGACAAGGGGAGAATTGTAGATTTGGAATATATCCCAAAAGAATGTTTAAGGGAAAAGAAAGATAGGCTTTACTAATTACTAAGAGAGAATTCAGTAATAAAGCTGACCTCAGTCCCGGCAAACTTCTTGAGAATCTTCTTAGCTATGGCTCCAGCCGCCACTCTTCCAATAGTTTCTCTTGCAGAAGATCGACCACCTCCCTACAATTGCATTCACACAAAGAGGCCAATCAACATCTAACTTCCAGTAGTATAGAGAAACCAACTTCCTGAAATTGAAAAAGGAGAGTTTAACGAAATACCTGAACAGATCTAACACCATACTTGAAATCATAAGTTGCGTCGGCGTGAGAAGGCCTATACGCTTTAGACATCTCACTGTAATCCTGCATAAATAGGAGCATTAGATCAGTTTTCTGTGCACAACGTGTGACACTAAATATCAAGAAAAGATGTGGTGGTTCATAATTTATTTGCAATTGTCTACATGCATCGCCATATTGTCTAATGTTGAAGAGTCTTATTTTGTTAATACCAAAGTAAAGCAAACCAATACCCTGAACTCCACACCAAAAATTATTTGAAGAATGTCAGGATTGACAAAATACAAATTATTCACCTCCCCTTAAAATGACCCTGCCAGCATCGATAGTTAACTAGATACTTACATGTCCTCTTTGATCAGTATTAGGTACATTCACTGCAATTGGTGATCCAGTAGTTACCCCTGCAAGAAACATATTAGCAGTACGAATAAGTAATTGCATAAACAAGAGACCGGTGCCAACAAGACTATCATATCCCAAAATCAAATGTAGCAAGTTTTGGTGATCAAGCTAACCTTCAGAAACTCCTGAAATTATCTTGCAAGTGTCTGTCTCTTTCCTAGGTGTTGTGATCCTGCTTTGGCCAGGTCTCCTGGATGCATAACATACAAGTCATTTAGTACTTGATCCGATCAAAATGCCAAAAACAGGACTTCAGATATATAGAAACATAAACTTTCTTTACAAGTATCGTCATATTACATGGACTAGCTTAATTCAGTATCCATGTCGGATTAGTGCAAAGCATCAAGGACACTCACTCACATACTTGAACCTTCGGCAAAAACTTTTGAAGAATTATTGGGTAAAGCCACATTATACTCTGCGACATATGTCAATTTCTTTGTTTCTTACCTTCTTTTTTATGTTATCCATATATGGATAGTTGAAAAAGTTTGGTCTTTCCATTTAGACTGTAAAGGACTAAAGTAAAATGTTCCACTGAATCTCCTCTGTTTCTTTCCCATGGAGTAGCAGGTAGTGAATGATTTCTAGATATTGGGTCAATTGGAACCAGTCTCTCTGAATTTCAAAATTCACGGTAAGACTGTTACACCTAACCCCTCCATACCCCCCCCCCCCTCTTTTGCCCTTTTTAGGGTCTAGGAAAGCATCGAAATATGACTCAGCAGTATTAGCTTCAATGGTGAATACCTTCTGTCCAGATCTTCTTGTAGATCTTCCTCACTGAGAGGAAGGCGGGGTGGACATCCATCAACCACGCAGCCAACACCCCCACCATGTGATTCTCCATATGTTGTGACGCGGAAATAATTGCCATATGTACTTCCAGCTGCTTGCACCTCTGTTATTCACAAATTGAAAATCATCACTCAGTATACACTTCTAAACGGCCAACAAACTAAGCTAAAAGGGCACTGGAAACACAATAGTGAAAACTCACATCAAACAACATCTACATTCAGAGGAGACAATGTGGCAAACTTTTGCATAATTTCTATGGCTATGCTTGAAAATTAGTAGCAGAATCACCCACATCAAAACATTAGACGACGCTGATAACAACGTAAACCAAAGTAATCACATCACATAAAACAAACCAAATAGGCAGAAGGAATGCTGAAAACTACGAAATTCCATCAGATATCGAGACATATAATCAAGTTCAAGGTCCAATCTTTTGCAGAATCATTTTCATTAATACAATTCACTAATCAATTTCCTCAAAAAGCCACCCAAATTCACGCAATAAAAAGTAAAATTACACTACCAAAGCATGACATAACAATAAACTGTAGCCAATATTGACACATACACGTCAAATTCCATGTACCAATCTTTCACAAAATCACTTGCAACAGTCTATTTCACCATTCAATGTTTCAAAAAACCCAACTTAGAGAATCATTTGCTACATTTTCATTCATTGACCAGTACTATTACAAAACCCCCAGCTTCAAATTCACGCAATATCCAAAATAATTCCAATTACATCATATAAAATATCAAGAAATTTCGCCAATATTGACACCTACTAATCAAATTCAACGCACCAAACTTTCACAAAATCATTCGCAACATTTTAAAGTCAGTGATCACTAATACTAAAAACCCAGCTTGAAATTCACGCGTACTAACAAACACAACCCAGAATCAGACCAAAACAGACTTAGAAAATCAAGAAACTGACCAAATTTCCTGGGAGTTGTTCGACGGAATGAGATTTGGGTAGGAGGAGAAGACAATTTGCGGAAGCCAGAGTTGAGAGATCCGAGCCCAGATGAAGAGTCGGGATTGGCGGCTGCCAAGAAGGGTTTAGAGGATAGAGAAGACGCCATTGAAGATGGCCAAATCTCAAGGAGGGAAATTAGAGAACGAAATGGGAAGGATTGGAATGAAATGAAATGAGCAAAAAGTATATGTATGAATGAATGAAGTGGGTAATGTATGGTGTATGTGAATTGGGGGGGTTGGTGGCAAAGCTAATCGGGGGTAGGTAGCTCTGCAAAAGGGGCTGCTGTGAAGTTAGCCAACTTCGACTCTTTTTCTTTTTTTTTTTTGAGGGGTTGGGTTGGGGTTGATGTGCTTGGGTTTGGGGTTGGTGTAGTTGTCAAATAGCTTGGATTAATTGTCCCACAAATCCACAATTATATAGCCATGTGAAAAAATGTTATTCAAAATTCAAAAAAATTGCCCAAATGTATCCAAAACAAAATATATCATTAGGTAGCGCTGGCAAGATTTTGTCCGACCCAAATACCTGAATTTGTTCAATCGGGTTTAATCATAGATTTTTCGTTCGAAATTTGACATTGACTGAATATTCGGACATAATATTTCTTTTTTTTAGACCGAACTTAATTTTGACCTGAATGCAATTACATCTAATTTGTTCGACCTGAAAAAATGGGGTCTGAACCTCAATTTCTCGTCCGAATTCTAAAAATGACTGATCCGAATTTAACCAAAACCTGAATTTTTCTCAACATTATCATTAGGGCGACATATTATTTTAATATATTATAAGATGAACAATAATTAGTTGCATAGTTTCCTGAGATTTTGGGGTGTTCATGGTCATCTTTAACTTATTTATTATCTTACGATAATTTATGATAAAAATATATGAATAAAATGTTTATCTAATAAGTGTGATAATGAGTCACATGAGATTTCCATTCTCGTTTAACTCATCGCACATGTGTTATCTTTTAACAGATGTGTCGTCCTAGCCAAACTCTCCACCTAATAATATCCTCCGCTCGAATCAACCCACAAAGTGAGTCTTATGTCCAAAAAGAGGGGCAATGTCCCACCTCCGACTCACGAAGTAAGTAAAATAACTTTAAAAGTAGTGATATTTCACTTTCGCCTAGGGTATTCTTTGGAGTATGTGTTTGTAGGTTGAGAGCTTTGTTTTGTCAACGTCAAATATTTAGAACATATGCAATGCATGTTCCAAAAAGATAGAATTTTAGTGAGGGTCCACCATTCCACATCAAATAAAATTTCAATTTTTTGGAACTTCATTTCATCATTCCTACAATATTGGAACTAATTCCACCCATTTATTTTAAAATATACAATGTGATCCCCTCTTTCTCTTATAATTAATAGATTTACAAGATTTTATCATTTTTTCTTCTTTTGAAAAATTTGGAAATTGATTAAAAAATTGATTGTGGAACACATGTGAAGGAACTCTTCAGAGTTCTTTTCTTACATTCCACCCTTTTTAAGTTCTTGGCTGCACAAACTAGGGTGGAATTCTGTCAGAATTCCATGAGCAATGATCCTCGCTGCTCATGCTCTTAGTAATTTGCAATGACATGTGTTGTTTTGTTGGATATAAAGAAATAATGGCCATAGATGTCTTGTTGTGTATTAGTTTTTCAGGTTGTAATTGTAGAGTGTTGTAGTGCACTTTCTTTTGGTGATTGAATAAAAGGGTTAAAGTCCATAAATTATTGAAAAAAAAGTGTGATAATGTATTGGTCATCCCTAACATGAAGATCTAGATTCACCATTAACAACAATGCACGGTAATTAGGCAACAATTCGACAAGGGTTATGTGAACTGCAACTTCAAACCTTTTGTTCTCTCTCCATCAATCTTCCCTCTAAGAAGTTGCCCTAGTTGGTTGTCTTGAAGAAGTCATGCAAATTTATCTAATGTGTCTCTAATGGTTCCATTTGAACTCATTTAACATCAAACTACGACCCCAAGCCATCGGGTTTGTTTTTTTCATATCAACAAAAATCAGTTTTACCAAATCAACATGCACTTATCATGACTGATTAGAACCATCTTCTTCACCTTCTTCATTTTCGTCTAGAGCCATCTTCTTCACCTTCTTTATCTTCGTCTTTCATTTTCAAATGACCTGCCATCTAAAACCCCCACTTCACCTTCTTTCTCTTTGTCATTGCATATTTCATCATTTTTGGATAGGGATGGTAATGGGGCGGGGAATCCCGAAGGCCCAAACGCGCTGGGGCCTTGTCCTGCTCCGGGGAAAAATCTCCACCCCCATTGGGGATGGGGCGGGGACGGGGACGATTTTTCAAAATCCGTTCAGGGACGAGGCGGGGATGGGGACAAAATTTTCCTCATCCTCGTCCCCATTTTCTCCGCTGGGGAAAATTCCCCGTCCCTATCCTCGAATCCCCGTTCCCGAAAATTTTAAAATTACCAAATAACCTTTATTATAATTCAATATATACGTTGTATTTTTTTCCCGAATAACACTTGTTGATGTATTATTGTATTTTTTTCCGAATAACACTTGTTGATGTATTATTGTTTGATTTTGATGTATTATTGCTTGAGCAAGTTAAATACGTTGTATTTTGAACAAGTTAAAAACCGGGTCCAATTAAAAATCCGGTCCAATTAAAATTTGGTTAATAACTTTAAAAAATTCCCGTTGGATCCCCACTGGGGACGGGGAATCCTCGGGGATGGGGATGGGGATTGGGATGGGGATAGGGCAAGAATCATTCTCCGAAGCGGGGATGGGAACGGGGACAGGGATGGGGATGGGGACGGGGATATACTCCCCCGTCCCCGATCCGCCCTGTTGTCATCCCTATTTTTGGATGGATGTGGTAGGATAGAGTGCAAATAAACGAAAAAGTAGGGAGTTGAGGCGTTGATATAAAAGGAGAGTTTGAGAGGAGGGTTAGAGCATCTTACCGCTCTGAAGATATTAATATTGTCAGATTTGTATGATCTAAGATGTCGTACCGTGTCCTATAACTTTGCTACTTCTAAAACAACTAATTACCTACTTTTGTATCAACTACCGAAACCTAATCAAACCTACCTAACATTATTTTCCCCAAACTCACTACTAAAAGTTTTCGTAAGACTTATAACTTCTTCATAACCATCGAAAAAACATGATCAAGGCAGAATCTGACCCGACTCGAAAATTTAAGGCTAGCCCAGAAATTTCCAAATAAAAAACATAAATAAACTAAAAATCGATCCGTCTGTCTGAATTAACATGTATTCACCTAACATTGGGGGAAAAAACCTAAGAAAAAGGGGAAGAAAAAACTATAAATAGAATAAAAACTAGTAATTCCTAAGTTGTGGAGAATCGAAACCCTAACTTGTAGCATAAACGCAGCATATTTCGGGTCTAGGTCTTCGTCTTCTTCTTCATCATCTTCTTCATCGCTGTGGTTCCCCATTTCGATCCGAAGAAACAACAGAAACTAGAGAGAGAAACTAGAGAGAGAGAAGATGAGCAGCGCAGCAGTACCATTCTGGAGGGCAGCAGGGATGACTTACATTAGCTACTCCAACATCTGCGCAAACATCGTTCGTAATTGCCTTAAGGAGCCTCATCGATCCGAAGCTCTTGCTCGTGAGAAGGTTCACTACGCCATTTCTAAGTGGGAGGATGGAAAGCCTCAGAAACCCAGTCAGTCTTCTAAATTTCTTCCTTTCCATTCAATGCGGTTTCTTTGTTTGCGTTTGTTTGATTCGGATTGATTCGGATCTTCTAGGGTTTTGTTTTCTGGGTTGGTCTTGTTTTTTGTGTTACTTGGTTCATTGCTTCATGGGTTTGATTTCTCCATGGAGATTTTGTTTGTAGTTGTGGGTGATTAGGGCGTCTATCTGTTTTTTGCGCGATTGACTCCGATCTAGGGTTTTCAGGTTTCGTTGTTTATGAGGTGTTGGATCGATTTGTTTGGTTTATTGTGGATGAGTTTCGATTCTCTGATGAAAGGGCTGGAATTTTTGTTTGTAGTTGATGATAAAGTCTTGCGGCTTCTAATGATTTCCGAAATTTAGTGCATTTCGTCCCAATTTAATACACATACGAATCGAGGAATGATGTTTCAATTGTGATGACCCATTTTACTGTTTAATTGAGCAATGGATTGGTAACAGTTAGGATTATATTTAGCACATACCCTGTGGTGTTTAACTTTTTGATGACCAGTGACAGTGAGAAAGATTTTGTGACTCAATTAAGAATACAATGGTTTGAATCATGATGTGATAAAGCCTTACTAAGCCTGTCGATAATCCTTATTGCATTATATAGTTTGAGATTGTTGAATAGGTCCATTCCACATGGGTTAAACCTTTTCAGTAGCTAACTGTCTACTTTCAAGTGTATTGTACAGATCATTGATTACTAAGCCAAGGTGTTCTTGCTAGGACATAAGGTTTGGATATTTGTCGTTTGATGGAACTTTATGTTGGTGTTGAGTATTGTTTATGAAAGGGTTGGATGTAGAGATATCCATCATATGTTAAAGCATATGTGGAAAGGCTAAAACTGCAAAACAGCGAGCCGATGAGGTAGTGTGGACTGGTGGAAGTGTGGAGGTGGAGTCAATTTTAGTGTGTAGAGGTGAGGGATCATGGATATACCTGACAAAATTTGACTTAACCTGAACTTGCCAGAAAGCTAAGGGTTTTGACCACCATTTCCTAATTAGAAACCTAAATAAACTTGAAACCGATCCTTATTAGACCCTCTAGTATGAATTGACAGGTGTAATCATGGATGTTAGATATAGTGTTGAAAGCAAGAAAGTGAAGTGGAAGTACGGGAGACGGAAGTGGTGTAAGGGTAAAAGGAGAGTAACATCCAATTTTTCATGGTTTTGTCTTTCTTTTTTGAGGGGGGGGGGGGGGGTTGATAGGGTACAATAGTGCCTTCACTGATGGATGTTATGCATTAGTTTATGAAGTCCGGGGCAACTGGTCTCCCCAAATTAGAGTTCTAATAACACTCATTTCAACGATGCTTGTATCCTTCTAGCTGCCAAGTTTGTTAGAATGTATGTGATTGGTTATGGTGCATTTTGCTGTATCGTACAAGATTTGGTGCCCCTAGTTATTGCATTGTTGGTATGCTATGTATAGGGTAGTTTGTCTTCATACTATGATTCGAGTGAAGATTTCTTTCTTCGTTACAACGAGACTAACCCTCCATCCCTTTCTGGTTTGGCAGCTGTCCGATCTGACACTGAAAACTGAGATGCCCTCTGTAAGGTGCTGTGAGGATTCCAACACCATACGATGTGAAGATGTTTTCCGAGTTGTTTCTTTTTTTGTTAGTGTGGTACATTGACATTGTAAGGCAGGGAGATATCATGGATGACTCCTCCATTTTGGGAATCTGAATTGGATGTTGTTGGTCAACAATAATATGTGCTTGAATCATCTTAAAGGTTGATGGTTTGGAATTTGGCATGTTTGTGTTGGTTTAATGGTTTCTACCACCATCTTTTGATCAAACTATCATTTACATGTCGTACGTGCATGCATGAATGCTGTAGTTTTTCATAGTAAACCATTGTTGTGTTGTGTTTGCTGAGCTTATGAGATTGGTGTCTAATGGTACAGAACTAGTTTTCCGATGATGCCAAATTAACTTCAGAAGATCTCTTAACTGAGACCATGGTAGATTGGTAGGTCTCGATGAGTTTGATGGGCATGAGGGTGTTGTACCAGTGAGTTTGAAGGAGAGAAACTATGGCTTGAGGAATGCACGAATGAGTGAAGATCTCGTGTCTTAGATTTATGTTTTTCATGTCAGATGGAGAATGTCGTTCATGGTACATTTCCATGTTTTCTTGTGTTGAATAACTCGAAACCTGGAAGTGTAAGGACAGAAAAGGCCAAAGAAGAAATACTGCTCGAAATTCTGATGCATCCCCACAAGAGTTTTGTTACATAAGATGCTAAAGAACTAAAATGGCATTAATCCCTATATTTTGTTGTACTCCCTTCGTTCATCTTAATTGTCATCATTTTGATTTTATGGATTTCAGTGTCATTCTTTGATTGATAATTATTATATAATATGTTATTAACAATTGTAATGTTATACTTTTATGATAGTATTTTTCGTTGTGAATATAATAGTGGTAATTTTATATAACAACTCAATGTATATATTGAGAAATTTATGGTCAAATTTTTTTGAAATTTGACTGCACGATTTCTAAAGATGACAATTAATATGGAATAGAGGGAGTAATTATTTTAAGGTTCTTGCATTTTGGAAAGTAATTATGAGTGATACTACTTGGTGGTAATAATTTTTGGGTGACAATCCAGCCTAAAGTCTGGTTGAATGCATGACATTTGTTTTTTTTTTTTTTTTTTTGGATTTTCAACTTTTACAGCAAGAGAACTCATCTTAAATGTTTGATAAAGATGAAGTGTGCTACCTGTTCAAACACCCAACAATTAATGGTAAACCATACAACACCAAATCCCAATTTCCTTTCTACAGTTAATGGTATCCAACTATAAAGATTAAGGGTGCTATTTGCTTAATGAAGATTATTACTACCAAAAATTATTAACATAAAATAATGTTATCTCATAATTATTGTTGAAAATTATTAACAACCATCGACTATCGTCCATGAGAGCCCATGATTCTCAAATATGTGGAGACCACTAACTGAAAACAGATCAGAAAAATAGGCCCAGTTTACCATTAACTAACTGAAAACAGACAAAAAATAGTAGGCCCATTTTTTACAATCTGCAACCCATCGGGCCTACAAAGAGTGAACGGCCCATAATCGGAGATCAAATACAGATGCCCAAAAGTCATTTGTGTTTGTCAGGGAGAAAAATCATTTCCTAAAAAATGATTTTTCCATTTCAAGTGTTTGGCGGCAAAAAATTGTGATTATTTTAAGTGAAAATCATTTTCACCCTTCCCTTTGTAAACTACTTACTTAGGTCCAATCTTATAAAAGTCTAATTTCCCAATCCATATTACTCCCCATGACCTAAGTTTTTCACATTTGTTTTTATCTTTACTGAAAATTGTTTATCTTCCATCTAGCTCCTTTTTCTCTCTCACTAGCTCAAAGGAGGTTTGCATGTATTTATCTATCAAATAAGTGAAAATACCACTTGAAAACACATCTAACCATTTTACAAGAAAAACTATTGTCGTAGAAAATGATTTTCACTTAGATCGACCAAACACATTCTAAATGAATAAACAACTAAATAAAAATTACGTCAACTAAGTTTTTAGAGTGCGTCCAATAGATGTTGTATGTACGATGCATGTTATCTTTGTAGATTTTTCATTATAGGAATTATTAACGGAAGGAAAAGAGGACAAGGTTAATGATAAATAAAGATTGACATAAAAGGATAAAATTTAAATGGAGAAAAATCACGAACGATACATCATCTCAGAAGATTATAGCGAAGTTTAATTAAGGGTGCATTTGGTTGGTCAATAACGCCGAGGAAATGGTCAATTTTCTCGGGTTGACTTATTTTCCCCATGTTTGGATGCGGGTTGACTTCGGAAAAGTTTTCACGATGAGCCCACCATTTTCTCCATTTTCCTAGGGAAAATTTCCCTTAGGAGGGGCTAAGGGAAATTTTTTCCTAGGGAAATCTTTCCCATGAAAAACTTCACATGGGAAATTTTCCCCGGAAAAAATTTTCCTGGGGTTCCTACCAAACACTCCCTATGAGATTTTCTGATCTCTACAATCTCCCATAAGCTCCCTAAGGTTACAATTTGAAGAGTCAAAACTCACATTTGATACGCAAGAGCACGAATCCCTTAGGGATACAGAGATCGTGGATCGTCTTATAGTACTGTAGATGAAACATTCGATTGCAGTACAAATAAACCTTAACTCAAGGCCTATTATATAGTCAATGCTTGATACAATTATTAGGTTCATAAAAGACATCTTGGCCGCCAAGGAATACAAATAAGTCGGAAAAATAACTAGAGTAGATAACTAGTAACTTCTAGCACAAGAAAACTCGTGTTCAGTGCCAAAACAAGCCACCACGGACCGATGGTACAGACCATCCGTGGTTGGCTCTGGCTAGCGACTCTCCAATATATCTTCGAGCAATTGATTCTCCGCCACTTGCAGCTTGTTCCCAACGGATTCGAACTCGTGACCTTATTCAAGACTCGACCCAACCACTCATTGGGCTCAGCACATATCAGCCCAACAGTTGATTGCTATTTCAACTTTGTTTGGTTTTTAACAAAGAAAAAAATGCTAATGGCTTTTCCATGACAATATACTATTTATAAAAATGTACTAATAAATTTTAGAGGTGTACCAAGTAGAAATGAAGTTAAAAAGTTAATCTAATGATAAGGGGAAAAAATAGACAATCTAAAAAGCCACAAAAAACAGAAAATATGATAAATAAAAAAGAGTGGGAGTGTAAAACACAAAGCATGTATAAACTAATAAGCCTGTATCTCGATCATTTTATAAGAGAAAAAATTGATATCACTGTATAAAAGCTTTAACATGGTAAATTAGTTGTGGGAAACGTAGATGTCATGCTTACTTTAATCTTAGGGTTGTTTTAGTGAGACTTTATGGTTGCAAATTATACCATAGAGTGAAATTTATAACGTACATTCGAAACTTTTGTTCCAAATATTACGATTGTTCATTATTATTATTATGGTTATTTATTCTTGTTATTCCAACAATCTAGGTTCTTCATATTTAATTTTAAGGATAATGATATATGTCTTGATTAAAAAATGGTTAATAGTTATTTTGAACTGTCCATAATTCATAGTTTCATAAGTTTTAATAATATTTTCTATAGGAATTTTATATATTTATCAACTATAAGAGTATAATACTTATTAGATAGGTCATCAAATATAAATAATAGCCTCATTGTATGGGTCACAGTAGAAATACATATTTTATACATTTTTTTTATATTTATGAAAAAAATAAATAATTATTTTTATATTGTTTATCAACTATGGTAACCCTCAGAGTAATGAAATAAATATTTATAATAATTTAAATATATTTATAATTTTTTATTTTTTTGTGATTTAGGTAAACTTCAAGATGATTATTAATCATCTTGAATCAAGACAATTATCATTTTGCTAACTTTCAATAAGTTAAAAAAAAATCGGCTACTCTAACAAGGACTGACCAATTGTTATATGGTACACCTAGGACTTGGAGTACCTACCTAGGTTCTTCAAGGATTTAAATCTTTTTTAAAAAAGAGTTCATCAGTATTTATTATAAAGTTCATCATAAATTTATAAGACTATCGCAAAACTCATTGATATTTTTAAATTTACAATTTGTTTCAAAAATTCACCACATAAAGAATAAAAATATTTAGTTGCATGCGGAAGAACATAAGGTAGGTCCTTCACAGTGTCTGGTATAACTTGTGCAGACCGGGTTACATTGTCGTTAATTAACTAAGCTACACTATTGTAACTTGATCATCCCTGTGTTAATTAACATAATACATATATTTTTCTATTTTCCCAACTCGATTTTGATCAAAATTTAAGTCCGGCCGATTTTTCTGACTTGAAAACAACCGAGTAACGACATCGATTTCTCGTTTAAACTTTGACATTATGTATTTTGATTGGCTCAAATTTACCCCGACCCTAAATTTTCAGCCTTGCTAAACTTTAAGTCCGTTTGATTTGCCCGACCCGAAAACATTCGAGTAATGACATGACCATATTTCTCGTTTAAACTTTGACATTATATGATTTGACCGGCTCGGATTTACCCCGGCCCTAAATTAGAGAGAGAGATGGTTAATTTTTTTAGAGGCACGCATGCAACATGCACGTACGGGTCCCTCATCACTCACCATCTGCTCCATCCATCTCATCTGTTGGATCACTGCACTGCACCAAAAAATAACACAGAAGAAAGCAAAAAAGATAGAGAGCATTCTAAATTGAAGGGGACCATGCAAAAACCCTAAAATAAAAACAAAACAAGAAGAAGCTAATAAGATTACACACCCATGCAATTCCAAATCCAATGCAACACAACAACACTCAGACAGAGACCCTTCCATTGCCCTTTCGCATTCCATCTACCTCATCACCTTCACCTTCTTAATATTTTTTATTTTTATTTTCTCTTTTATTATTATATATATTATGTATATAAAAACTAAAAGATGCATGCATGTCCTAATATATTATCACTATCTATCAGGAGATAGTAGGCCTGTACCTACAAACAATATTATTCCTCTGGATGTGGGGTTACATAAAGGTTGATACCCTAAATTCCAAACCCATATAATCTTTTCTTTTCTTCATATATTCACATGCATCCATCTATCTACACAAAATTACTTAGATGTACCCTAACTTTTGAAGAAACAATTTTTTGGTACCCTAACTTTTCAAAACTAATTTTGGGGTACCCTTACTTTTAAGATTAGAAATTAATAGGTGAATTTCCGGCGAAATTCCGATTGATTCAAATCATTTTCGTCGACAAAAACAAAGGGCATTTTCATCCACAAAAACATTTAATCAATTTCCCGCCTACAACTCACCGGTGAAATTCAAATTATTGGCGGGAAATTCACATAATTATTTCTAATTATAAAAGTTAGGGTACCCCAAAATTAGTTTTTAAAAGTTGGGGTACCAGAAACATTTCACCAAAAGTTAGTATCTACTATTAATGATAAATATATTGACGTAAGATAGGGTTAATAACTATCTTGTATTTTACTTAAATCACTCATAAAATTAAATGTAAGTATATTTAAATCATTAAAAATGTATGTTTTATTATTTTGGGGATTATTACAACTTATAAACAATATAAAAATAATTATTTATTTGTATTTTTCTTATAAATATAAAACTATACATAAAATGTGCATTTTTTACTATGATTAAGAAAATTAGGGTATTATTTATATTTTTTGACCTAGCTAATGATAAATATATATAATTATTAGAGAAAATATTATTAAAAGTTACAAAAATTTAAAATATACATAATTTAATATGGTTATTGAACATCTTGAGTCAAAATGTGTATCATATATTAATGTATATAATATGCATGCTATATATTAATTATTGTCACGTAAATTTCTCTTCCTATACTTTTCTTGATTTATAACTGTATTATATGTAGCCAATCTTGTTTGCCTTGTCGTTTTCTAATGGGATCAAGTGATATTTTAAATGATTACGTAATTTTTCTAGAGATTGTCTTATTTGCACCATAATGATAAATAATTGTATGTTGTCACGAACTCACTTTAGCTACAAATGGATAGTTATTTAGCCCTTCTTTTTTGAGAAAAAAAAATTGTTAATTACTTTTATCTGGGCCTGTATTTTTCATCAATTGTCTAAATTAAATGTTTATTTTCATAATCATGTGATATATTTTTTAAAATTTCAATCTCATTCTTCATTGATATATTTACTGCTGGAAATAAAAATCAATTCAAGCCAATATTATGAAACAAAGATATTCATATTTTATTAACGGGAATTGTCAATTATCACCTGATTTTGAATATGAACATAATTATATGGAGAGACATTTAATACTTTCTAATAGTGTTCCAAAGATATACTCCACCACCACACACACACCAAAAGGTTAGCACTTATCAACTAATTCATGATTTAGGATAATGTGATTCAAAGCTATACTATCATACTTGCAAAACTTTTGTCAATTTAGGTTGATGCAATGGTAATTTGTTGTTTTCAACTTATCATAAATATTTATGACAAATTCAACATGATCTAACACTCATTATAATCAATCCGTACAACAATCTCTTAAAGGAATGGTTCAAGGAATTCAGATGTAGACCCTATTCTTTCGAATATTAGTTAAATTTAACATAACTTATTTTAACTTTACTTAGTTTACTTTTACTTATTTGTTCTCAAACTACCTTACCTACCTTACATAATATATATTTAGAAATTCATATATTTAACAAGTGATGTGACATACTCCCTTGCTTCATATTAATTATCAATTGACGTCATTAATTTCTCAATATATACAATATTGTAGTGTATAAAAAATATTATCATTAGATTCATAACAAAAAATGTTATCGTAAGAATATAGCATTGTAAGTTTTTGATAAAATATACTACAAGAAATTCTTAGTCAAAGAGGACATTATATTGGAGACAATAATACGGAGCGGAGGGAGTACCCTACTTACACTACCATATTTAAAAATTAATATATATCTAATAATGGAAATGACTAATGTGACTTACCTACCAACACTTTAGTTACTAACTTGCCTACTTTACTTTTTTTTTTTTTGATAATTGAAAGCCATTAATAACTAAAATTTTCATTAAAGATGTTACAAAGATCCACAAAATTGCAAAATAACAAAAACAGTTGGACAAACCCCAGGTAAACAATAGCTAAGTGATACATCCAAAAAACCACAAAAAATAAACATATGAACAGTAGCTTCAAACCACTCCAAAAAAAGAAACAAAACAAAAGACTTCACTTCTTCTTCGTTGGAATAACCTTTAAATGACAAATCTTTCTCACCATTGCCATCTTGCATGCAAGCACCGCTTCAATATCCTTGAAATCCTTTAAATTTCGAGGAGATTCATTAATAGTTGATTTAGACTTTCGAGTGCTTCCATAACCATCCTCCACTTAGATTTCACCAAAGTCTTGTCTATCTTCTTACTTCTAGCACCAACGTTTGAACACATCAAGATAGATTCCTCGAAACTTGAAAAGAGGCACATATTGGACCGACAAAGTATCGTCACTGTCATAGGGATCATGAGCAGACAACACATCCCGATGTAAACGTGCAGCTGGTGAAGATAAGCCAAGAGAACCATGCACATCTACGACAACTCTGGGTTGACTCAAACATGCACAAACTATGTTTGAAAAGTCCATACTGAATCCAAAGAGATGCTAGAGTCAACCCCTTGTGGAATATTGAATGGAAGACTCTAGGTTGTTTAGCTCTCTTCTTACTTTTATTAGCTTACGTTATCTCCCATACTTACCTATGAACAGAAGTTCATAGAGACATTGATTCTTGTATATCCAAGAAACATTTCGAAATCACCTTGAAACCAATTATAATCAATCCGCATTTATAAATATGAATCAACATCAATCGGCAATTATCAATATTTCCTCATATTTTCAAGTTATATTTTAAACTCCATCTAAAACTAGTTATGCTAATTAAAAAAAAACAATAATATCTACTTAGGTTATGCTTTGCAATAGTGTTTGGGGTAACATTTAACATTTTGACAAAGTCAGAATTCTAATTGGACAAATATTAATGTTTAGTAAGCTAACATGCATGTACTGTTTCAAGTAGTGTTTTATGAAACATTAATAAATTTAACGCTTAATCTTTGGAATAACGTTTCTTTTCTTTTTTTGTCAAAAATATCTTTGAAATTTTATCTCTGAAAATTATCAACATCCTTTTATGCCAATTTGCATTAATCAACTGACTCAACTGTTGAATCAACCAAACACAATTTCATTTGAGTAGCTATTTCCTACAATAGATAACACATTATGTTGTAATTATGTGATCATTGTCATGTTGTAATATACTTGGTATATACATGACCGGCTGGCTTCCTAATTGATTTTGGTCACCCAATTAGGTAATAAGACGATCATTTTTATATCAAGTATATTACAACATAATGACGACATAATTACAATATAATGTATCATCTATTCGTTATTTAAACCACTAATTTTGTCCAACCGAACCGTAATAGTAGGCTACTTATCAATTGAAAAAACAACCCCTAACAAATGAAGCTTAGGGCAATTTTGGCTATAAATTCAAATTGACCATCTTTAGGCTAAATGATTACACTTACATTTACATGCCAAAGTGAGTGACCCACATACAAATCAAATCAAATCAAAATAAAAGTAGAAATGAAAGACTAGTCATGCAAATGAGAAACATTGACACAAAAAAGTGGGTAACTAGTAACTCATAAAAGAGACAACATAAGGAGAATATCAAGGTAACCAAAGGGACACAGTACAAAAGTGGGTGGGCTGAATTTTTAAGGCAGATTTATGCAATCTTGATCATCAAAACTAACATCACTTGGTCCCCCTTCTATTTCCCCCTTTTTTTCAGTCTAATTTAAAGTAAAATTGATTCAAATAAATTCCCTCAAAAAAAAATTCCTTATATTTTGTGGCCCCACCCCTTTTGCTGTCGTTTTTGACCCTGCATTGACCGTATACATTTATATTCGAAACCAACCAATGGGAGATAAGGGAATATATAAGTTGATGAGGTCATGTACTTTTTATCAAATAAATTTGAGGAAAAGGGGGTGGTCCATTACATTTTTTATTTTTAAAGATAGTATTCTGCTTTTTTTTTCAAAATAATTATTTATTTCTTTATATTTACATTTTCTTTTGAGTTTAATAAATTTAGTTCAATTTAAGTTTCAAAATTAAATTTAAAATAAGTTATGTAATTAAATCTATCAAAATATTAAGTTGGTCATGATAAGTTTGGAATAAACTAAAAAATAAATTTAATGAAATAAATTCAAATAAATTAATTTAAGAAGAAATTCAATAAAAATAAAACAAAGAAAATAGGTTGAATCTGAATGTATGTGGGATTTTTTTCCCTAACTACTAAAAAAGCCTTGTTTATTGGATCCTTATTTCATGGATAAATATTAACAAGCTTTACAAGTTAGAAAACATGAGAAATTAAATACTAAATTATTCATGAAACAAGTTTTACAAGTTAGAAAACATGAGAAAATTAAATACGAAATTATTCATGATAAATATTCTCATATAATCTAAAATTTACACATATGAAATTTTAATTTCATGAAAAATTAAACTTTGGTAAAAAGTTAAAATGTATACATGAGAATGAGATTCCAAGCATTTTACAGAGGTGCATGATAAAAGCCCTGGACTTTATAGAGTAGTACTAGCTAACCTACCTTAAACATGTATATATCACACTTTTCAAAACCCATGCCTTGTTTTTCTTTTTGCATCCCAACTCTCTCTCTCTCTCTCTCTCTCTCTCTCTCTCTCTCTCTCTCTCTCTCTCTCTCTCTCTCTCTCTCTCTGAGAGGACTCTGAAAAGGTTTGATTCATGCCTTGCCTTGTGAATAACATGCAAAACACAGAAAGAGAGACATACATATACACACACATGAAGATGCTCAAGGATTTTTGAAACTTTCTTGGGGTTGGGTAAGGTTGCTCTATTACTGGAGTATCATTTCATGTGTATTTCAAAGTATGCTATATATTGTATAGTGTATACTATACACCTATCAAATTTGTAGGAATTTGTTTTATAGTATTTAGGCCCTGTTTGGTAAACAACCTATTCATCGGCCTATCATAAAAGTTGGCTTATTAGGGGATGAAATAGGCTGTTGGGGTGTTTGGTAAACAACCCATTCTATTAGCTTATTGGTCCCAATAAGCCATTTTTCAATAAATTTGAGTAGCTATCAGTAAATGGCTGATTGTGGAAAAGACCAGTTTGTCCAAAAGTTGTCTAAATTTACACCATATGTCATCCTAAAGCTTATTGGTCCCAATATTTAATGCATATTTATCATATTAGTGATAAAGGGTATAAATGGAATTTTAGCAAAAAAAATTTTAGAATCAGCTAACTTTATCAATCACAACTTTTCCAAATAGTCAATCCAAACAGCCAATACAATCAGCTAATACAAATGTACCAACAACAATCACCATGTCTGATCCAAATCAATTAATAGCTATCACTGCCAAACAGTATTAGTCTAGGGTTAGTTTGTAAATTTGCTATGAATTACTTCATATTGTACAAACTAGATTAAATTTGTATGAACAATTGAAACGATAGATTATTATTCTTTAAAGTATTTACAGTATTAAAACTTTTGTTATGTTCAGTGGCAAATCTAGAAATAAAATTAAGCGGGTTTAAAATCAAATATTAGAAGTCAAAACAGTAAATATTAACTAATATCTTCGAAGTCTATTAACAATATTTTGACTGAAAATTATGTTTCTTCCTTTTTATAGTTGTGTGAAAATAGCCGATACTTAATTCATATATACAACACGTTTCTTTCATATTGCTTGTTTACAAACATTGTGTATTCCAACATTTATATGCTTATTTAAAAACCATCTCATCTAAAAATTCAATTTGACATTTGAAAACATGAAAATGATTTCACAATATAACAATTTCAGTTCGTTGCTCTTCAAATGTGAAGTAAAAGATTTGAAATGGCGCGCTACCTATAATTTTGTTTTCTTTCTCGCTTGTGAAGCCCATTGTTGAAAGCCCTACAACTAAAAGAATATATTGATAATACAAAGTAGAATTTTCATGTAATTAGACTTCTATATATATATATATATATATATATATATATATATATATATATATATATATATATATTAATTACTGAAACACACATTTAGGGCAAGTCATTCCAATTATTCTCACATGGTATCAAGAGCCAAGTTTTGATTTTTATTATTTTCTTTTAAAAAGAATGGAAATAATCAAGCTTCAAGGTACTTGCACTCCTAAGAAATAGTGATCACCGAGACCTTTCATTCCGAACTGATAAGAAAGAAGAGAAATAAAGGAGAACATAATGGAATCAAAGTTTCCCGTGAGAATAATATCATCAACATAATGGAGCAGAATAAGGACATGTATGAGAGTTGGAACGATAACTGAACATGGATAAATCTGATTGGCTACAAAGAAATCCATGAGTGAGTAAGATGCTACTAAAGTGATGAAACCAAGCACGAGCAGCTTGTTTCAACCCATAAATAGCTTTCTTAAGACGACAAAGATGATTAGGATTAGAAGAGTCAATAAAGTCAAGTGGTTGACGGATCTAACCATATTGTTGTTGACTACCATTTTTTTCGTGAGTGTGTTGTCCAAGGGGATCTCATTGTTGATTACGTCCCGACTAAGCTTCAGTTGGCTGATGTATTCACAATAGGGTTGTCGTCTAATCAACTTCTCTTTTTTAAATCCTGCCTGTTCGTTCCCCTTCGATACAGATTGAGTGGGTGTAACAGAAGACAGAAACTTCACGTAATTAGGCTTCCATATTCTGGCTATATATACATTATTGAGACACTCTCACAATTGACATTGAATTATCTTAAAGATGTCCAATTTACATAATGTAGAAGGGTGGATAGAGGACTTGGGAGATGGTTATATTATATGGGGTTTTTTTTTTCATATATATATTTTTTCCGTGGAGCTACTTATCAATCAACTAACCCAACTTTCAATAACACCATGTTATACCAAACAATGAGAGCAAGAGGGGAGAAAACAATGAGAGCAAGAGGGGAGAAGTTTTCTTAAGTCACCAATATAAATGTATCTATTCTATCAATAAAAAATAAATATATCTAACAAATATTTTTAAAAAATCCATAGCAATTTTTTTTTTTTTTTGTGAATAACACCATTTGAGTCCATTTATACTGCTTTATCAGCTGGTATGAAATAATTTTCTTATAGTGTTGAAATTATAACACTAGTCCATTCATTATATGGTTATATTTGCTCCAAAATTATTTGGTGTAATATTTGTTCTTTTAAATTATACTAATATTACTAAATATTGATGTTCAATAATTTAATGTTCTAGCAATGTTACTGTTTAGTTTATGAAAGTTACATTTCATATTTTCTGGTGTCCATTGTAAATTTTATCTTTGAAATTGTTATATTTTTATTGTTGTTTAATTTATACTATTTAACTAACTAAACAACCAAATTTATTCAGCTGCGCCGCTTATTTATCTAACCATACTGATTAGTATTGATGTATGCTTATCTTTTTAGCAAAATGAACTTGTACCTGTCAAGTAGGTTGATGATGTACTATAGGGCGTGCACTAATTACCAGTTATGAATAAAATTGGGGCTATTACCAGATAATTATATATAAAAAAAAAGAATCTAAATATATTGACGGTTAAATTAGAACTGACATTCACTATTCAAATAACCCATCAATCACGTCCCTTAAGTTAGGCCAAATGGAGCCTAAACAAAACATTTTGGGAAAATGTATATGTACATACTAGCTTTACCTTCAAATATATCCCGTACGTACGAACATAAATACTGTAACATAATATCTTACATCGCAATTACTAAATTAAAGGAGGAATATAACCCGTTCACTCATGATCATGAACATTTGTACAATAAACATCAAATTAAAGGATTTGATGTTTGTTATATACTATAAAGCAAATAGATACGATAATTTCACTTTATTCCATCTTTTTTGTATAGCTATTTTCCTAAAAGAAATCTACATGACCACATATTTTTAACCTTTGAACCCCTTTTAGGGTTACTACTAGTCTTCTACTAGTCTCCTCTTTATGATAGTGGGGTTTACTTTTTTTTATCTTTTTATTTTTAAATTGACTTGACAATTACTTTCATTTATCTCTATCAAAAAGAAAAAAAAAACAGGAAATATTTTAGACCATCAATCACGTCCCTTAAGTTACGTAATAGATTATGGCCCCCTCTTTTCTTTTCTTTCTCTCTTTTTGAAAACCTTGTTTTGGAAGACTATTTTCATTGGTGTTTCTACACTAGTTAATGAAAGGGAGAAATATCTGTACTGTGTCAAAGAAAGAAATAAGGGAAAGAAAACAGAGACAAATATGTAAAACGAAAAAAACGAGAAAAAAAAAATGAGAGGAGGAAACTCTGAAGTGTGATTAGATTTAGAAAGGGGGGAAATGAGGGTACAATTCTATCAATAAACAATTCATATATAATAATAATATTATTATAATTATAGAATTCAATTAATATATACACTTTTATCAAATAACAATTCTATTTATGGGATTTTGTAAGAAGTATTTACATGGGCGGATCCCAGGCCACAACCATCGTTAACTCCAAAAAAAAAATTTTAAATTAGTATAATTTGGAATAAAAATTATGGATTTTATGTTTATCATATAAAATAACAATGTATTGGCCACCTTTAATTAAAAGGCCGCGATCCGCCACTGAGTATCTATATAATGAGTCGTTGCAATTACTGTTTTTTTCTATTCTAAAAAACTTTCCACCAATATGATAATTCTAATTAATAACAATTGTTACACTATAATACTAAAACTGTTTATTTTTATTGAATGTTAAAATCATTTTTCCTTTAAGTATTGCACAATTCTTAATAAAATGTTGAGCCTTCATTTATGAGAATGATTTTTTTTTGTTTTAATAATCTCATTTTTAATTTTAATGATTATAGTTTATTTTTCTTGAATGATAAATCTTCCAAAGAATCATTTGTCTTTTGGTGATCAAAATTTTGGTATTATATGACGACTAACAATTTTAGATTGAATGAATGATGTAGATATAGGCCCTATTTGACAATCAGTTGTTTGTTGGTAGCTCATTCTTTTTCCCTCGTTTTCACAAAAAAAAGATCTTATAAAAAAAAATTAAACATATAACTCATGGTAGCAAAATATAAATTACAAAAAACTAAGACTAAAATATAAATATTACAAATCTCATGGTACTAAAATATAAAATACCCTATACATTCATTGACATCCACACACAAAAGTAAATCTACTTTTTAAATTATTATTCCAAGCCAAGAACATACTGACATTGAAGAGTATAGTCAGTCAATCAGTGTATTAAGAGCTATGTAAAGAGCTGAATAAGTAAAACAAACATGTAACTTAAACACATCAGCAAATATAAGTAGGGCTCCAATGAGTGGGCTCACATTTAAAATATTTGGAAAATACAAAACAAAAATTGTTTAAGAGCATCATTTTTAATTATTTTTCAGTCTAGGATTATACTACCTCCGTCTCAAAATATTTGTCAATTGGACTGGATTTTTACTGTTGATTAATTACAAATTACAATGAGTTACAATATGAAATTGTGGTCATTAGACAAATATCTTAGTCCTTACTAGTATTAACTTTATATTATAACTCATTGTAATTTATGAGTAATCAACGGTCAAAGTTTAGTTGAGTTGACAAATATTTCGGGACGGAGATAATATTTTTTTTGAAAGTATCTTTTTAATTATTTTCTCTATCTAGGATTATACTTTTTAAGAGCATCATCTTTATTTATTTTCTCAATGTAGGAATTGACAACCCTTTTATGCATGCGTGATGAATTGTACATTTAAAAAAATAAATTTAGGTAAAAATTGTCGGCGAAACTTTTTTTAATCAAAATTGTCACTCAACCTTGCTGTAACCTACTATAATAGATTATTTTCATAATTTATCTTTATTTTAACAAATAAAAAAGTATGAAACTCCAGTGATAGATACATGAAATGACACTATTAGAACACCAAAGGGAGCCAAAATTGCAAAAATATGACCTGGCTCCAAAATTATGTCCTCAAGCTGGAACAATTTGAAGTTAGTAGCAAGTTCAAGGATTGTCCTTAGTTCAGGTCGGATCACTAAAATCTAAGAGCATGTGTAATGTTGTTTCTAAATTTTTGAAATTTTAACGGAGTTCTATCCTCTCAGATCATATATAATTTCTACTTTTTGAAATTTCATTTCATTTCTCTATAACCATTGAGAATTCATTGAAATTTTTTACTTTGGAATATTCAATATGACCCCTCTTTCTCTTGTAACTGATAAATTTTTTTATATTAATATTTTGTAAAGCTTAATAAGATTATTATTCTATATATGTTTTTAATCAACAAATAAGAGAATTTTCATATATGTATATTTTTTATTTTGCAAACATTGAAAGCAAGACTCCAAGATTTGAGAAGACAACACAATCCATGTTTACAAGTGACACAAAATATATATCAATGTTCTCCCTTTTATTAAATTGTAATCCAATTAAACAAAATGACAACAAGCAGTAGTTTTAATCCAAAATTTATCAATGTTTTTCCTTTCTTTTAGACTTTAAAATTCATTAAAAAATTTAGAGATGCAAGGGAGAAATGAATTTGGAGGCTAGGGAAGTTTTGAGTTTGGAAAATAAGAACTTGACAAAGGAGAAGGAGGTGGAGGATGATGATGTGAAGGGGGTTGAAGGAGGGGTGACAAACTGAGAATGTATGGCCATTGCTAGTAAATTTGACTGATTAAAAATAATAATAATTACAAAAAAAAACCTTAAATAGTAAGTGGCTATGACAGTTTAAATCAGTTTAAAAAGTTAGAGCGATAATTTTAATTAAAAAATTTTAGGATGACAATTTTGACATAAAATAAAAGTTGAAGGGTACTATCAGTTGCACTCGCACACATAATAATTACTTCTTCTGTAAATCAACATTTATAAGGTTTGATAATGAACGCTACCGTGTTTTAGGAACCTTAAACTTATTCACATTTTTTTTATGTTTTGATTTCGATCAAGTTGTTGGTTAATTTGCTTAACGATAAAAACAATAAATTTTCAGGAAAAACATGTATAAGAGTGGTCTGAGTAACATAGATGTAGTCAACCTTCCCCCATAAACTAAAATTTATGGAAAAGAGGATTCTTGTAAACCCACATAAAAATCTTTGGAGAAAGCTCTTTAAAAAACCAATTTAAACACAATATTCACCTATTTAACAATTATACTTTTTATTTCCTGCCCAAAATCAGAAAAACATATACAAATCACAAATCCATTGAACAAACAAGACATTACAAGTTTGGTTCATGGTTATTGCCAATTACTTAATGTACACAAAGTTAATGATATTTTAAAACAAAACCCTACTCCCCTTTCCCCATTTTATTGTTATATTGGTCTATATATGTAATGTCAGGCAATGAATATCTCAATATATATACGATGTGCTATTATACAAAACTATTAAAATATATCTCAATATATCATTATAATTTTTCAATAAAATACAAGTATATAAGAAATTATTAGTAAAAAAAATGGACATTAAGGACCGTGAAATATTTATTAGATGGTAGATAAAATAGCAAGGAGAGAGTATTAACGCATGAGCATTACATGGTTGCCATAAGTTTTCGCTACCCTGCAAGTTTTAACAGAAACTAAAACAACACAAAGTCGGGGTCCTGATGCAAAGCATCATGCACTCTCTCTCTCTGGTTGTTGTCTTGCCAAGAGTCGGTGGGTTTGCCAGAAATGTTGCTACATAGTAAACTTCACCTTTAAATATATACTGGAATGAAGATACCCTTTGTTATGAGGTCAAAGTTTCGAGTGAGTATATGCATTTTAAATTTTTTTGGCAAGTTTCAAATTTTGATTCTAGAGTTGTAGTCTAGGAACCTTACTCTTATCGTTATTTCTCAACTTTAAGGATCTTCTTACCTGTTTGGCCAATTTAGGTTCTGCAATCGATCTTACCTATTTGATCAATATCTTTCGGGTTTCAGAATATCGGTCGTTCCTCTAACATTATTCACCCCTACAACCTTACAAAGAATAGAGATGAGCGTTCCAAAATACGTATATTAGAAATTCCATTCAATATCTACACAATATTGCTTAGGCAACGGGCTGAAATAAGGCCATATTTTTACCTAGCTAGGCACCATGATCAGAATTTTTTTATTTTCCCCTGTAATAATATTTCCAAAAATACAAAGTACTCCTTTTGTTTTTAAATATATGTTACTTTTAACTTGTTACAATTTCTAATTTATTAATATATTTTTCAATTTTTAAATAATATATTCAAATTATATGACTATACTCATATGAATACTTGTGTATAACAAATTTATTTATATTACTATAATGGCAAAAAATGACTTGGAGGTACCTATCATTTTGTGAAAATGATTTCTAGGACCCCATATTTTGAAAACTGATTTTGAGGTCTCTTTCTTTATGTGTTAATAATTATTAAGACCCACTATTTTAATAAAAACCTATGAAAAGGGGTAGTAACTTTTTATATTTATAGAAAAGGGTTTAAAACAAGGACCTTTTATGCAAAAATATAATTTTTTGATATTTTTATTAAAACAGGTTAAAATAAACACTCTTAACTCTTTGTGATATTTTTCCTAAGCATGGTGAGCTTATAACCACAGAAAATACAATTTTTGAGGCACAAGTAGTAGATTGTGTTAATTAATACCATTAAAATTATCACAAAGAGTTAAGAGTGTTTATTTTAACCTATTTTAATAAAAATATCAAAAAATCATATTTTTGCATAAAAGGTCCTTGTTTTAAACCCTTTTCTATAAATATAAAAAGTTACTACCCCTTTTAATAGGTTTCTATTAAAATAGTGGATTTTGATAATTATTAACACATAAAGAAAGGGACCTCAAAACCAGTTTTCAAAATATGGGGTCCTAGAAATCATTTTCACAAAACGATAGATACCTCCAAGTCATTTTTTGCTATAATGGTGTTAGTCAATAGTCATATATACTTTAAACCAAGTAGTACTCCCTATATACATTTTTTTACAAAGTTTGCAAAAATACAAAGTACTCCCTACATTCATTTTTTATAAAGTTTGCAAAAATTGGAAGTACTCCCTATATACATTTTTTTTAATAAAGTTTGCAAAAATTGGAAGTACTCTCTATATATACATTTTCACTTGTGTGTCAATGTGTACATCCAATCCAAAACATATGCCCAAAATCTCCTTATTTTTTTTAGATGTAGGAGCACAATATTTTATGCACAAAGAAGTGTGACATTGTATTTTTGATAACTTGACATAAAATTTGGATTGTAAGCAGTTGATAATTAGTAATTTCATTGGACAATAGCAACAATAGGCCAATAGCAAAATGTTTGTTTAGATATTCGATAAATATGTAAAATATGTATATTTGTTGTTTCCAATTTATCAAACGATTGATGATAGATTTTCAAGAGGATAATTGAAATTTAATAATACAATATTTGAAGGTAGTAATTTTTAACGAATTCAGATTAAGAATTTATTTCTATCGTATCCAACTTTTTATCATATTTTTTTTTTTACCATATGTGCACATACCTCAACAATTAGACCTTTTTTTTTATAACTAAACACAATAATTGTCTGCGAAAATAAAAATGATGAAAAGTTGACACGGTAGAAATTTTTTTCTAACTTTGGTTATTAAAAATTACAATCCCAAAATTCGTAATATTAAATGCCTATTTCCTATTTAAAGCTCAACAACTCAACGGTTGATAATCATCAACATTGATGCACACTCGACAATGCTTTTAAATAATACTCCCACCGTTCCATATTAACTGTCGTCTTTGTAAATTGTGCAGTCAAACTAAAAATATTTTGTCCATAAATTTCTTAATATATACAATGAGTTGTTATATAAAACTATCATTATTAGATTCGTAATGAAAAATACTATCATAAAAATATAGTATTGCAATTGTTAATAACATATTATGTAAAGAATAATCAATCAAATAGTGACATTGGAGACCCTGAAAGTCAAAATTATCACAATTAATATAGAACGGATGGAGTAATTACCAACTAATTAATTATAATAAGGCTGTGTTCGGCAGTAGCGTTTGGGGTAGCGTTTAGCATTTTGACCAAGTCAAAACTCTAATCGCGTAAATATTAGTGTTCGGTAAACTAACGTTTTGAGGAGCGTTTAGCGTTTTGAGGAGCGTTTTGTGAAACGCTAATAAAGTTAACCTTTAGCGTTTGGGGTATAGCGTTTCATATTTTTCGGTCAAAAAATACCCTTTGAAAATTTTATCTTTAAAAATTATTCATATCCTTTTATGTCAATTCACATAAATCTGTTAATTAATCCGCTAAATCTACCGAACACAATTTTCATTTGAACAGTCATCCGCTATCTGCTACTTAAACCGCTATCCGCTGCTTAAACCGCTATCCGCTATATAAACCTCTATCCGCTACCTAAAACGCTAATTTTGTCGAACAGGGCCTAAGTCAAGAAGAACAAACACTTACAAACAACGAGATCATCCAAATAAATTAACTCAAGTATAATAAAAGAAGATCCAAATGAAACTAGGATATCCTGACAAGAAGTGAAGGAGGTATGAGCATGTCACATCTCAGTATGCACAGAGAATAATCCTACTTAACCCTCAAATCACATGTCCATCACATTGATTAATATTTCATTAACATGAATCTTTCAGTAAATAATAATTAATTAATTCAATAACATTTGAAGACTGGACTTGATAATATATGTGCATGCATTCTAGAAAGTACTCCCTCCTTCCCAAATTATTTGTCAATTTAGCAGTGACGGATCTAAACATTTAATTTAGGGGTGTCCAATTTACTTATTATTACATAAGCGCTTTTTAAAGAAAATAAAAAAAATTAAATAAATAACTCAACATATAATTTGATAAATTAAAGAGCAAAATTTAAAAATTTTGACATAATTAGTCAACATTAGACAATTTATTTGGGATAGATGGAGTAATATTTTAGGGTTTTTGGATTGATACTAAATTTGAACACCCCTATTATGTTTTTTTGGAATATTTTTATGGTGTCCAATTGCTTCAATTAAGAAAATTTCTTACGAACGAATAATATTAGATAATCACAAATTTTCTTTAGCTGCAAATCTGCCACTGCACTTTGGACATAATTTTAAAATCTAAAAAAAAAAAACTCCTCTCTACATTAATTTAGCTTATTTAAAATGTAGAAATAGTAAATGAAAAAGGAAAAAAGTGAATAAAAAAGAACAATGGATGAAAAAGTTGTAATTAATAAGGTTAATTTGATAAATTAGTAATTGAGGTGTTATTGGAGTTATAAAATAACAAATATTATAGGAAAAAAGTTAGTTAAAGTGACTGATAATATATGAATGGAAGAGTAAGACCATAGCTAAAATAACTTTGGATTTATTTCAGACAAAGAAACTCTTTTGATGCAAAATAATTTAATTCACATTAGTCAAACTAATTCAATTTCGTACAAAAATTCACAGTATAAGTAGACTTTAAAAAACTGTACATTAGCCTACATAAATTAGTGCTCTGACCATAAAATTGTACCTTTTTTTCTTTTTTGGTGTACACAACGTCAAATGTTGCTATTTGTAAAAAATATTAAGAAAATTTCATGCAAGAATCTAAAAGTACAGAATTTATTTTTGGATAGAAAACAATACTGCATCAATTATGTTTATGGAGAATCCCTTCCACTTCTATTCACGTTAAAGAAGCTTTCAAAAGAGTATAAATGGGTAAAAAATCATTTTGTAAACTCTTTAAGTAAATTCGATCTGATTTTATACCTAAATACATCAATGAAAACTAAGCACTATATTTGAAAAGCAAGAACGAGAATGATTAATGCCTTGTATCAAGATGAGTATTAACAATCTTGATTTTTTTTTTTTAAATTCACGATAAAATTATATTTCAAAAATAAAAACAGGTAAAGAAATACTCCATGTAAACACTTTCGATCTTATTTTATATCAAAAAACATCCATGTAAAGTAAGCAGTATATTTGAAAAGCAAGAACTAGAATGGTAAATGTGGTAGATCAAGATGATTATTAATAATCTTGAATTTTTTAAAATCACTTTAAAATTATATTGAAACATATTTAAATCATTATAAATATATCTATCATTATATTCAGATTTATTATCGCTTATAAATTATTAAAATAATTCTATATTTATATTTTTTATAAATATATAATTATTCATAAAATGTGTTTTCCATATTAATTGATATAATTAGGTTATATTTATCTACATGGTTAATAAATGTTATGCCACTATGTTGATACATGTCTATTTTTTTTTTAAACTAAAAAATGTTATTTAAAATTGTTTAGGATATATTATAGACAATTCTAAATGATTAATAATCATTTTGAATTAAGACAGTACATAAAATTGTCCTAAAAAGACATGCTCATCTAATTAATGACTACATTCATGTATATTAAAACCTTAGGAGCACATTCATAGTAGTATAAAAATGTAAAAAGGTGACACTTTTTCGTAATTGTCTAATGATTCCAACATTACAAAAAAATTAAAGAAAATTGCTTCCTTGGTGACAAAATTTTAACTGAAAAAATACATACTAATCTGTTCTGACAAAGTGCAAAAACCAGTACAATAAACAATCTTTAAAGTATCCCTTAAAAAAACAATCTTTAAAGGAGTCATTGCATATACCACTCACTCCTTTTCATATCAATGGTTGTATTTAAAAATTATATAATTAAATTTAAAAAAAATTAATCATAAATTTTTCAATATATGCAATAAAATTATAGTCATTAAATTTATAATGAAAAAAGTACATTCTAATCTGTTATGACAAAGTGCAAAATCCAGTAGAATAAACAATCTTTGAAGGATCCCTCAAAAGAGAAACAAAACTTATAGTCATTAAATTATAGTCATTAAATTTGTAACAAAAAATATAATTATAAAAATATACTAATATTACAATTATTAGTAACATATTATGTAAAAAATTATCAATTAAAAAATGATGTTGGAAATCATAAAAATAAAAAATTATGACAATTAATATCAAATGGAGTGGAGAGAATAGTAGATTAGAAATGTACTCAAAGAGTAAGTAGATAAACAGGCAAATTACAAAATTAATTTATCATCCCAATGTGAAGGGCATATATGTCTAGATTAGGTTACCTACCAGGACAATAATAACGGAAAATAATGAAAAACGGTGATCAAACCATTTGGGAAATGTAAACTACCACACCCATTAAAACCAACAAAGCATGCTTATGGAGCCCCTAATCTTTCATTAACCTCAACAATTTCCCAATTAATCACCCAGCCTTCAAATGTAATCACACACAAAGCTCTTAATTGTTGAGTTAATTACGGAGACTAAAAATAAAAAGCATGCTCTGTTCTTCAAAAAAGAGATCACACTTGTCACCACCTCATTGGCAGCCTCACAACTTTGACCTAAACTTTATTATTCCTTTGAACATTGTTCCCCTATCTAGCTAGCCCTCTTTTCAAACAAAAACCTAAATTTACATTCCTTCCATTCCATGTTAATTTGACTAAATTTTGAAGGTTAATTATCATATATTATAACAAATTATAATATAAATTAATATTTTTCTAACAATAATAATTTCATATCATAACTCATTATAATTTATGAATAATACAAAACAAAAAAAGACCCAATATATAAAATACTAAAATTCTCTAACACACAAAAATAACAAAAAAAAATTACCTCTTCTTCAATATTGATGATGATACCATTGTTGATTTGATCCGTCTCATAAGCGCAGATTCTATATAAGCGGGATCCATATTGAATATATCATCGATTTTTCCTTTCAACTACAAAACTTTTGGGGGAAAGAGAATGAAATTAGAAGGGAGATTAAGTAGTAATTAGAGGAGGGGATTAAGCATAATAATGTAATAATTAAGAGGTGGTGGGAGTACGTATGCTTGGCTCCTCATACGCCATCCACGAAGCCCATCGAATATATCCGTTGAAACTCTGCGTATGGCATACAGGGAGCCAGGCATAACCTAATAACACCACCACCATCACCATTAAATTACACTTTTACCCCTCCTCATCATTACCAACCCTAATCATGATTAGCTTCCCTTAATCCCAAACAAAAATGGATTAGTACTAGGGTATATATGTAGGGTTTGGAGAGAGAGAGAGAAATCTAGGAGAGGGAAAATAAGGGAAAAATATGAAAGAATGGAATTAGAATGAATCCCCACAAAGGGGTAGATTTGATAAAACTATGCCTAGCTAGAATTAGCACAAAACAAGAAAAATTACAGCATTAGGGTGGTGGGTTTATCATGGGGGGGAAAATATGACTACTACTAAGTTTTGTTTGGTGGGTTGACATATGTATAGAGAGAAGAAGATGAAGGGAAGAATTTCTTCTCATGATGTATGGTTCTAGAGAGAGAAACTAGGGTAAGAAAGAGAGAAAGAAGGAAGGGAAGTGTATGATCTATCCCCATGAAAAAGAGGACCCCAGGAGCTAAATATAGAAGACAAGGGGCAGCCATGATTAGTATGAATTCTAGAGAGAGAAAGTTTTAGAGAGAGAGAGAATGGGTTACTAACCACGCAATTTCCCAAGCTTGGGTTTTTATTTCTTTTCTTTTTTTTATTGAATTATTTTATTATTTATTAATTATTTTTCTGAGTGTGTGTGTTTAGTTCTTGTTTGGCGTGGTGTGGTCTTCCTTTTTGTGGGTTGTAAAGCAAAGGTTGCTTTTCTATTCTGAAACCCCCGTTTGTCTTGGAGCTCTTGGGAGTACATACCCTCAAGAATCTCTCCACCCTCTCATTCAAATTAATAATACCCCCTTACATATACTATTATATATACTATATATATATATATATTGTATACACACAGAGACACACTACCTTTTTCTCAAATTATTTGTCATTTTAGAGGCAGTTTACAAATCTTAAAAAATTAATATCCATTAATTTACTTCTTTGAAAATATGAAAATGTCGAATAAAATGATAAATAAAAAATTAAAAGAAAAAGATATAATTAATATGGTTAATTTGATAAATTAGTTATTAAAATATTATTAAAATTGTGAAGTGATAGATATTATAGAAAAATTTGATGTAGGAAAGAGAGAGTATTTGTTTTTCAAAAATAAAGAAAGAAATGGTGATAGATGGAAAGAAAAGTAAAAAGGAGATATATAGCATAATAATTATACTTTACTTTTTAAAAAAAATTTGGGGGTTTTTTTTTAGGAAGGAGAAGGGGGTCTATCAATTTGATTCACTTTCCTATCTTTTTCGTTGGTCCTTTTGACTTATTTAATTATCTTGCTTTTTTGAGGACAGATCAGATCTCCATATATATTCACGACCCCTCTTTTTCTTTCTATATTTTTTGAAAAAATTGTTCATTTATTTTTTCTTTTTCTAATTGATTTTAATAAAATAGGGCAAATAGGCAAGTTTTGGGGTACCTTGATTTGATACTACTAACGTCTTTAATCCCCTTTTAATTTGCTATCAACTTTAGTTAGTTGGTATGTTACAAACCTCACAGTTTTTTAAAGGTTGATTAGAATGCATGCAATGTAATGATGCAAAATTAGTGTGTGTGTGTTTTGTGGTTTGTTATGTTATTAATTGTTTGCGTTGTTGGTGTGACAACGTAGGGTATGATTGATTGATAGCGTGTGTAAGAATGAGATGCATGGCCCTCGGCAAAATTATTAACCGCACTATATATATGTAATGTAACGATCCAACATTAACCTTTTTTTCTATGGACAACATTAAGACCCTGCTCGGAAAAATTAGTATTTTAGATGGTAGATAGAGGTTTATGTAGTAGATAGCGGTTTAAGCAGCCGATAGCGGATGACTGTTCAAATGAGAATTATGTTCGGTAAATTTAGCGGTTGAATGAACAGATGAATGTGAATTGACATAAAAGGATATCAAAAATTTCCAAAGATAAAATTTTCAAAGGGTATCTTTTGACTGAAAAATATGAAACACTACTCCAGACACTAAACGATAACTTTATTAACTCACAAAACGCTCCTTAAAGCGCTAAACGCTCCTCAAAACTGTAGCTTACCGAATGCTAATATTTATGCAATTAGAGTTTTGACTTGATCAATACGTTAAACGCTATCACAAATGCTTATGCTGAACACAACCTAAGGCCCTGTTCGGCAAAATTAGCGTTTTAGGTAGCGGATAGAGGTTTATGTAGCGGATAGCGGTTTAAGCAGCGGATAGCGGTTTAAGTAGCAGATAGCGGATGACTGTTCAAATGAAAATTGTGTTCGGTAAATTTAGCGGATTAATTAACAGATTTATGTGAATTGACATAAAAGGATATGAATAATTTTTAAAGATAAAATTTTCAAAGGGTATTTTTTGACCGAAAAATATGAAACGCTATACCCCAAACGCTAAACGTTAACTTTATTAGCGTTTCACAAAACCGCTCCTCAAAACGCTAGTTTACCGAACACTAATATTTACAAAAAATCTTATTCTAATGTTGTCAATTCTACCTTCACATTTTTTATTTTTTCATTCTTGTCACGTACTGTTTTTATTTTTTCATTCCTGTCCCAAAAAAGCTATAAAGGGCCGTTACTAAAAAAAAATTTAAATTATTTTTTGAAGAATCCAAAAAATTATATTATTTTTTTTTAAAGAATAAAAGTGAAAAGATCGTGAAAATTTTGAAAAGCAATCAAAAAATGGGACAAAACGTCGTACATTCATATAAATTGTGCGGAAATATTGTGCTAAGTTAATAATTAAAATCTATGATATTTTAGATGTACAGTTTTTATTTTATTTTTTGACGATCAGAATAATAAAATAGGGATAATTGACGTATAAACCCTAAAAGAAGATGAAATCCAATTTTCCTTAAGTTTATTGCTAGCATTTTTTTTTTTTTGTGTGTAGTACTACTTTTGAGACTTTGACCGACCAATGTGGATGTAGGATGATGATGATGCCCAATGGGTCGACTTGGTCGGGTAATCACCCACTTTCAATTAAAACTCACTACACCATGATTGACATGTTTCTTCATTGTGGTAAATTTGATTCGTCACATAGAGTGTGTTTGGCGCCCGGGGGGGGGGGGGGAATATTTTTTTGAAGATGTTTCTCAATTTTTTAGTGTTTGTATTAAAAAAGTTTTGAAAATTATTTTCAAAGAAAACCATTTTCGTCAAAGGAAGAAAATTGACTTCTTTTGTTCAATCTAGAAAAATCATTTTCCATTATTGATTGTTGAATCGATTTTCACTACTAACTCTAACTGAAATTTGAGGCAGAAATTTAACATTAACGGTTTTACTCGAAATTTTGTAACACAATATAAAATTGATTAAAAAAACCTCAAATTTAAATTTTTAGCTCAAAATATTTTTATTTCATAACATTTATCATGATATATACCAGATCATAAGTTTTTGCCGCTAAAACTAATTGAAATTTTTAAAAATTCAAACTGAATTGTTTGAATCGAAACTTTATGATTTGATAGTATGGACTAAGAAAAGCTCAAATATAAATTTTGAGCTCTAAATATTTTCATTTGTAACATGTATCATCACTTTTGTTGACATTTTTTTTGCGGTTAAATATGACTGAAACTTAAGAGCAAAATTCAATTTTCTGAGTTTGTCACGAAACTTTACAATACGATAGAAATGATTAAAAAAAGCTCAAATATGAATTTTGAGCTCATTTATAACATATATCGCCACCTTTGTCGATACTTTTTTACGATTAAATATGATTGAAACTTAAAAGCAAAATTCAATTTTATCGGTTTGTCACGAAACTTTACAACACGATAGAAATGATTAAGAAAGGCTCAAATATGAATTTTGAGCTCCAAATATTTTCGTTTGTAACATATATCGCTACTTATATCGACATATATGGTCATTTTTCGAAAGGTAATTTGTCTCCTACCAAACAAGGAAAAATTTGGCATGGAACACCACTTTCCTGGGAAAACCATTTCTCATGGAAAATAATTTTCTCATAAATCACTTCCTCTCAACCAAACACACCCATAGTTTTAGAATCCGATAGTTTCGGTAATTACCTTCAGGGACCCGTAAAATTGGATGGTAAGTAGATGACGATGAAATTTACATAAAGTTATCGAAAATTTTTGAAATTTACCGTGTCTAACAAAAATAAAATTTAGCATGTAAACCGAAATTTATCAAATTTTACCACAAATAATATTTATCATATCTATCATTTATCACTGAATTTTATAGACCCTAAGTTATGTTTTTCTCCAAAGGTATCGGCTACTTGAGGTAAGGTAAGTGTCAGTAAATTTTGGTAAAGCTTGACGATTTAAGATTAAAAATTATCAAAAAATTGGATGAAATTGGGTTGACTTAGATAAATGAGAATCCCCCCAGTAGAACAATACATACCCTAAATTTTATAGGAGACTAGGATTTATGAGTAACTTATATTTTGATTAGAGTTTATCCTTCCCCCCTCTTATTGAATACAATGTTAATATTATGATTAGTACAAATGTAGGTCAAAGTTTAACAATAGATCACAATAAGCCGAATTATTGAATCTTGGATTTCAGTGCACCATTGAGTTGTTCGAAACAACTTTGATGGTTATTCTTCATGACATCATATGAGGGTGGTTTTCTTATGTGGCACATGTATTGTGGTAATCCCAACTTTTAATGTCTTGCATTGTAGTACTCTAAAATATCACATATTGAATTACAGTATTTCAAACTATCATTTATCGGATTTTAACAATTCAACATATCGTTCAAGTTGGAATAACTTAGTGGTGTTACACTTAAATTCAAGGACTTATAGTTCAACTTAATGTGATTGTAATGCCCATACTAACCCTCTTAGGTTGTGAACATTAACTATAACTGGTTTAGATACCTGTAATTGGCCCCACAAATCACCATGGGTCATTTAGGCGAGCTTTGTCCCACTCACACGCTACATAGAATAATTTCCCATGAGTCACCCTTACTCATCTTAAAACTACTCCTATCCAAACACGTTCAACCAGAAAGCTCTCAACAAATAGTTTCCTAAAAGTTAGGTGCATCACATTTTAACTATCCGGAGTATTACGATGACCTCCACTCAAGTACACAAACATCCTCTTTATGCCTCAATACCATTTGACTTACACATCCTCTTGACCAATGGTCCAATTATCCAAAACCTTTGCCCTGCTAATTGACTTTTTTTATAGATCTCTCATCCATTGGCATAACTCATAGTCGTTGGTCGATTCTAATACCATTTTTAACACCTCCGTAAGCTAGGCTATTTATGGAACTCCTCCTTGTGACAAAACTCCACGAGTCCATGTTGTTGATGTTATAAGTCGTAATGATATTGGTTATACATATCCCATGGCAGATCGACATGTTTATTAGATATATCAAAAACCTTTTCAATAAGTTTAATGAATTTACTTTGCGGCATATCTATCTGAAAGTCAATTTCGCAGCATGTTGGATGGTCAATCAAGGTCATAATTTAAGCACTAGTGCCACATGGAACTTTAGCCCATCTGATATGACATTTTTCTTCTATCTTATGTGCGGATAACTTGGGGAGATGTCTTCATATAAAGGTCCCTTGAGTCCTATTATATCCTTCTTTACCCGATTTTTTTTAAAAAAAAGGTATACATGAATGGATTGTTAGCTTTGCTACTAAAACTACAATACTATAGTTGATTAAATTCTAGTCAAGTTCACCCTAAATTCAGAATGAACAATTAAGGCCCTGTTCTTTCATGCGGTTGGCAAATTGCGGTGCCACAGTCTACCGCAATTTGCCACAACCCACCACATTTTACCGCAAATCATTACTTTTCTCTATCCTCACCTTTCTCTCTCCTCACTTTTCTCCTATACTTTTTACATTCTCTCTCCTCACCTACCCCACATACTAATAAACTACCACAATTCCACCACACCCCACCACATCATTCCGTAAAATACTGCATAAAAGAACACGGCCTAAGTGAATAGATCATTGACGTTGAAATTCAGCTTAAAAAAAAATGTCCTAATCCGATCTATTTGGGGTCGGACGCATTAGACATGCAAAATCCAAGATAAATTTAGTTCATCCAATGGAAATACAGAGATACAAAAAGTGTCCATCCATAATCCAAACAAAAAATATATAACCATGTCTAATTTTTGCGGTTTTGTGTTAATCCAAACGAAAAACGTACGTTCAAATGAAAATATATATATATATTCACAATTCCATGCATTCAAACAATTAGGTTAGTCAAAATCTTGCCAACAATAACTCAAGCAAATGAAAACCATACTCGATCGATCAACTATTTTTCTAGCCCTTCAACTATCTTAAGTTCTTAATTACACTCTCCGTCCCAAATTAATTGACATTTTGATTAAATTTTGACCGTTAATTATTCGCAAATTATAATGAGTTACAATATGAAATTACCTTCGTTATACTCTCTCTGTTTGTTTTTATCAGTCGCCTTGGAAATGGTACCAAAAACTTTGACCGTTAATATTTTAAGTTGTATAATGATTTATCAAATGAAATTGATGTCATTAGATTCGTAATAAAAATACAATTTAAAAAGTATAATATTATATTTTTTTGGAGAACATTTATATTAGAAATTATTAATTAAAAATTTAGATCAAATCAGAACGACATAAAAAGAATGGAAAGATTTTTAAGAAAGTATATTTCAAAGTAATTTTGATATTATAACTCATTATAATCACCGAGTAATTAACCGTTAAAATTTAGTTAAAGCGTTAATTTGGGATGGAAGTAGTAATTTTCATTCTCTTCGATGAATGTTGCAAAACAAAAAGTGAGGTATTGGAAATGGAGGGAAAAGAAAAAAAAAAAGGAAATTTGGAGGGAGACAAAATGTGGAAATGGGGTCCAATCAATGGATTGACATGAGCTAGCTAGCTAGAAGTTTTTCTTTTCCCTTTTTCTTTGTTTGAGGTGTTTGGTCAAAAGTCAAAATAGCTAGAAGTTCATGGAAATATGGAACTATAGATAAGTAGATATTGGTTTATATATGAATTACTGCTGGGACACTTGTGCTTTGGGGACCTTTTCCTCTTGAAAGCATTGTTGCGGTTTTCATCGGCCAGCCAAACAGGTCACTATTGCATGGCCTAGCTAGCCCACGAAAATGATGTCCACTGTTTCAAAATACGAAAATGATGAAAATGTTGATTGTTGGGGTTAGATAAGAAAATGATAAACATCTTGACATAAGATGATTATTAACCATTTTTGTATTTTTTCTAAATCACTAATAAAATTAAATGTAAGTATATTTAGATAATTATAAATGTATGTTTCATTATTTTCAGAGGTTACTACAATTTATAAATAATTTAAAAATACATTTTTATTTATATTTATTTCATAAATATAAAACTATGTATAAAATGTGCATTTTCCACTATGATTGATAAAATTAGGCTATTATTATATTTTTTGACCTAGCGAATAAGTATTATATTATTATAATTGATAAATATATAATTATTAAAGAAAATATTAATAAAAGTTACAAAAATGTGAAATATGAATAATTCGAGACGGTGAAGAATCATCTTGAGTCAATATGGTTATATGTTTTGTCTTTGTATAAAATAAATGATTGACTTCTACAGCTATAATAATACTTGGTATGAACTATGAAATCACACCATCAATATTTTTTAAAATTTACAAAAAAATGTCTAAAATATACATAACGGATTGGTTACGCCAACCATTAAAATTGACACTCTTAATAGTAACTGCCAAAAAATTAGAATAAAAAATGATAATAAATATTAATTTCATAAGAAGAAAGACACTTAAACAGTGTCTCGCCCCAAGACACGTGTTATCACTCTTTAAAATATGGACATAAAATTATAATTTTATTAAAAATGATCCTAGAATTGGAGGAGACTTTTTAATATTCTTGTCTTGTTCTACAATTTATATATGTATATATAAATATTAAATTGAAAAAAATGATATAATTGACTTCCATAACTATGATACTACGTATAACTTGTATAAAATTATGTTATTTTTTTATCTAATTTATTAAAAAATGTCTAAAATATGCGTAATGAATGAAATTCGTTCAATTAGGATGACATAATAAAAAAAGTGCCTAAAATATGCAGAAAATAAAAGAAGAACAAATAAATTAAAGCTTATATTGCGTAAACATCTAAAGTATATAAACTTGGTAATATGCCTAAACTGTATCTCATCATGTCATATTTCTTGATGTACAAGGCATTCTTATATTAGCAACTTTGTTTTATATATAGTTCAACTATTCTACTGTTGTTTCTTATAAAAAAATAATAAACTTCTGTCGAAACACTAACAAATGGGAGAATGCTAAATTGCCCACATATAATTATTCTTTAAGGTTGTGTTTGGTGGGGAGGAAAATCATTTTGCAGAAAATGATTTTTTCATTTCAGATGTTTGGCAGCCAAAAAATGGAGAAAGTTATTTTTAATGAATATCATTTTTCTCCTCCCTTTGTAAATTATTTTCTTAGGTCCAACCTTAAGAAAATTCAACTACACGTTTCATGTTACTTCTCGCAACCTAATTAAGTTCCTCACGTTCGCTCCTACTACTGGACGCAGTTCATTTGTATCTTCCAACTCTTTCTCTTTCATTCAACTCTTCTTTCTCAATCTTCCTTTTTCTCTCATCCAACCCAAGAGAGGTATGTATGTATGTATGTATGTATGTATGTATGTATGTATGTATGTATGTATGTATGTATGTATGTATCTACCAACAAATAGAAATACCACTTGAAAACTTATTTACCTAGAGAACCATGCATTCTATAATAAGGAAATTATTTTTATGAAAAATGTGAAATAATGGACTTGAGCCCAATTCAACCCCAAAAGCTAGCGTAGGAGGTTGAGGCAACCAAGCCATTATAAACACCACAATATGGGTGTCAAAGGCCGATGTGGGACAACTCAACACGCCCCCCTCACCACCAGGCGCAGACAATTGCGGGCGCGGCCCCAACATCAATGACCCTGGCTCTGATACCATGTGAAATAATGGACTTGAGCCCAATTCAACCCCAAAAGCTAGCTTAGGAGGTTGAGGCACTCAAACCATTATAAACACCACAATATGGGTGTCAAAGGCCAATGTGGGACAACTCAACAAAAAATGATTTTCACTTGAACCAAACATACTCTAAGTTAAAATTCGACATGCTCCTATTCAAAAAATAGGAGGAAATGAACACCTTACAAAATTCACCACTACTCCCTCCTTCCTATTTTATCTGTCAAGAATTAAATGTTTCATGGTCTCCCAATCTCTTTCATTAATTAACAATTTCACATATGCTATCTTATCAAAAAATGACAGCATTATACTCATACGATAGTATTTTTCGTTACAAATATAAAGATAATAGTTTCATGTACTAGAACATTATATATTTTGAGAAATTAATGATCAAAAGTTTCAAAGTTTGACTGACACATAAATCTAGATAACTGATAAAATGGGAATGAGGGAGTATTACAATGACCCTGTTCTTTTCTGCGATTGACAAACTGCGGTGCCACAGTCTACCGCGGTTTGCCACAACCCACCACATTTTACCGCAAATCATTACTTTTCTCTCTCACAATTCCAATAACCTACCACAATTCCACCATACCCACCACGATTCCACCACAGCTCACCACACCATTCCGCAAAATATCGCATAAAAGAACAGGGCCATAATTTATTTAAAAAAACAAAAAGGGTTGAGAAGAAGATGCCATTAATTTGCTGTATCCTACATGAGTACAGATAGCCAGTAACAAGTTGAGTTGAGGTGATGAGTTTGTTCCTTTTTGGACGTATTAGCAAACAAGATCCCATGTAATTAACACTTTAATAATCATAAACAAATCCTAATTAACAAACCCTAGCTAGTAATTAAGCATGTTTAATAATAACCTAACTAATGCAGATTAGTTATAAGGTACTATACTACTAGGGTTAAGCGTTTTTTTTTTAAGTATGATGAATCATGAAAAGAAGGATTAAATTGTTAAAGAAAGAGCAAGCGTGATGAGAGTTTGTATGAATTCGAGGAGAGAGAAGTAAGGAAGGAAGAAAGAAGAAAGAGCACATGACAGTACAGCTGAGTGCTGATCTTGTATTTTCTTCTGCTTCTTCTGCTTCTGTTTCTTGTATTTGAATGATTTCAAAGTTGGGCGAATAATATGTCCATTAGTAAGAACTATTTTCAATATTTTTTTTCGATTATTTAAAGTCGATATAAGAATGAGGAACACAACATCTTCGTTAGAGATGGCAATGGGGCGGGAATTTCCGAACCCATTGGGGCCCCGCCCCGCTCTGGGGAAAAATCCTCACCCCCATTGGGGATGGGGACGAGGACGGGGACGATTTTTCAAAATCCGCTTGGGGACGGGGCGGGGATGGGGACAAAATTTTAAACATTTTTATTAGTTGGTAATCAGTGATAGAGTGTTGTACATAGTGGTGAAGTTATCCGATGTATGTTATTGGTGATCGAGTGCTGCCACGCCATTAATTCTATATAATACATTGAGTTGTTGAATTTCGACATAATATATTGAAAATTCAGGTTATTTTGTGTATATCATGATCCTGAGTGTTGAGACTTTTTAAATTCAAAAATCTCCTAAAAGACCCGAATTCACAACCAACAACTCAGGGAATGATATATTCAGGGGAGCTTTAGTGGCCGATCTATGGCTCCTCCTGTCAATAGAAGATGTTTTACGTTGTATTTTCTTTTATTGTTTGTTATTTCTTTTGACTGAATACGGTTTTGTAGTACTCCATAGACTAGATAGAAGAAATCTAAATATATAACTCCATGGACTAGTAGAAGAAACCTAATAAAGATATGATTTGGCTGAATATGTTTTAGGGTTCATATGGCATGGAAAAGTTTCATATATATTACTCCATGGACTATTAGAAGAAACCTAAAGATATTGGATATGTAATGAAATGAGTCTACTTGATTCATTGTTTACGAATTTTCAAACTGGTGTTTTAATTAGTAAAGTGGTGTAGTTTTCAAATTAGTGTTTTAGACATGGTGTTAAAATTAACGGTAATTTTTATTGATATAGACTTTGAAAAATCAAAAGAAATAAAACCTAAAAATACGTTCATATATGTGGTAGTACATTAGGGTTGTAATCCTTAGTAGTGTATGGTTTGTCGATTATAGGTGACCAAAATTATACTTGTGAAACACTTCAAGTAGAAGGAGAAAAAAGATTTAATTGTTGATCCATTTTCAAGTAGCTTGCAGCTATCTTGAGTTTTGGTTCGTATATTGAGCACTTGCTTATACAATCATATTACTTCAAGATATTGTGTGTCATAGATTTTTTGATATTTCTTTATAATACGTTATTATTGTTAATCTTTGTAGCATTTTTTTCGCGAACTATTTATCTTTTAAGATGGATTATTTTATGAAAAATAAAAAAAGGGGGGAGGGTTGATGTGTGAATAGAATAAGAGTTTGTTCGTTGTTCGAGGAGTGTTGAGAGAGAATCTAACCGTGAGACAGATGAAAACAAAGACAATGCCAGAGCAGAAGAGCACTTGCAGAAGCACCACAAACTACTAACTTACATTTTCTGTATCCCTCTATTTTTTTTTATCTATCATTTATGATTTTTAATGTTAATTTTTAATCAATAAATTCTAATATAAAATTTTTATAAAAAAATTATAATATTAATCTTTTTTAATAGTATTTTTTATTACGAATCTAATGACATCAATTTTGTATTATAAATCATCATATAAATTAAGATATTAACAGTCAAATTTTTTGTCATAATATCCTAAACGACAGATAAATAAAAACGGAGATATTATCATTTTTCAAACAAACACATTATATTCAGACTTGAGAGAGAGAATGTTCACTGACCCCTCCTGCTCTTTTTTCCACTTTCCATTATTTTTTTATTCTACCTATTTATTTACTATATTTCTTTTATATTTAACTACTTTCAGTTTATTTAAATTTATTCTTACAACAAAAGAAAAAAAAATAAATTAATAAAGAGTGATTAAAAGGTCCTTATATTTTGATGTAATTATTTTGAGGGTCTTATATTTTGACAAATAATTATGGAGTGACATTATCTTTGTTATAATTATTTATTGGGGACATTTCATCTATTTTCCGGCCCAAAAAAGCGGGAAACAATGATTTTTGTGTTTAGGTTATTTTAATTGAAGTCGGCTATCATTCAAACCTCAATGTTTAGGGTTGGTTAAAGCTACGCAACCCCAATCAACAATATGTTCTGAAACCGAAAAATAAGTCGGAATTATCCCCTAAAAACAAGTACATCAAAATAATGTCACGTCACAATTATTTATCAAAATATAAGGCCTTATATTTTAGTCATTTTTTGAAAAACAAAGAACACACCGAGGAACTCTACTGTCCAATTTATATCTTTAATTTAAGACATGTATTTTTCAACTTCTCTGGAATCTTGATTCTAGGACTTTTTTCTGGTTATTTTGACTGAGCTTATACAAAATTATATTTGTTTAGAACTTTTTTTTAAAAGTCTATTCTTAACTTCATTTGTGAGCTTATTAATAGCCTTTTGTAAAAGCTTTTAACATATATAACTTAATCCAATTTTTCTGAATTTATTGTAAGCAATAAGGTGAAAATATTTTTTTTCCTGAATGTTACAAGAAATGAGATATCAGAAATGTCAAAAGTCAAGCTATAATAACCAACACATAGTTAGATAGTCAGTCGAACAATATTTGAAAATAAAGCATGAAATGACAACAACTAACAAAATTAGTTTAGCAAAACTCAACTAAATTTGAAGTTTTTCATCTCTTTATAGTTCTCAATATTTTTGAACAATTGTTATATCGGTACAACTTTGAGTACCTACCTAGATTTATCAAGATGTTAACTCTTTAAAAGAAATCATCAATATTTTATCATAAAATTCATCAAAAGTTTATCAATATTACTGCAAAATTTATCAATATATATTTTAAAATTTTATCAACTACTTCTACAAAATCCATCATATAAAAATTAGATTGTTTTAATATATGTGGTGGACCTAAGTAAGCCTACCACGATGTACAATATAATTTATGATATCTTGAATAGTTGTTTTGAGCTTAAATTCAAGCCTAACAAATATTTGGAGCTCACATATTTGAGAGTCATTCCATGAATATCGTCTTCAAAGTTGCCACTATAACTATTTCTTCACATATAGATCGTAAAACAAATATTTGGAGTTCAGAGAAGATTTGCTGGAAAAAAAGAAAAATCTTGTCACATAGTTGTTTCTTGTTTTTTTGTTGTGTTCCTGTACTGCGGTCTTGTGTGGCTTTTTGCTTTTGCCGAACTCTTTGGCTGGTTGTATGCTGGTTGCTGTCTTATAGCATCTTTGATGCCTTAGCCTTTTATGGCTAACAAGCTATCGAAAAAAAAAACTATTTCTTCACAAGATTAATTAGCTTTGATCGATGTTCACTAGCAACCCTTCTTTTAATGGCCGTCAAATTTTGACCGAAAATCCTGCACTCGAGCAAGGAACTCATCATATAGATCGTAAATGAAACTGAAATATAGCTCAATCATTTTAGAATTAAGTATTTAGTTCCCAAATTTTATCAAGTTGACAAACATTCTCATGTTTGATTGCACGACATAAAATGCAAAATTTAAAAGTAAGATTAATTATTTCACTTTTCTAATAAACAGTTTTCCAAATAACGGCTAGGGAAAGTCAAAGGTTTTGGGTAAAAATATTTTTGTATAAGACTATTAAAGACAGCATATGATGAGTATTATGTGAATTTGAAATAAGCAACGAATGAATAGTAAATAAAGAAAATTTAAAGAAGAGAAGAAAAGAGTTTGATCTGAGAGGAGGTTCAGAGTGACAGAGAAAGGATTCCCAGGCCATGTTGCTTCCAAGTCTCTACACGATAAAACCACTTTTACTATTTTCTCACTAAACTTCTCTGCTCCCCTTCTTTCTCTTTTTGTGTTTACCATCTTCTACATACTAACCTCTTTTATTTATTTTATTTATTTATTTCCTGATTTTATTTGTTTATTTGATGATTATTTTACATTTTCTGCAGCACTCAGTCAGCGAATGATGGAAGGTAGCCAATTAGGTCAGCATTCAGCAGCAGTTCCCCCCCACTCACTCACTGTTTTCTGTGTCTATGTGAATCCCTCAATTAATGAATTAATGAATGCTATCATTTGATGAGTCCCGTTTCACTACCCAACCTAATCCCTACTTTCACCAATTGGACAATGGTGGACCGTACTTTCACTTTGTATTTTGGTGGTTAAAAAAAAAAAAGGATTGTAGTGAGATATTTTCGAGAGAATCATAGATTTTGTGTTGCATTTGATTCAAAACTTAGTATAATACTTTACAATGATTTTTAATGAATTTACAGCGTTTCTCCCAAATTTTTTTCATTCTTTTACTATTTTTTACGATTTTTTCACTTTTATTATTTTTAAAAAATCATAATAATTATTCGGAGTCTCAAAAAAACAATTTAAAAAATGTTTTAGAAACTACAATTCATTAACTTTCTAGGGGCAGGAACGAAAAAAAAAAACAATATAGTGTAGGAATGAAAAAAATAAGAAGAATGTGGAGGTGGATTTGGTACCACTACAATCCAATTTTCTTTGTTTTTGGACCACCAGAATACAAAGTGAAAGTACGGTCCACCATTGTCCAATTGGTGAAAGTAAGGATTATTAGAATCCAATTTTCCTATATATATATATATATATAAGAATTGATCATATAGATATGGTATTTCCATGAACATGTGAGTATAGTTGGATATTTAACGGACATCAAATACACAAAAGACCATAAAGATTTTTCTTGATGACCATGAAAACAATATTTAATATCTGGCAAATATTCAATCATGCTCACATTTTCTCTAAAAGGTCATGTTTATATATTCAATTCTCCATATAAAGGTAGGTGGGGTGTTACATATTATATCAACAAATTGTGATCACGATTATAAATTATTTTGCCAATACAGTTACAAATATATTAACAAATAAGGGTGTTATTGGCCATTTATCGTGATAGTAAGAGGTCGTGAAGCTTTAAGTGGGTGGAGTGAGGGCGTGGGTTCAGTCAATTTTTCTGTGTATTTTAAATATGCATTATTATAAAATATAAAATTGAGTCAAAATTTTAATATTACATTCCCATAAAATAGTGAACCTAATAATATATGTCTTCAATTTAAAATTATTGTTGTCTTTTCCCTTGACAAGGGTAATTAATCAAAATTATTGGACAAATGTAAGGGTCTAAAAAGGAAGGGAAAAAACCTAAGGAGGGCATGTTCATTCCTTGACCCTCCTTATTCTCTTCACTCCCCATGATTCCAAGTGGGCCAATGGCCAAATCCCCATTCTTTGTCCTCCTTATTCAAAAAAAGAAGGGGAAAAACACCAAAATAGGGCATATTGTATGTGAATTGTGATGAAAATACCATAACAAAATATTGTTTTTCGTTTCCATTGTGAAATTCTAGTTTTTAAATTAACGATAATTTTGGTTAAATACATATGGTTGTTTATGAGGGAAAAAAAACGCTATCTTTCTATTGAACATGATATATGTTGAGATTATTACATATATTATGCATTTATGCAGGCTATCATTGAGATTTATATAACTAAGGCCCTGTTTTTTTTTTGCGGTTGGCAAACTGCGATGCCATAGTCTACCGCAGTTTGCCACAACCCACCACATTTTACCGCAAATCATTACTTTTCTCTCTCACAATTCCACCACACCCACCACAATTCCACCACACCTCACCACACCATTCTGTAAAATACCGCATAAAAGAACAGGGCCTAATACTACCATTGTTAGATACATTGCTTATAAGTGAATATTCAATAAATTTTATTAATTTGATAAATAAAAATGTGGTAGAATAGTCATTCAATTAAATGCAATATAACTTCTGTGCGGGTGATTTTTCTACTTTGTAGTTGTCATTTGTTTGTTTTATAAATGTCATATCTATTTTATTATACATTGTGGCTAGGATGATCCTATGTTATTAAGATTGTATAGATTGATTTGGTGCTTTTACTTACTATCTAGCTTTAATTCACAAGCTCGATCTACTCCTATTTTTGGATAAAAAATTAATAAATTATCATAGCTAGTAATGTTCCTTAAATTTTATAGTATATATTTACTACATTGTAGTAATGAAATATTGTACCTAGCTTACTTTAATTTGTAAAGTTTCTAAATAAATATTTTTTAGTATTTATTGTATCAATAGACAATGTATTTGATATCTAGAATTATATTCTAGAAAAAATAATTCTTGAGAAACTTCCCCTAGTCCCCTTTCATTGGAAAATTTTATTAGGTTTGAGAGTGCAACAATATGTCTTCCATTAAGATTTTATTATCCACTAAATATAACCAATTAACATGAAAACTAATTCCAAACATATTCAATATTAATATTTCTTTTTGATAGAGATTTTAAAAAAGAAAAATAGTTGGAGTAGGTAAGGAATGAGGACCTTTGCCTTCTTGCTACACTATTATTTTTATACTTCCACTTTTTAAAATAGATTTCTAACAAACACTAGTAGAATTGGGGTCATTATGCGTCTGTCAAATGGCGTCTGTTTAAATGTCAGACGCCCAAACGTAGTTTTTTTTAAAATAATTTGTAAAGTGGCGTCTGATTTCGGGGCAAACAGACGCCAAAATATTTTTTTTAAAATATTTAGTCAAGTGGCGTCTGATTTCTGGGGAAGCAGACGCCAAAGTTGCAGCTGCTTTCTCGGCTGTTGTGAGGCTATTGGCGTCTGTTTTAAACCCTATTGGCGTCTGTTTGACCTTGAAACAGACGCCAGTCTGGGTAAAACTGTGGAGAAATTCTCTTGCTCGCCATTTTTGAACGGAAGAGAGAAAAATCGAGAGGTTGAAGAGAAGATCCAACGAAAGAGCATTTCAATTCACAAAAGTTAGGTAATTTTATTAATTATTGTTGTTTTTTAAATTATTAGGGTTATGTTCTTTTGTAATTTTTGTTATAAATTTGTGATATATATATAACCGAAAAATATAATGAATATGAATTTGTGATATTAATTTTGGATGTTTTATATGTTTTAGAATGATGATTTTTATGAATTTTGGACATAAATATATGATATATATGTGAATAAACGAAAAAATATGGTGAATATGAATGTGTGATATGAATTTTGTATGTTTTGTATATTTAGGAGGTTTATGGTATGAATTTTTTGATATAAAATTTTTGTTATGAATAACGAAAATTACGGTGAAAAATAGGGTTTTATGATATGAATTATGTATGTTTTTATGAATTTTTGATATAAATTTGCGATATGAATAACGAAAATAGTAGTGATCGAAATGGAATTTGTGATATGAATTTTGTATGTTTTGTATATATGTTTAGGAGGTATAGGGTTTATGAGTTTTTGATATAATTTTGTGATATGATCAATGAAAATTATGGTGAATATGAATTTGCATTGTGATATGTATATTGTACTCGACTGGATGATTAAGCATGAGTAATTTTAATTCATGAACAGATTCACGTACATTATGGAAGGGCCTCCACATCGACGTTGGATGTACCAGAGGTTTGAACCGGGAAGGAGGGTTATCAGGGAAGAATGGGCCGCTGGGGTATATATGTTTGATCAATTTGCAAAGAGTAATCGTATGAGTATCCGAGGACTGGAAAGTATCGGTGTCCATGTGTGAAGTGCAAGAATAAGTGCGGATTGACTCCCGATGAAGTTAAAACACATTTGTACAGGCGAGGGTTTATGGAGCGATATTGGTGTTGGGTTAGTCATGGTGAAGATTGGCGTGAATATTATGATGATGACGATGACAGTGGTGATGATGCGGTAGGTGAGGGGGAACCGTGTGCAGATAGTTCGCCGACAAACGAGGAACCCAATCAGCCACCGTTCATGCGGTAGGTGAGGGGGAACCGTGTGCAGATAGTTCGCCGACAAACGAGGAACCCAATCAGCCACCGTTCATCGACAGAACGGAAGATATGATGAATGATTTCATCATGGCGAATGAGGCGCCTAATGCAGAAGCTCAACAATTTTATGATATGCTTCAATCTGCTCAACAACCTCTATGGGAAGGGTGTGCGACCCATACTGAGTTGTCCACTGCCGTGAGACTGGTCAATCACAAGTCGAAGCACAATTTGTCGGAGCAAGCAATGAACGATATCATGGAATTGATGAGCGAGACTTGTCCCCAGCCGAACCTAATGCCTAGAAACTACGATGAGTTGAAAAAGAAGGTTAAGAAGTTGGGGATGGGCTATGAAACATTTGATTGTTGCATTAGTGGGTGCATGATCTACTATAAGGACAATGCACATCTCACTGAATGTAAATTTTGTGGTCATCCGAGGTATAAGCCACAAAAATCGTCGGCGAAGACAAATAAAGGTGTCCCGTACAAGAGAATGTTTTACTTTCCTTTGACGCCTAGCTGCGTCTGTATGCATCGAAGAATACAATGGTCATATGAGGTGGCACGCGGAGAACAAGCGCGATGAAGGTGTTCTTTGTCATCCGTCGGACGGCGCATCATGGAAAATGTTTGACAGTGCGCATCCAGACTTTGCGAGGGAATCGCGGAATGTAAGGTTGGGCCTGTGTGCGGATGGGTTTAGTCGTTCAACATGACAGGGAAATCTTATTCGATATGGCCGGTTGTAGTTACTCCTTACAACTTGCCACCCGAATTGTGCATGACAACGCCGTACATGTTCCTCACGTGTATTATTCCGTCAAGAACCACGGAAATAAAATTGATGTCTTCCTTCAACCTTTGGTGGGCGAGTGCGATGCTTATGGTTGGGAGTTGAAACGCACGACATCTCAAGAGACAAAATTTCAACATGAGGGCATCGTTGATGTGGACGGCCAATGATTTTCCGGCCCTTGGGATGCTTTACGGGTGGAGCACGCATGGCGCTATGTCTTGTCTGTTTGCATGGATGGATTGAAAGCAATGCGTCAAGCATGGGAGGAAAAACTCGTGGTTTTTGACCGTGACAGTTTCTTGATAAGGGCATGCTTTTAGAAGGAATCGAAGGCATTTGAAAGGCACACTTGCCGGATAGAAATGTCCCACCGTAGGAAAAACAGTCATTCAATCTATGAGGAGGTGAAGGACTTCCCAAGGTGACTACCCATGGCGACTTTGTAATCCGGGATTAGAGAGAATGCTCATAATTGGAAGAAACAAAGTATCTTTTGGGAGTTGCCTTATTGGAAGGATCACGTGGTTCGACACAACTTAGATGTGATGCACATTGAGAAGAACTTTGTGGACAACATCGTAAACACGGTGATGGGGTGGCCGTGAAAGCGAAGGATGATGGAAATGCAAGGAGGGCGTGGCGATATATCGGCGTGCCCGAGCTCCATCTAGTGCACAGTCCGAACGGTAAACCCTTGCGACCAAGAGCCAAATATGTTCTTCCCGAGAATAAGCGATCGACGTGCGTGATTGGGCACAATACTTCGATTGCGGACGCCTATGCTTGAACTTTGCAAAGCGTCGATACATCGGTAAAAGGTTTCAAAACTTTAAAAGCCATGGATCATGTGTTCTTGCGGAACCGTTACTGTTACGTTCGCACTTCCGATGATGTGTTGGAGTCACTCGTTCGATTAAGCCAATGGTTCAAGAGCACATGCGCCACAACATTGAAGCACGATGATTTAGTCCCAGACAAAGAAATTCGCATAATAATTTGCAAGTTGGAGACCATATTTCCCCTCGGCTTCTTCAACGTAATGGAACACCTCCCCATCCACCTGGTTCAGGAAGCATTTTTTGGTGGTCCTGTTCAATATCGTTGGATGTATCCTTTTGAGAGGTATTTGGTGGTCAAGAAGAAAATCAAGAACAAGGCACACCTGAAGGATTCATGGCTCAGCGCCTCATGTTTGAGATTTCCCAATTTGCATCCACATACTTTGGACCGGAAGTATCATCTTCTACATCAACAGGTATGCGTGACGAAGGCGTGCCAATTAATGTCGACAATGATCCTATGTTATTGTCGGTTTTCAAGGACAGTGGGACCCCCGTGGGAGGTGTAAGCACGAGGTGGCTCGACGATCAGGAGTACAAAGCAGCACACCTGCACGTCCTGCTGAACTGCAAAGAAGTCAACCACTACTTAGAGTAAGCACTGCGAACTGTTCAACATTATGTTTACGATATAATATATATTCCATCCGTTCGATATAATTAATGAGCTTGTATCCCGCGCAGATTGTTTAAGAATTTCAAGTTGACTTCATTTCCTGATGCCACGGACACTCAATTGGATCAGATGATTGAATCGGAGTTCACACAATGGTTTTATCAGCTATCGGTGAGAATCGCGCACCTTTTGAACAATTTTGATTTTTCCCATATCTAAACGAAACTTAATATGTTCAAAATGTAACTGTTACTACATGTGAAGGAAAATTGGGAAGCATTTCGGTTTTACGAAGATGAGCGACATGACCACCTTTACCAGTTAGCCCGTATGCCTTCACCTAAAGTGACCACGTGGAGTGCTTATCGAGTCAACGGGTTCTTATTTCACACCCAAGCAAGGAGTAACTCATTGACTTCGTATAGTGCCGGGGTGTGTGTCAAAGGCACGGGTGGCGGTGGATTTGTTGATGACTTCTACGGCGTTCTCCAAGAAGTCATTGCATTAGAATATGTTGGGCCCGTCACTAGAAAGAGCGTATTGTTCAGATGTGATTGGTTTGACAATACCCCAGTACGAGGTGTCCGTTCACCAAATTTATGCCCGTTTGTTGAATTACACAAGGACAGACGGTACTGGAAGTACGACCCATTCATATTGGCGGGGTGCGCAACCCAATGTTGTTCATGAATTACCCGGCAGGCATACGGGATAAAGCTAATTGGTGGGTTGTGGTTGCAAACAAACCTTCATATGCACAAGATAAGCAAGACACCCTTCCGCTTGGCCTCCAAGATGATCAACCGAGTCGTTGTCCCGATCAACCCCGATGACGGTACCGTTTCTCAAGTACTCGCAGTTGAAGGGGTGTACGATGAGGTTGCCGATATGGACAATACCCAAGTAATAGTGGGCAATAATACGTCCGAATTGAGCGAAGAGGAATATGGAGACAATGACGACGAATATGAAGATGGTGACGAGGGTGAGGATGAGGGCGAGGGAGACAACGATGAATATTAATTAGTTGTGTTACACAATGTATTGTAATATACAATTAATATTCGAATTTTGTATCCAAACATGCTATGTAACGAATAAATTTAATCGATCTATACATTTTGAGACACCCATTTCAAAACATTTATAATAATATAAATAAATAACAATAGTTATCATAAGAAAATAAATAAATAAATAACAACAATAAAATTAAAAATATTAAAATCTATAACATATTTATTAATAATGTTAATAAAAAGACCTTTATTATTATAAATGTTTTAAAAAATGGCGTCTGTTAGCCAGCTAAACAGACGCCATTCTGACAACGTTAACAGTTATGAAAAGATATAAGAGTCAGAACGTTAACAGTTATCTTTCAAAATTGGCGTCCGTTTAACACAAAATCAGACGCCGTTCTGATACGAAAAGATGTTTCTGATTGAAATTACAGAAATGGCGTCCGTTTGACCAAATAATGACCAAAATTGGTAACAATTACGTTCAGATCTTGGAACCCTAAACATATATTGTGTATTTAATCGAATTGGCGTCCGTTTGACCAAGCATCGGACGCCATATTTTAAAATTTGGCGTCTGTTTGTACGCTTAATGGACGCCATATTTGCTTAATTTGTCGTTGCAAATATTTTACTCGCAGCAGCCATTGACGAAGAAGAAAGAACGAAAGAAGAAGAAGAACGTGAGTGTGTTTGCGTTGAAGATCAAAACCAGTCAATCAGGTATGTTTTTTATATATTTTATGAATTATTATTGATGTTTAGGGTTTAGATATGATTTTTATATATTTTATGAATTATTACTGATGTTTAGGGTTTAGGTATGATTTTTATATATTTTATGAATTATTACTGATGTTTAGGGTTTTGGTATGATTTTTATATATTTTATGAATTATTATTGATGTTTAGGGTTTAGCTATGATTTTTATATATTTTATGAATTATTATTGTTGTTTATTGTTGATTTTTTATTAAAGTATAATGAATTTGAAGTTGTGATTTGAATGGAGAACGTTTTTATTAAAATGCGTAGTTAAAATGATTATTTTTATTTTATATGATTGATTAATATGAAATAGTAATATATAAACAATGTATTTTAATATTGATATGTTTTTTTATGATTATTTTATATATTATAAATGATTATTTATATTTTATGCGAAATGGCGTCCGTTCGCAGATATTCTTAAGATGACAGGACGAGATGAATCACGTAGTGGGTCTAGAAACAGACGTGGGGGATCATCATCGAACAACCCACCGTCACCATACATCCCGCAATTCGATCCATCAGCGCATCCAGAAATAGATCAGTCGACCCTTGAGTTGATGCGCTTATTTGCGCCCGATGCCCAGCAGACGATGGGAGACTTTCCGTACATTCAGGGGTATGAGGCTTATCATCAGGGTGCCCAAACTGAAGGGGAGGGTAACCAGACCGATGCTAATGGTACCCAAACGGAAGGGGAGGGTACCCAAGCTGGTGGTACCCAAACTGAAGGGGAGGCTACCCAAACTGAAGGGGATGGCCAGGAGGATATTCGTACACGGTATCGAATTGAGCTAGACGTTCCGGGAGATGCTCCAAAAACACCGGATGGAAGATTCATAATTGAACCATGTGGTGGCTCGTGAGTATCAATCATATCTCATTGACAAAACTTTGATTATATTATGAATTTATATATGTTTGTGTTTAAATATATAACAAATTTTATGACCTCTAAACTGACATCTATTTCTTATTGGTTTCAGTGTATCGCCTTATGGAGCACACGCGGTCAGGTCCATTATGGACATCGTGAAGCAAAACTTCAAAGACTTTTGGCCTAAATGGGCTAAAGTGCCTCAACAGTCAAAAGAGTTGATATTTGAGGAGTTCAAGGTAAAGTTACATATTTAACGCCCATGTTTGCGTATACTTTTATATATATATATATATGTTTATATACGTACGTATGGTTTAATTTATTATACTTGATGAAATTGATTGTCTAATTTGCATGTTTAATTTCTTCATGTACGCATATGGTTTAAATGTAGAAAAAATACTGGTGGGAACCCCAGCATGATGGATATATCCGTGAGTGATTTAGACGTCGGGTTATCAAACAATACAGCGACGCTATAGGCAAATCCAAAAAGCGTTGGCTGGCGGGTAAAGGCAAGCCTAAATGGATTGTCGACGACGAAATTTGGAAAAAATTCGTCGAATTATGGGAAGACCCCCGGTATGCTGAAAAGTACTCCAACATGAGCCGGGCGAGAAAGATGGACAAAGAAAAGGGCCCACCATCACACACAATGGGCCCAGTTCCATTCGGTATTGTTAGGGAAAAATTGGTAAGTTAGTTGTGAATGTTTAAATATCATGCACGTATTTGATACTAACAATTAATTATATAAACACGGTTGTATTTGATGCTTACAGAAAAAGAAAAAAGACCGTGACCCAACCATATGGGAACAATTCGAAGCGACCCATATGAGGAAAGGCACGTCGATGGGTGGACAACAGGTTCAAGGTCATTGAGGTAATTAAAAATCTTCATCATTGAATATCTGTGATTTATTAACGTACGAACCTAAACTTTAATTAATTCATTAATTTTATTAAAATACTCTTTTTATGTTTTACTAAATCAGGAGAAGATGCTTGGCGATTATGATACTTATAAACGGGAGATGGTGGCCAAGCAGCGAGAGGACGGTCAACCGGAAACTCCTCTCATGACTGCAGAAGAGTTCTGGTTTGATAAGCAGCTGCAGAGTCGGGGGCACGTCGTAGGCATGGGGGCTGTGGGGGAACATATGAAGCAGCAGTTCCCCCACATCGCATCTAGGCGACGTCCACGACTGCGTGGTGACTCCTCCTCCGTCGACATCGGAGCTCAAGTTACGGAGATGAACAGAGCTCGGCGAAAACGACAAGCTCGCGAGGAAGATAGGCGGAGAATGGAGCAAAGAATGGAGGAACAGTTGCAGATAAAGTTGCAGGAACAAATGATGGAGATGCAACACCGTTTGCAGCAACAAATGCATACAGAATTCGAGCAACGAATGGCGGCAATGCAACGCGAAATGCAAATGCAATACCAGCAACACCAGCAACCACCACCGCCACCTTATAATTGGCAAGCCCCCTTCTTTGCCGGATCTTCGTCTGGGAGTCACCTTAATGGACAAGGGCAATACATCTCTTACGCCCATCTGCGGCCGTCCCCGCCTCCTTATCAACCAACCCAACTGAGCCCACCCACCCTACCGATGATGATAATAATAATGGCGGAGAAGAATAATTTTTTTATTTGTATGTTTTAATATTTGAACTTAATCAAATCGACTTTTATTATTATATATCGTAATATATTTGTCTTTGGTTTCGATAACTTCTGGTGAGTCTAATTAGTAATTATGTTCGCAAATACGTATATATGTCGTCCGTTTAATTATATAACTTAACGTACGTATACAAATTAATAAATAATTAAATATCATTCCACTGATATATATAAAATTTTTAAAAATACAATCATAATACTAATAATATAATTATAACTAAGTAAATATCCTAAATAAATATCATTCAATACGTACGATATATATATATATATATATATATATATATATATATATATATATGTTTCTCTTTAAAGATTAATAATATAATTATAACTAAATAAATTAAAAAACTGTATATCATGTATAAGTAATAATTATAGTTAATATTAATAATTATAATACTACTAGCATTATTGTTATAATAATAATTATTAATTATTAATAATTATTATTATAATTATGTACGTATATGCGGATAATTTTCAAACAAAATGGCGTCCGTTACGGTACCAAACAGACGCCATTTTACCCCGTCATGGCGTCTGTTACGCAACCCAACAGACGCCATTTTTCTCTATAAAAGCACCATCCAGCTGAATATTTTTCCCTCCAATTCATTTCTCTTCCTTAAATTTCCCTCCTTCATCCATCAATTTTCTCTCTAAATTCCATATCCTTTCAATTCCCTCCACCTCAAATCAATTCACTACACTAATTAATAAAATTTACGAAGATTGAAGATTGAAGATTGAAGATTGAAGATTGTAGTTATTTTTTGTATCTTATTAGTTATAAACCTCAAAAACTCTGAAAATAAATATTTATTATAATTTGTTTTTGTAATTTTTACACATATATGTATATGAAATTGTACATTTTAAATTCCATATAAACTGTATTTTTTTCCATTATTACAATTTAATTTGTACTATATATTATGTAAACTATATTTTTTCGTTACTAATATATGTTTGTATTTTTTGGAGTTTTTATTAATGACGTATATAATTTGTTTTTGTATTTTTTATCATTATTAATCGTAATATTTTTCATTATTATTGAATTTTTTATTACAAATAATAATTAAATTTATAATTTTCTTTATTATATTCAGTACATTGAAATAAATATTAAAAACACATAATATTTCTGATTTTGTTAATCGTAAATTTTTTTTTTAATTTATGTTGAGTTGGCGTCCGTTAAACGCTTAATCAGACGCCAAATATAGCGTCCGTTTAACATTTAACAGACGCCAACTCACTTAAAAGCCTCGTAGACAAAGTGTCGATCTGTCGACGGTAGACGAAAAATGGCGTCTGTTTTTAACGGACGCCAACTTCAGACGCCTTTTCAAAAAGGTGGAACAATATTTAGCGTCCGTTTAAATTAGACGCCAAAATCATTTTGGCGTCCGTTTAACCCCTTTCCAGACGCCATTTACAGACGCATTTAGGGTTAAATTCTACTAGTGAAAATACATAATGACGTTCTCCCTGACGTCTACATGACATCTCTTTTTTGTTGGGAATGTTTATATTATTGAGGCCGTGTTTTATACTGCGGTTGGCAAACTGCGGTGCCACACGGTACCGCAGTTTGCCACAACCCACCACATTTCACCGTAAATCATTACTTTTTTCTCTCCTCACTTTTCTCTCTCCTCACTTTTCTCCTCTACTTTTTACATTCTCTCTCCTCACCTACCCCACATACCAATAACCTACCACAATTGCACCACACCCCACCACAATTCCACCACACCTCACCGCAAAATACCGCAGTATAGAACACGGCCTGAGTGGAAAACGAAATGTAATTGAATCACAACTTTAGTATAATTATGTTATTGTTATGATTATCATTATTATTATATTATCATTATTATTATTAGGATAAATCCTATGAATGTCAAACGTCAATTTATAACATATTGTTAGTTGGTAACACTATTTAATTGTTATTCAAAAAAATAAAACAATGCCTAATAAAGGATAATATTCATTAAGAGGCTCAATTAACATGCATATTTTCAGACCTCATTCTTTCTTCAATATGCTTATTTAAAACCTATTAAGCTCATATAAACGAATATTGTTAGATGTTTATTAGATCACGTTGATTACAGAATTATCAACCCGAATAAATTGATGGATTTTTGGATGATAATATATAATACCAGCTTTGAGGTATTTGTAATATACTGACTTTTATTATTGGACAATAATATCCGTAATTTTTATGTATAAGTGACATTACTATACCAACAGTAACGTGGACGTCCAACTGTCAAATAAAATTATATTGTCATCCAATATCCCTAAATTAATTATACCAGCAATATCCAATATCCTCAAAGATCGATATATTGTCATCTAATATCCCTAAATTGATTTTATGGAGGGGAGGTCAACGTCTTGCTGCCAAATAAAGTTGTCCAAATTAACATTACAAGATTCTTACCAACATCTATCTGTAGGGTTTTTTTAATATTACCAACATTGATCAGTAGGGTTTCAAAAATTTACAGTAGTATAACACTGGATTCTCATCCAATCCACATGATGTAAAATCTCATTCTTTCCCCTACTTTGAGCAGAAGAAAAAGACCTCTCAATATGTTCATAGATTCTAAGTTTTAACTATATACCTTCAAAGCCTCTATCCGAGCAAATTAAAAAAGACAACATTAACATGATTTTTGAAACCTGTTTCAATATTCTTTTTTATATGAACAATCAATCGGCTTAGAAGATATAGGTCTTGCACTTTTTGAGTATAAGGAAGATACGATGTAGGTAAAGTAAGATAATTAAGGTAAGATAAAATTAGGTAAGAAAAAATAAATAAAGTAGTGAAAAATACATGCATACAAAAGAAATCACTACTAAAAATATGTGTATTACCAACCACTTTTTTTCAACCAATTTAAAATGTTTGGAAAAACCAACTATTTTAGCAACCATTTAATATTCCAACTATTTTCCAAAAAAATTTGTGCGAAAAATGGTTGGAAATTCCAACAAATTTTGCTAAAATGGTTGGAAAATTTTCCTACCACCTTTTTTCCTACTATTTGAAAATGGTTGGAAAAATGGTTGGATTATTAACCATTTTTCCCACCAATTTCAAATAGTAGGAAAAAGTATGGTAGGAAAATTTTCCAACCAATTTTAGCAAAATTGGTTGGAATTTCCAACCATTTTTCCCACAAAATTTTTTGAAAAATAGTTGGAATATCAAATGGTTGCTAAAATGCTTGGTTTTTCCAACCATTTTAAATTGGTTAAAAAAAAATGGTTGGTAATACACATATTTTTAGTATTGAATTTTATAATCTTTACGAATATATAATAATAGAAGATAATAGTCAAAGTATGGTATATTATAAATCATGAACAAATAAAAGTAACAATTATTTGAACAAAGAGATTAACCTTTTTCAAATATTATCAATCATTCTCATTACCCTATTAAGAAATAGGATATGCTTAGAGTTAGAGAATTTCTAATTAGTACTCCCTCTATTTTATACTAGTAATAATTGTCTCATTAAATTTTATGTCATTCAAAATTTTAAAACTTTAACCGTTAATTCTTAAAATTTTATCGTATGAAAATATGAAATAACTATCATCATATTTAATTATAACAGTAAATATTATTATGAAGAACAATATAACTTTTGGCAAAATGTTAGTGAAAAGTTTCAATAAAAAAATCACCCAAGCCCTAAAAAGCTAGCAAATGACAATTATTTTAGAAGGGAGCTGGAAGTAATGTTGGATTACTAATAAAGAGTGTGGTATATACTCCCTCCGTTCTATATTAACTGTCGTCTTTAAAAATCGTGCAGTCAAACTTAAAAAATTTTGACCATAAATTTCTCAACACATACAATGAGTTGCTATATAAACTTACCACCACTAGATTCATAACGAAAAAATATATTATCATAAAACTATAATATTGTAATTCTTAATAACATATTATGCACGAAATTATCAATCAAATAATGATATTGGAGACCGTGAAAGTCAAAATTATGACAATTAATATGGAACGGAGGGAATAATTGTTTAATTAGCACATGTATTCATGCTATGTTATGGTAGTAGAGGGAACCATATGCAATTAATTCTATTCGTTTGGTGTTTAGTGCAAAAGAAGTGTGTAAAATGGACACTTTCTTCTTCATTTTACTCTGGAATTTCTAATTAAAAATACTACTTAACGGCTACATTCCTGTTTTTTGTTTGTTGGCATCATAACCTTGGGTTGTTATGCAACGAATCTAACTTACTTTTTTCCAAGCAATCAAGGACTTTTTATAATTAAAAAATGCTATTGATAAATTTAAACTTTACAAAATTCAGGACAAAGCAAGCTAGTATAAAAGTGAGTTGTTCTTAAAATATACAACTCATTGCCACTCCCAATAAGTTTCACTTTTTGATTTTTTGGTCAATCTTTGTCAAATTTGACTGATAATTTGTCTGATAATATATATAAAATAATTATATGAAATTATTTCTATTAGATTTATATATGGTCAGAATTGTTTTTTTATAATAGCATAATCATATAAGTTTTGTAAATGTATACAACAATAAGTTTTTAGGAGAAAATTAATTTGAATACATTTTTTACAAATATATATGCGGTAAGAAGGGGGAGTAATATTTTATTTCTATAATATCTCGCTAAATATGTACGACAAAAATGATATTTGTATTGGGGTAAGACCTCACCAAAAAGGGTATCAAGTTCCATTCTCTAATTCCCAACCAAACATGCTCTAAGAGTCTTTTTTTTAGGGTTTAGGGTTTCCAACAGAAGAGGGAAAACCTAAAAACCCAACCCTAAAGATTTGGGTCCTGCATGGTTTTGCTTATTCCACAAGCGAAGGCTTGCAAGTCATGAAAACACCTAATGAATGGGATAGATTAGATTAAAATGTCATTTATAATTTTCTAATTTATAAAAATAATGAATGGGATATATTCGATTAAAATGTCATTTATATTAGTTCACATAACCAACATATACATATACATTTCTTATGATTGATACTTGGCCGTAATTATGTGTTAAATTCATAAAATATTTAAATTTAAACCTATTACTTCAAAAATTCTATTAAAAATCAATAGAATGTATAGTATAGGTTTAGATATTTTTGAGGCTCGCAACCATCCAACATATTCTTCTATTATTCCGTGGTATTATTTGTTTCCCCTAAAAATAAAATAAAAAAAGAAAATAGGTAAGAAAAATGTGTCCATATGGCAGGGATTACTTTCGTTAGCTAGTACGTGCTAGGGTTTCATCAACCACGCGAGTTCTTTGATTTTCATTTGAATCCGGTACTCTAATGTGACCTAAATATAAATAAATGTATGTTAGGCCCCAATTATATACCATTTTTAGTTCTATATATTGCAATTAATTAATACTTCAAATAAGATTATGTAAAATTATGACTAGACAGATTGTACAAGATATATGGAGAAATTTGAAAGAGACAAGGCAATAGTGAGCAAAATCACAAACGTTGTAAACATTTACGTCAATGAGATATGTTGAAGTTTAATTGATCAACACGCAACATAACTTAACGTGCATGATTGCTTCAATTTGCCTGTTGTGATTTTGAAGGACAGATATTTGTGAATGTACCGAGATTATGACAAAATGAAATAAGATAAGTAGCGTAGTATATAGCCTAAGTCATGATTCACAAAACCAATAAAACTTTCAATTTGCATTCTTGGAAATGAGAAAAATTTGAATAAAATGGTGAAAAAAAAAAGAAAAATGGTGAGTAGTAAAGAAAAATGGTAAATAAAAGAGAAAAGTTGAAGAAAAAGATGTATAATTTAATAAATTAGTAATTAATGTGTTATTGGAATTGTAAGGTGACAGATATTATGGGAAAAAAGAAAGTTAGTTAAAGTGACAGATAATATGGAAAGGATGGAGTACTATTTTTTGGGAAGGGGAGAGGAATTTATATTCGATGACTTGTGATTATTTATAGAGAAAAATCTAACAGATCTCCTATATGTAAGAAGTACTCCCTCCATTCCTCAATATCTGTCACTTTAACTAATTCTATATTTTCCACAATATCTGTCACTTTACAATTCCAATACAATATTAATGACAATTTTCTAAATCTACCTCTTACTTTTATCATTACCAATACAATTATATAACCAAAATAGAAATTTATTTATTACTTTTATAATTTCCAATGCAATTATCATTTTCAATATTATTTTCTTAAAATCTCCCCAAAACTCAAATGTGACAATTATTGAGGAAAGGAGGGAGTAACAATTAAGTATATTGATTGACTACTGTAGTAACAATTATTTCAATGGTCCAGATTAATTTTTAATAGATCAACGCTTGATATTGATTGACTACCGTAGTCGAAAAAAAATTTGACTACCTTAGAATTTTTCATATTGAGAAGATATTGATGACAAAAAATGATCATAGCTATTGATTGATGTTTTTACCTTTTTTTGTGAAGGATATTTTATGATTATCTTTAAGATTCTTTTTTCTATTGTATTATAATTTTAACAGGTTTGTTTTAATCTTTAGTAGTTTCGTAGCAACAGTTTCTTGTATTGGTCATTTGGCTAGTTTTCTTAAAGATTGCTTTCTTTTATTATACTATAACTTTACCTGGCTTACTTATTTTGATTATTCATACATTTTTTAGCAACAATTTTCTTACATTCACCAATTGGTAATTTTCTTTGAATTTATCCCAGTAATAATTGGAGGCAAAAAGAGCAAAGTAATGATAATTTGAAGTTAAATTGGACTTGTAAGACCTTAGGTCCAAAATCTTCATTTCACTCATAGATCTTGTGCAATGGGAGTTTTCTGAAAGACAAAAATTAGTTCTAGTACTGATTTTATAGACATATGGACAAAAAGACAAACGGTACACGGATCTTTTTTTCAGTCCACAAACTTTAAAGTCTTTTTTTATTCAGTTAATAAACTTTATAATTCAAAAAATTAACAATGAAAACAGTCCAAAAAATTAATTGCCATATACTACGGAAAATTACATAAATAGCTGTAGAACATTTACTTTTGATACATAATTAACCAAATGAAAGTAAAAAGATAACTCAAGATTATGTCCTAGCTTAGTTTTGATTGAGAATCAGTTCATGTGTATAACTATTACATGTATTTGACATTTTTTTAGGGGACTATATGGTGATATTGTTTCTTATGATAAACTACAAAGGCAAGCACAGCATGAATTTAGAATTAAAGAATATTCAGAAGTCAGAACTTAGAAGTATTGACCAATTGGGAGCTTGGAATCTTATATTCTTATCAACTTCATTATTTTATTTTTTTTTGGATAAAACTCTTGATATATTTTTGTTACAAAAGATTAATCTGCATTATAAACATAATTAAGAATGGTATTTACTATTTACGTCTTGGCACCATAATATCACTTCGTAGGAGAAGGGGGTGTCCAGATCAAAAGACTGATAAAAAAACCGGACTGGAAAGCTCTTGTTTTTTGGATTGGTTAAAATCATGTTTGGATGGATTGGATTGGATTGGTTTGTATAAGTATGGATAAGTTATGATGTTTTTTTTTTTAAAATTGTGTTTTTAGAGAGAATATTTTTTTGGGAAAATTGTGTAAGGTTTGAATAAGTTTTGATATATTTGGATTGGATAGGTTAATTGGTGTAACCTATCCAAATAACAACGCCTGAAAGGCTGAAACTGACCAAATATTTTCGATGCAATCCTCCATCCTATTTATTTGTCGTGGATCTATTCGATCCAGTCTTAAGAGTCTGGTCCTCCAAATTGATTTAAATATTGTCTATAAAAGTTGTTTTTTTTATAAGACAAACTTATAGGATCGAATAATAAATAATCAGACAATTAATTTAAACCTAAACTAAAATCAAATTAAATCCCCTGGTATAAATATGATCTAATCGGACATTATTTGAAAAATATTGTATTTATACTCAAAAAAAAAGAAATCAATATCAAATTTAGAATAAAACTCTATCACTCAACAAGTTTCTTTTTAAGCTGAACTATCAAACAATTTTTTGACAACTCTAAAGGGAGTAAAAATGAATGAAAGATGGACATGATTGTTAAAACTTAAAACTCATACAAATATGGGTTAAAAAGTGAACATTTGAGCTGGCCCAGAAAGAATATTGGGCTGGGCCGAACAAGTGGATCCAGGACCAATTATTGCCTTAATTTTTGTTTCTTTTTGAGATCAATTTTTGCTTTAATTTGGTCTATGTATGTAAGATTATGAGCAAATGATGTTGTAACACAACATGTGTTTGGTCTAGGGCTCGAATGGGTCAATCCTTCATGGAAAAAGGATCAACAATAATAAATTTTTCATGTAAATGTACTTTTTATTTGAAGCCGTTATATTCAATATTTATGAAAAATTAAGATGATTATTCAATTGAAAATTACAAGTGACATTTTAATGAACATAATAAAAATGAATGTCGATTACATCAGTACATTATTTAAAATCTTGATGTTCATAATTTCCCTTGCTAAACAAATATTTGATTAAATATATTGAAACTTACATGTTTATCTTCAATTTACTATTATTTATGTAACTATTTTCTTTCTTTTAAGAAACATAACTATCTATCTACATTCATAAAGTCACACCCAACTTTACATTTTTATTTCAAGCTATTACATCAATCATCTCTTCTTATAATTTATCTTACACATCTTAAATTTCTTTCATTTTAAATGTATCGACCATAGGTCGATAACACAACTTAAATGTGGGTTGATATAGTTTTCTTAACTCACATAAGCAAACTAAATAATGTAACACATTAAACTATTACATAACTAAATTGTAAATATTTTTTAAAAAGAGTGACAAATTTCTTCAAACCAAACCAATTCTCAGTATAGAATTGTAAGATGAGACTAATAGTGAACTTGAAGATTATCTTTTTACATGAAATGTAAAGATATAACCTAAAATATGACATGATGTGAGGTATTTGAACAATTTAATTCATTAAAAGTTATTATCAAATATTTACTCTAAAATTTACTATTTATGGATCCTTACATCCAAAAAAAAGGAAAAAGAAAAATGGAATGGGCCTGGCGGGAAATTTGGGCCGTTTTGATACAAATTGACTGACAATGAACTGATGTTTGCCACTTCATAATTGAGGCCCATAATATATAATAAGCCCAAATAACACCTTTTTTCCACACAAAATAAAATTTAATTCAATTGAAACTGATGAATCAAATGGGAACAATCGTTACGTTCTGCCAGGTTTAGGGATTCATCAGTGATCTGTAGATTTTGCTTAGATTACACTCCAAATCAAATCCAATCCCCAATTTGAATCCCTAATTTCAATCCGACAACATTTGGGGAATCGATTGATCCAGCTCGAGAGCATTCGCAGCAATCATCAATATTTGTTTGTTCAGCTGCTTGATTTCGGTCGGAGATAATCGGAATTCGTCGATCTCCGATTTGCAATGAGTACTTCTGGTGTATGAATCTCTTCTCTCCGTGATTTTGTTGCACCTGAATGTGTTCGTTATGAGGATGATTTGATCTGTTGATTGATACTGTGTTAACTACTGAATTAGTGATTGATACTGTGTTCGTTAGGATGATTTTGGCTGTGTGAAATTTGTGCAAGTACTTGGATGTTGATTGATTGTGTTAGTTACTGAATTAGTGTTTTTTTGCGTTGTTTGTGCAGGGTGGGGGAGTGTTTACAGGGTTTACGAAGCTGTGCAAAGGGCTTGCAGTAGTGCTTGTCGGTGGGCATATTGTAGTTCAGCTTTTCCCTCCGGTTGTTACTTACCTTGCTCTTATTCCTGCCAGGTACATTGTTGATTTACCTTGATTTATTGTGTATTCTGTTCAAAATATGATGTGAAAATGGCGGGTTTGTAATTGATTTGCTGTTTTTCCCATTGGAGGAGGGGGTGGGGTTGGTTAGCTGATTGGACTGAATGTATGATGAACAAAGAGATGTGGGACTGAATCGTTATGGTTAGATTAGTTAAATTGTTGTATCGCCGTTGGATAAGTGTTAACTGGAAATTTGGAATTGAAAACCCGAATTTGCCATTTGTAGTGTTCCGCATGGTGTTACTTGAATGAGGGATTCTGGCCAATTATACATTTTGTTGGAAGATTATCTGGGTTATGTCACCCATTTTGCCGTGTATAACTGCTATAATAGCAAAAGTTTCTTGTGTTTCTGTTCACTTTGAGCTGAATCTAGGGATTTCATTGTTTCCTTCCTCAACCCCACCTGTTATATTGAAAGGACGTTGATTTACAATAAACATGATTCAAGGGATTCATACGTTCTACAAATGAAGCACGTAGACTTGACTAACCTGTACACTGCATTGCAGAGTTCCATATTGACTTAGTAATATATCCAGCACGCTAGCTGGGAAAATTGCAAAATGAAGATAGTTAGGAGGGAAGTTTTGGAAAATTTTTTTTTTTTTTGCCTGATAGGAAAAAGAACTATATTAATAAAAATGGTTAAAAGAACGAATGCTCAACTAGCACCAAAGATTTGGAAAAATTTTTACTTTGAAATAATTCCAATTATAGTTAGCTTGGGCACATGGATTAGAAATGGAATCTTTGTATTTACGGTTGTTTTTTTCACAAAACAAGAAATGATGATTGTGCATAATCATGAGCAAGTAGAATCTTGAGTATCATACAAAGAGTGTGGCCGAATAAGACTAAGGCATTTTATTACCAACCATGTTGGAATTAATATAAAACTATGCTTTTCTGAAGAAGACTTTGTTCTTGGCTGATGGAACATTAAAATGGATTTTCTCTAGCCATTGAAGAAAAGGGTCTCGGAGATCAAAATTTTCTTTCTTTTCCAATGAAAACAAAGAAGAGCTCATACAACCTCTTAACATAACTCCACTGTTGTATAGCTGCTGTACCAATGTCCTTACTCATGTTCTGAGAAACCCTATTTGTGGCTATCTAGTTCAATCATGAGTAAAAGGTTAAGGTTTGCAATACATGAGGTTGTTCGTGCACATACTTTGTTTCTTATGAAGATGTGATCTTATCCATCAATGGGTCTATGGAATCACTTTCAAAGTGGATTCAGTCTTCCCCTTTGTTTTCCATTGTATACTTGAGTGTAATGTTCCACCTGAAAAGTTCATGTTGGAAGCTATACCTTTTCACGTTCCGTTGATTACGTTGAATCTTCATGTCCGTTTTGATAAAAGTTCAACTGGTCTTGACATCACATGGCTGAAAGGCTTAGGTGCCTAGAGGACAAGTCTGGAATCATCCTAGTCACCCTTCCGAAGTCAAGAGAAGACACAACATTTTCATGAATAGGGATATGTCTCTGTACATAAAATATAAAAAGGTCATAAACTTTCAAAAACTTGTCAGGTTGGGGCTGTTCTTGTAATCAACCCTATTATCATGAAATGGCAAAATGAAATCCCAAATCTGGTTTTAAGCCAAAACCATACATATGAGATATATTGAAAGGTAAACAAGCCAACATTATATGCACTTGCAACATGTGAGTAGTTATTCACGACCAATTATTAGTGTTCTGGTGAAACTTATCGTGGACCGTCTGGTTAGCTGAACAGTCAGTCGAATATGCTCTCGAGAGTCCTGACAGCAATGATTGTAGAATGTGATCATGCACGAAAATTTTCAAATGTTTCCTATAGGCTTTTTTGTCATTCTGTGCCTAAGTTGGAGTGCTATCCCCCCCCCCCCCCAAAAAAAAAAAAAATCATAAAAAGAACTGTGTTGAGTGGAAAGCAACTTTAACTCGAAAAGTGTTGGTTAACTTATAATTTTGTTTGTGATTGAGCATTATTTTCGTGACTAACTTTATTTATGTTCTTTTTGCTGTAGAACAATCCCATTTGGCTGGAACCTCTTAACTGCAGGATATATTGAACAGACAGTGTATGGGGTATGTGGGGCTAATGTTTTCCAGCTAACACACTGCTATTGTATTGGAAGTCGTGTTTTTAATGATCTTCCATCATTATCATTTTGTCTGCAGGCGGTAATTAGTACACTTGGATTACTTTTTATTGGGAAGTTGCTTGAACCCATCTGGGGCTCCAAGGAATTTCTGAACTTTATCATCGTTGTCAACTTTCTTACATCTGTCTGTGTCTTCATCACTGCTATTGCGCTGTATTATGCAACAATGCTGGAAAAGTATCTGTGAGTATTGCTGCAATTTTGTTTTATGGATGTTTCATTGTGGTTTGTAATATTTGATGCTATCATGGAACAGAGTGTCTGCGTCTTTATGAAAATGAAGAATGAGAGGGAAATCTGGCTTACATTTGTGACGTTAGTTTGAATAGTCAAGGTCAACTTGCAGATTTTCATAGGTGGTCATCCACTTGGAATAAGGATTTTCAGAGTTCCTAATGCTCTGCTTGGGGAGGGATGTTTGTGAGAATAATTTGTGTTGATTTCCCTCTTTCCATCAATTTCCTTGCATATGAACAGATTGGCTTGTGAGAACAGGACATGCCAAAATAGCATACGGAACCATCAAGTTAATACCCAAAAAAAAAAAAAAATCAAGTTTATTAGGTCACATTTTCCTTTACACCTACTAGCCCTAGTACAATTCGCTTTTACAGATTTTTATTTTTATTTTTATCATGCAAATGTGGTTCTTTGTGAAGGTAGCATGTGTTGACTGTTGATTACAAGTGCATTTTCTAAGTTGCCCATGTGGATTTAGATTTGTTTTTGCACCTTGCAGAGCTTCATTTTGTATGAATTGTAACAGTTCATACTGAATTCAGTGTTTTACAATTTTAAGCTGACAATAAATAAACGTACACTTTGTATAAAGTATAAACACAAAACTCCAGGATTAGGGTCCAGTTGGTTTGTCGTTAGTCGATTTTATTAAACTTAAACAAAAAGCTTTTCAATGTGAGAATGATTTCAAGACAGGATCTGGGGTAAATTCAAGTCCCTTGTCTGTGAACGGATAATGCCCCCCCCCCCCCCCAAAAAAAAAAGGACAAAAGGAAAACGAAGAAAACACTTATGCCTGTTTCTGTTGCAGAACATTGGGCAAGCAGTGCATCTAACACTGGTTTCCTTCTCTCTTTCCTGCAGTTACATGCCAGTGTCCGGTTTCCATGGAGTCCTTGCAGGATTATTGGTTGGTGTCAAGCAAATTATGCCTGACCAAGAACTGTCTCTTTTTGGCATTATGAGAATAAAAGCAAAGGTGTGGAAGCTTCAACCTTTTCTCCTCCTGTTTTGGTTAATGTGTCCTAAGCATCTAGCCATCTCGGATCCAGATACACTAGATATGGGACATTTAGCTCTTGTTTATCAAGTGGCTGATCTGGTGGATAGTCTATACCTTGTACTTTGGTTGTACCATTGTACAAAACTTTTTGTAGGATGCTATCTTAGCGTCCACTATTTTTGTCATTATTCATTCTTGTACGTATTGCTTTTTCCTTTATTAAAAATAAAATAATAAAAACAAACAACTCACTCTAGAATCCAGATATGCTGCCCACAATATTTGAATTTAACATTTCTGTTGTTGAAATGCAGTGGTTACCATCTCTCATGATTTTGTTCTCTGTCGTTGCAAGTTTTTTCACGGAGGAATCAGTAGCCTACCTTCCAGTGATAATCTTTGGTTCGTATATGAGTTGGATTTACCTGAGATACATGCAGCGGAAACCAGAGACTAACTTCAAGGGTGATCCAAGTGATGAGTTTGCCTTTTCCACTTTCTTCCCAGAATTTTTAAGGTGAGCTTGTGCTTTATTTATTCACCAGTCCAGAAGGCAAATATTATATATTTCCTCTTGTCTCTTATGTGACCTCTTTCTTGAACGTCAACCTGCAGACCATTGATTAACCCTATTGCAACTATTTTCCATCGGATGCTTTGTGGAAGATCAGAAGCTTCAAATGAGGCTAAGGGTTATGTCCTCGGAGGAACCCCACTTCCAGGCTCTGATCCCATAGAAGCTTCAAGACGAAGGTAATGTTATATACATTGTTCTTTTTTTTTTTTAAATATAGTGGCGCTCATAGTTGTAAGTGATGACCCTCATTCTCGTACACATTTATGTTCTGCAACATCCCCCCCCCCCAACCCGACCTCTCTCTCACACACAAACCCACACCCCCCACAAAAATCATTGGGAGTTTGTGACTTGCATCTGATTTCCTGAGATGCACGGTAAAATTATAATGTTGTCCACTGGAATCAGCCTCTTCATGCACTACTGCGCATGAGGAGAAGACTGCCTAGATTTGTCCCCTCAGACCCCACGTCAGCAGGACTGTACTAGGGTTTGTTGTTGTTGTTGTCTAGCTTCCTTCAGCATCTTTATGGAGCTACACCGAAACAAAACATGCTGCGCCATTTATAATTTTTTTGATATTGTTTGTCCTTATCCAGTTTAGACATAGATGTGCCCACCAAAAAAAAAAAAAAAAAAAAAAACAAAAAACAAAAAACAGACCCATACTTGGACACCTGAAATTTGGCCAGCTAACTCAAGTTCGACTTGGAACCTGAATTGACCAAACTGAAGCGAACCCTATGAGAAATCATCCTCCAACCTCATTGTTCTTTACAAGAGAAGTTTTTCATACCAAACATCAACTTATGCCACCTTTAAATGAATTACTTGAGCCAGAACCAATAGAAAATTCTCCTGGCCAAACATCACCAGACCCAAGTTAACTTGAATCGAAAACCGGTGAAGGATGCTTGAACAATTTTAAACCAAAGCTTGTTATCCTATGATTTCAGGGAACGAGGTGCTCGGGCTCTGGAGGAAAGGTTGGCAGCAGAGAGATTGGCTGCAGCAAGGAATGCCGAAGAATCAAAAGACGACGCCTCCGAGAAAGTCTAACTCTTGTTCAATTGTGTCATCCTTCCTACTGTTCAAGTGATGATTAATATCGTCGTGACCAGCTTCGATGATTGTGCGAGTTTGTGTATGGATTATGAAGATGTGTTCCCTTGTAGTTGGAGGGGATGCCGAGAATTTTGGGATTTATTCAGGCTGTTGAAGAACACTTGCATAAATGTGAAATTTCCCTTCCCCCTTCTTGCTTGTATAATTGTATTATTATGTTTCCTTTGACAGTTTTTGTGATGTTCCCCAGTCACCAACTCTATGAAGTTTCATGCTTGAACCCAAATACCTAGCAATTGGGTCATTGGGTTAGGGTTCGGGTGGGTCATGCTCATGTCATTTGGTTAGGCTTGGAATTGGGTTATTTCAACATGGTTTGGTTTGGGTCATGTTGTCCAGAATACTTGTCTGTGAAAATGAATAATTTTTGTGAAAGATAGATTCATGACGGGTTTGAGCTCATTTCGGGTCATTAAGTTTGGCTTTTTTGGGTCTAGGGTCGGGTTTAGGTGGGTCATTTGGATTGGGATAGTTTTGCCACGTCCTTCCCTACTTACACTAGTGAGTTCTTTTTAGGTAATCTTTGATTCCAACTCATGATTGGAATGAATAGTTGAGGTTCCACCATTAAAAGGTGGTTTAATGTTTTTGGAATGAGACACCTTCAAATCATTTTCTCCCATAAAAAAAGGGCTTGTATTGACTATTGGTAAGGTTGTATTTCACCAGCAAAAAAAAAAAAAAAAAATCGAAAATCAAAAGGCATGAAAATTGAAAGTGAGTATGAAGGAAGCAATATAAATTAGATATACCTGGAGCTGTGCTCCGGATATTTGTGAGTGAACAATCATGTGAATTAGAGTGAACAACTTAATACATACGGGTGAACAATTGTAGAATCTAGAACACATGCTCCAAGAGCACCTAATAAATTGCATGAAGGAACACCCATTTAAGCAACATGGATCTTTGAAACACAGTTTCAAGATTAAAAAAATGGGAAAAGTTTAAATTATCCATGGGTGAGCAAATAATAAACAAGTGGCGTGCAAATAACAGTAAGGATAGGCGCGTAAATAATAATAAACTATGGACATGCAAGTGATAAATAATAGACACGCAGAAGGTAACCAGATCATCATCAGCGCAATAACAATGGAAGTAACTAAATTTTAGTAAAACAGTATGATTTTGTAAGAATGGGTTGACATTCGCTGTATCTTGGGCTTGATATAATGTTAACACTACTAGACATTATAAGACATTTGTGTACATTGTGTCAACATATACAGTCAAACCAAAGATTATGGAGGAGAGCTCTCCTTCCCTTCCCTCATCCCAGCCGGCACCAGTCCTAGACCAACCTAAGCCACCAGATATATCTGGGAACCCTGATTCTATGGAAGTTGATCCAAAGATTGCATCATTTAAGGAGGTGGTTATGGGATCATCCCACCACTTCACCACGATCTCCAAGCTCTTTGAGAGGAGTCATGTCGTGGAAGAGGAGCATTATCGCTGCCTGACACTGACCTAAAGGTGACCTTCAGCCAGCGACAGTTGGCTGAGTTCCTAGCACCGTGGGGCAAAGCTCTTATGGGTAAAGTTCTAGGGACCAAGGTACGTTTTGAAATAATGCTCCAACGTATTCCCCTGCTCTAGAGGCCTAAAGGTAAGCTTGATATCATTGATATAGGAAACCAAATTTTTGTTTTCAAATTTGAGGATAGTCAGGACCTGGAGAAAGCTCTCATGGGTGGTCCTTGGTTCTTATTTGGCCATTATCTTATGCTTACTAGGTGGAAACCCAATTTCCGACCGACTAAGAACCCCTTTTCGTCCATGATAGTCTGGGTCCGTCTCCCGGAGCTCCTCGTTGAATACTTCAACATGGATGCTCTATTTCAAATTAGGCAGCTTATAGGTACACCCATTAAGATAGATTATGCCACTGATGCTATTACCCGAGCTAAGTATGCTAGGATCTGTGTAGAAGTGCCTCGTGATAGAGCCTTGAAACCCATAATTTGGATTGTCAATGACTGGCAAGCCGTTGAATACGAAAACTTGAGCCTCCTATGCACCAACTGTGGGGTCATTGGTCATAACCAGGAGAGATGTCCGCACAAGGTTAGTCCATGTGTCGGAAGCAATCAAGGGGACGCCCATCGGCCACCTATGGAAACCTCCACAATGGATTCCATGCAGAAGAGAGCCAACATGTACGACCATGAGCCCGCCGCCCAGGAAGGTCTGTGGAGGGTAGTTCAATCCAACAGAAAGAAAAGTGGGCCTGGACAAGGCAAGGAGGGGAGAGGGCCTTGCAAGGATTACCAACCAATCCGCTCTCGACCTGAGCCTAACCTGGTTGGGCCTGACCATAGAGGTAATGGGATGATTAAGCCTTTCCTTGTTCAAAACCAATCTCACATTGGCCCAACTAGTAAAACCTGTTCCCATAATTGTAATAACCCGCCCCAAAATCGCGATTAATTAAGCGTTAATACCGTAATTATCTAAATTGCGTATAAATTTTTCGCGTTTATTTTCAAGTATTATCTATTTTATCGGTGTCAGGTTTCGTGCAGGAGATGGCAAAGCGTATCAAGTATCGGAATTATAAGTTCCAAAATTATTTTATTTACCTATTAAGTAAATTCGTATCGGGTTACCGTATACGTAATTTTAATCGGAAAAAGGGTTTAATTATTTTACTTCTAGAAGATTATATTTTATTATTCCAAAACTCAATTTATTTTATTTGAGTTATATTTATTTTATTTAATTTAAGTACAAGTGGTATTTATTTTCTATTTATTTAATTTTTTTTCCGTTCAAGTTCTATTTTATTTCAACCCGATTGTTATCGGTTAATTTTATCTTGTACTAAACTAGCTATATAAATTTATTATATTTATAATTATCCTACCTAATGTTATATTTTCAGATTTTAAGTGGGTTATAGTTGTATTGTTGAGTTGATTGGAATATATATTAGTAGAGTTAACTAGAGGACCCATTTCTTCCTCATTCTAATTCAAACCCACTTCCACTTTCTCTCTCTACAAACCCATTCCCTCTTTGCTCTCTGCTCCACCCAGCCGTGCCCCTGCCCAGCCGACGTCCGACCATCGCCGGCCATCATTTCCGGCCGCCGCTTAAGCCACCGGCCGGCCACCCCTTCTCCTCCTCTCTTGAATTTCATCCAATTTTAACCCAAAGGGTAAGTTCTAAAACCCCCAATTTCACTCTTTTATACCCTAATCTGATTTTCATGATAATTACATGTTATTCTTGTCAATTTTTACTTCTTTTACTCTCTTTTAGTGTAATTTTCAGATTATGGTTATTAGGGTTTAATTTTGAAAGAGATACATGTGTATTTTTGGTTGTTCTTGAGATATCTTTGTTGGATTTGTGTTGGATGATGATAAAATCATGTTGCATGTTGTTTCTTGGTGAATTTCTAAACTTAAGGACAGATTATAAAGTATGAAGTTGTTGATTCAAGTGTTATAAGGTTTAATTTGGGTGAATTAAGTGTATTTTGAGGTAAAAATTACTAGAATGTGTTATTGGTATTGAATTCATGGTTGCATGTCATTCTTGAAGCTTTTGATGAGCTTATTTAGGTGTTATAATTTCTGGAAATATGGTAGATTTTAGCCAAGTAGAGTTTAATGGAGAATGATCACAAGTTTGGGAGCTTAAATCACCATTAGAGTCAATTTCAAGAGCTAAAAACGTTCTGCCCAGTTCTGGAAATTTTCGGAATTTTTAAAGTTGGATTTTTGCCCAGATTTTTGCTCCATTAGATAGCCCAAAGTATTAGAAAACCATAGGCTTTGGAATTTCTAAATTCCGTCTTGAATCGACCAAGTTATGAGCAAAACCGTGAAACCGGATTTTTACATACGAGTTTAAAGTCAGTAGGTTATGAGCTATTTTTCGACCTCTTAGAGATTTCTTTGGTTTTTGAGGAAAACATGAGAGTTTTAGATTATGCCGCGAGCTTTCAGAAAAGGTATGGTTTGTAGTCATACGATATCGGAGTATAAGTTATAAGCCCGAAACCGGTTGTCCTGTGAATATTCTGCCCAATTTATAAGTGGTAAAAAACCCATTTCTAAGGTTCTAAGCTAAGTCAATAAGGGTCCTTAAGCCTTGATAAATGATGATTATAAATTATAACCTCGAGTTAAGCCTTTAAGTGGAGAAGTATAGTTAGAAACCGGGTTATGTCCCAAAGTTATTTATCCAAAAATAAGAGTTTGAGAATAAGTTTTACGTGCCTCCCGGTGAACATTAAGTTAATAATTCGATACCTTTGAGTTGGTTAAAGTATCTATCTACCTAAGGTCGTCCAAGTTCTAAATAGTTCTTATGATGAGTTTCCTAAAGTCTCAACTCATGGATTTTTCCTCAAATTACATTACCTATCTTTCTTCCATCGTTTACTCCATCAATATTATCTTTCTAAGTAAATCTCAAGGGAATTTTTCTAATTTCATATTCAACCTCTAATCTTTTAATCTCATCTTTCATCAATCAAGTTATCCTTCAAAAGATACAAGTTCCATCTATCGATTCTACCTTTCTACGTCAATTTCTATATAATTTCAACCCAAACCCTTTATTTTCATTGATTCAGCTGTCCGCCCATTTTGGGACCCTTCCTTCATTTTTAGCCTCTGGCCCTTTCATCAAAGTTGTAGATCTCATTTTTCCCTATTCCGGATATACTCTTTGCTTTATTCCGATTTTTCTAGCCCGAGTTATACCTTGAACATTATCTTTACTTAAACCTGAAATTTTATTTCTAAAAAGTCGTTTAATTATTTTACTAAGTTTCTAAGTTTATGATTCTAATTTAGAACCTTGTTGGTTCTTCGTTATTATTTATTTCCGCCTTAGCCGCCAGTTGCAAGCGCCATCTCCAAGCCGAGCCGCACCACCCAAGTTTTTAGCGTCTCAAGGTACGCAAATTGTCCAACCTTTACCGCTTCGTGCGAGTTAATTCATGTTCTACCAAGTTTTATGCTTTATGCAAGTCTTTATGCTTTAAAGTGGACCCATCTTATGTTATATAAAGTTTAATTATGTTTTTAGCACTCGATCGAGTGTCCCGACCGCCGTTGTCGATCGCTTAACGGTCACCCAATCCAAATCTCGATCGATTTGGGCATACGCGTGTGAGGTGCTTGCACCGATCATGAGGGTTCCACGCTTTTCATTCCTATAGCTAAGTTCAGCTTTACTTATTTATATCTTATGCTTAATTCTTTACGTTTATTTATGTTTATCCCTTTCCCGCTTTCAAAATGAATTTAAATGTCAGATCAAACCGCTTTCGAACGGTTTTACGTGTTGGAGGTTTCAGATCTTGAGTGTTTCCACTCACCTTTCGCGTTGTTTTAATGTTTTGTTTTAGGAGGCTCGAGTTCTCGTGGTCAAGCAAGTGCATTCCCAAGTAGCTCCAGCAGGTTGAGGTAGTCCCTAAGCTAAGTTATGGATGGAAGCCAAATTTTGCGCTTTGGAAGACTCTCGCAAATGTTTAAGTTTATGTATCTATATTTTTCAACGGATTGTATCAATTATGTATTGGGTTTGGAGTTAGTTTTCCTTGTGGTTTAAAAAGTGTTAGTGTTTTGTGGTTGCCTTGTCTCTTTCGGGACGGTAAGGCCATCGAGTTTTCATTGCGCTAATCATGAATTTGGGTGCTAAGTAAGCATTTAATTTGTGGTTTAAGGTTGGGGTGTTACAGTTGTGGTATCAGAGCCGTGGTTTAGTGGAATTTGGTATTGTGAAGTCTATTAGGATATTGATCCTTTGTGTTATGATTTTAGGAAGAAAAGTAAGTGTGTGAGAATTGAGTAGATCTTTGGTTGGTGCACCGAGTGGTGTTTATATTGGGGATTGTGGAGAGCATGAAGCTCTAGATGTTTATATGGAATATAAATTGCTTTTCGTGCAGGGTTTCAAGATTTTGTAAATTGGGGATAGCTCTATTTATAGGGGAAGTGCTGTCAAATTTTTCCCAGGATTTTAGCAGCTTTTAAGTCAAATTTTAAGAAGAAACCAGGTGGAATTGAGTTAAGCCTAGTAAGTTAAACAAGTAAAGTGGTGGATGTATAGTTGGGAATTATAAAGTATGGCAAGGTGCCGTCCTAAAAAGTCTTTGATAGTTTACAAAAAGATTACAAGCAAGTCCCAAGTGGGATTTGGTATAGGGTGAAATGAGTTCTAAATCATAGCACGGAAATAAAATCTTTAAGGGAAACCGAAAAATGGTACAATTTATGGGACTTTAGAAAGGGGTTAAGGAAAGTTTAAAAGTTAAAGTAAGAGCCTTTTTAAGTTGCTCATAAGGGGTTAGTTGGTTGAGTCTTGAATCTCGTTATAAGGTTGTTTCTTTTTACGTTAACGAATTCTTTTTTTTACGTGCGGATTTTAAGAGCTTGTTTTACGTTTTATATGTGAATTAGATGGATACCAACGGCAATCCTCTTCCGAATCCCTTTGCGATGTTTATGGACCCCGACACCAATGTGCAAGATCATCTCAAGACTCTACAAGATGCGTTAGATGCGCATTGTGCGACGAATCCGAATTCCGAATACCATGATGACATCTGTCGAGCCCGGTGCTTATTAGTGACTCTTCCCCACGAGAGTCCGTGGGACGACATCAGGAATCGATACGGTCAGTTACTCCGTCGAGGAGAGCCAGGGCGCCACGCATGGTGCCTCAATTACGTCGGGGCGTGGAATCAAATCGCGATGGAAGTTATAATCACTCAAGCCGCGCAGTCACTAACTCTCCACGTTAGTAAATTAGGCTCTTTCTTCATGAGATGTTAGGATTACCCGCGCCACCCAACGCCGGAATCGCACCGTTGCACGTGTTCTCACCACCAGCGGATGAAGTTCGCCTACATTTCTCGCCACTTATCACGGGCCGACCAATTGTTCCAAACGTGTCTTCCCATGGAGAGACGACCCCTACCGCACGAACAGCCGCAGAAGAAGAAGATCCTAGCATGGATCTTGATCAAGATGAGGTACGGCCGCAACCTAGGCAACCCAGGGAGAATGAAGCGGGAACGTCTACACCTGTGACACCGGTAAACCTTGAATGGACCACCTTGGGACCCATAATCCGCCACATCGCGCGAAGAACGTCGTCCTTCACGGCTATGACGCGTGGAAGGAACTAGGAACAAACAGGAGGATCGAATTCCCATGTTTAGTGGAATCTAGTGGTGACTAGGTATCTTGTTTTGGGTCATTGATGAAATTGGCCGAACTATGATTAATTTGTAACCTCCCTATGATTATGTTGTGAACGGGAGCATGGGTTGTAATTTGAACGAACCAAGGAGTATTATTTTGGATTTTTTGATGAAGTAAGAACAATGACGTGGGGATTGTTACCTTTTTAAATATTATGCTTGGGTGCAATGGTATGATGGGATTTGCGACCTCATGAATTATTATGCTTTATAATATTATGGGATTACAAGAATTTTATTGGTATTTTAAGCATGCATGTATGTATGTGGGTAATGTGATTTTATAAAGAAACAAGGATCCTAAATAGGGATGTTTAATTAAAATTTGAATTTTATGGAAAGGGGGTATAAAAGAGGACAAGAATAGGTTATATGGGGAAATAATATGTCTGATTGTAATCTTGTAGTATGTCGCAAAGCTCAAGAAATACGCCCTCCCATGAAGAACCTGGAAATGAGGTGTCAGGGGGTAATCAACTCGAATTGCAAGGACCTCAGCTTAACCCGGGAGTGGTTAGTCACCCCGAATCTTCTTTAGGATCCGTCCCTCTCAATCCACCCCAATACCCGGACCCTTTTGGGATATTCATGCAAGAATTACTCAAACGCATACCCCTTCCATCTACGGGACAAGCAAGCCAATCTAGGGAAGAGAATTATGCAGATAGGGTAGCCCGAAGAAACCCGACTTTTTACAAAGGGGGTTATGACCCCGTAGTGCTTGAAGATTGGATTCGTGAGATGGAAAAGATCTTTGAGGTGATTGGAGTGCCCGAGGATAAAAGGTTGGCCATAGGGACCTATTATTTAAAAGGTGAAGCTGATATTTGGTGGAGAACCATTGAGGATAAGTACCAAGGAACCACAAAGTCGTGGAATGACTTCTTAGGAGATTTGAGGGCTCGTTCTACCCTATTTCCTTAGGCGTCAAAGGAGAAAGAATTTTTAGAGTGGAGTATGTTTAATAAGGACATCTCGGTGGTGCAATATCGGCAAAGTTTAATGAGCTAGCTCGTTTCGCTCGGATTACGTTGCATCGAAGGTTGAAGTTAACCGCTATGAGGAGGCCTAGCGCCATACATCCGTAACATTTGTCATCCCATCATTTCTCTACAATGCAAGAGATGTATGAAAGAGTCCGAAGTGGAAAGAGTGAAAGGAGTTGAAAGCCACGAACCCGGGAACGAGGTTTCTGCAAGAGGAAATGGAATGATAAGGAGCGCCAAGTGCTGTTAAGGGAAATAGTCAAGCTAAGCGGCCAACGCCACCAATTCCAAGAAACCAAGCTACCCAGCTCTTGCCAGAGCCTGCGAAGTGCGGCGGGACTAATCATACTACCACCCGATTGTCGGGTAGGTGCAGGAAACTGTCTATGGTGTGGAGCCTCGGATCATAAGGCATCGGAATGCCCAAAGAGAACCGAAGACGGGCAGGAACCACTCGTCCAACACCGCCAATGAGAGCAACGCGCGACAAGGAACCGTGGGTCAAGCCTACGTCATGGGCGAGAAAGAAGCGACAAAATCTGGTATGGTTATTCTTTGGGACGGTTTATATATATCGCAACCTTTAATTGCATTGTTCGATTACGAGCAACCCATTCGCTTATCTCAACCAAAGTTTTGAACCTAAAGTTACAAAATCTAGCCCATGCGATGAATTACTCTATCGGTTTACCTAATGGTCAAGCGATACCATGCACGACTAGTTTTGTGGGTGTCCTCTTAGGTTGAATGCATATCTTTTACGTTAATCTTATTCGATTAGATCTAGAGGAGTTTGATATCATTCTAGGTATGGGTGGTTGGTCTCGACGACTCAGTTAGGTGCGGCGAGGAATAGTTGTTCTCAAGGCGCCTTAGGCAAGGAAGTTCAATTCGTAGGGGACTTAGGGGTTAACCGTGTCCTATCATATCTTACATGAAGGCTCGAAAGTTGCTTAATCATGGAGTGCGAGGGTTACCTATGCCTAGTAAGTGAAGATCCCAAAGATCCGCCCTAATAGAAGAAATCCCGTGATGCGAGATTTCCAAGATGTTTTTCTGAAGAAGTTGCGGAACTACCCAGGAGGGAGATTGATTTTGAAATAGAGTTAGTTCGTGGACTATGCCTATATCCAAGGCACCATACAGGATGGCGCTGCGAGCTTAAGGAATTAAGAGAGCAATTAGATAATTTATTGAGTAAAGGGTTCATCGGCCAGAGCACATCACCTGCGGGAGCTCGGTATTATTTGTGAAGAAAAGGATGGTAGCTTAAGGTTATGTATCGATTATCGAGTGAACAAGGTTACTATCAAGAACAAGTACCTCTTCCGAGGATCGATGATCTATTCGACCCGACTTCAAGGAGCGGAGTATTTTCTAAGATAGACTGAGGTCGGGATACCACCACTCGAGTTAGAGTCAAGACATACCAAGGCGCCTTTAGAACGAGGTATGGACATTATGAGTTCTGATGATGCCGTTTGGGCTTACCAATGCACGGCGTGTTATGGATCTAATGAATCGGTGTTCAAACCCCATTTGGACAAGTTTGTAGTGGTGTTTATTGGCGACATTACGGTGTATTCAAGAGTCAAGAGGAGCATGAGTAGCATTTAAGGATTGTACTTCAAACCTTAAGGGAACAACGATTGTATGCTAAGTTTTCAAAGTGTGAGTTTTGGTGAAAGAAGTGGCTTTTCTAGGCCATATAGTCACCGATGAAGGGATCAGTGGACCCTAGTAAGATTTCTACGGTTCAAAGTGGACAAGGCCCTCTACAGTTAGTGAAATCCGAAGTTTCTTAGGTATGGCCGGATATTATCGAAGGTTCGTGCCGAATTTCTCAAGAATAGCTCTTCCGTTGACTAATCTTCTCAAGCAATCCACACGTTTTGAGTGGACGACAAGTGTGAAGAAGCCTTCCAGTGCTTAAAGAAAAGTCGACAACCGCATCAGCTTTATCCCTTCAGGAAGGAAAGGAGTATGTGGTATATAGACGCATCCCATCAAGGATTAGGTTGTGTCTTGATGCAAGATAACAAAGTGATCGCCTATGCGTCGGCAATTAAAGCCTTATGAAAAGAATTATCCGACTCATGATTTAGAGCTCGCGTGATGGTTTTGCCTTGAAGATATGGAGGCATTATTTATATGGAGTCCATACGACCATTTTCACGGATCATAAGAGTCTCAAATATATATTCACTCAGAAGGAGTTGAATTTAAGGCAGCGACGATGGTTAGAGCTTATCAAGGACTATGACTTGGATATCCAGTACCATCTGGTAAAGCAAATGTGGTAGGTGATGCGCTAAGCGAAAGACACAAAGATGTAAAGTTGACCAACTGAGGATTCATCCGAGATTACACCGAATTGTGTAAGGAAAGCATCGAGCTAGTCAAGCGAGGGAAGTCATGGAGAAGCTCATTGCATTATCCTCTGATCATCCATCATTGAGGAAATCAAGACGGAGCAAATGAACGATTAGAGCTCAAGAGAATCGGGGACAATCTTGCAATAAAAGGATCTGGGATTCTGATCCAAGAAGATGGAACCCTAAGATTTCAGATAGATTGTGTGTACGACAAGGAGACTTAAGGTTAAAGCTTTTGGAGGAAAGCCATAATTCATTGTTTCAGACACCCAGGAGGTACTAAGATGTATAGGGATTTGAAAGAAAATTTTTGGTGGCCAAATATGAAGAAGGATATAGCTAATTATGTGGAGATGCCTAACTTGTCAAAAAGTCAAAGCGAACATCAACGGCCATCGAGAACTTAGGCCTTTGGAAATTCCCACATGGAAAAGGGAGTCGATATCTATGGATTTTATCATGGTTTTAAACCTCACCATGTCGAGAAAGAATGCTATATGGGTCATCGTGGACCGCCTAACTAAGTCGGCACATTTCATTCCCATCCATGAAGGGTGGAAAGTGGATAAATTGGCAAATATTTACCTCCAGGAGATTGTTCGTCTACATGGAATTCCAAAAGATATAGTGTCTGATCGGGATACGAGATTTCAATCGAGGTTTTGGAGCGCGCTGCAAGGAGCTTTTGGCACGCGACTCAATTTCAGTAGCTCCTATCATCCGGAAAGTGATGGTCAAACCGAAAGGGTGAATCAGATTGTAGAAGATATGCTACGAGCATGCGTCCTCGACTTTCAAGGAAATTGGGATGAATTCCTCCCGCTCATCGAATTTTCGTATAATAATAGCTATCAAGCCACCATTAAGATGGCCCCTTTCGAAGCACTCTATGGTAGAAGATGCCGAACCCCGCTATGTTGGGGAGAGCTAGACGAAGCACTAATCATAGGTCCAGAATTCAGACACGGCAGATAAGGTTCGAGTTATTCAACAAGACATCAAGACCGCCAGAGCGTGAAAGAGCTATCTGAGATAAGAGGCGGAAACCTCTCGAGTTTCAAGTTGGAGATCACGTTTTCTCAAGATTTCTCCACCAAAGGGATCCGAGATTCAATGTCAAAGGAAGCTAAGCCACGCTACATTGGGCCATACCCAATCATAGAAAAAGTCAACCGGTAGCATACCGAGTGGAGTTACCATCTAGCTTAGGAGGAATCACGATGTTTTTCATGTGTCGCACTTGAAATATGTACGGACCCAAGTCATATTCTAGTGGGGAACCACCGCTTCTAGTCAAGATTTAACCGTCAAGCAACAACCGATTCAAATTCGGATCGCGAATCAAGCTACGAGCGAAAGAAGTTCCCTTAGTCAAAGTGCTATGGCGAATCAAGACACGTCGGAAGCCACGTGGGACCAAGAAAACATGAAGAAACAATATCCCCATCTCTTCTAAGGTAAACAAACGCGTTTTATGATCATCGTCAAGTTTCGAGGACGAAACTTCTTTTTAGGGGGGGAGGATGTAATAACCCGCCCCAAAATCGCGATTAATTAAGCGTTAATACCGTAATTATCTAAATTGCGTATAAATTTTTCGCGTTTATTTTCAAGTATTATCTATTTTATCGGTGTCAGGTTTCGTGCAGGAGATGGCAAAGCGTATCAAGTATCGGAATTATAAGTTCCAAAATTATTTTATTTACCTATTAAGTAAATTCGTATCGGGTTACCGTATACGTAATTTTAATCGGAAAAAGGGTTTAATTATTTTACTTCTAGAAGATTATATTTTATTATTCCAAAACTCAATTTATTTTATTTGAGTTATATTTATTTTATTTAATTTAAGTACAAGTGGTATTTATTTTCTATTTATTTAATTTTTTCCGTTCAAGTTCTATTTTATTTCAACCCGATTGTTATCGGTTAATTTTATCTTGTACTAAACTAGCTATATAAATTTATTATATTTATAATTATCCTACCTAATGTTATATTTTCAGATTTTAAGTGGGTTATAGTTGTATTGTTGAGTTGATTGGAATATATATTAGTAGAGTTAACTAGAGGACCCATTTCTTCCTCATTCTAATTCAAACCCACTTCCACTTTCTCTCTCTACAAACCCATTCCCTCTTTGCTCTGCTCCACCCAGCCGTGCCTGCCCACCGACGTCCGACCATCGCTGCCATCATTTCCGCCCGCCAAGCCACCTACCGCCACCCCTCTCCTCCTCTCTTGAATTTCATCCAATTTTAACCCAAAGGGTAAGTTCTAAAACCCCCAATTTCACTCTTTTATACCCTAATCTGATTTTCATGATAATTACATGTTATTCTTGTCAATTTTTACTTCTTTTACTCTCTTTTAGTGTAATTTTCAGATTATGGTTATTAGGGTTTAATTTTGAAAGAGATACATGTGTATTTTTGGTTGTTCTTGAGATATCTTTGTTGGATTTGTGTTGGATGATGATAAAATCATGTTGCATGTTGTTTCTTGGTGAATTTCTAAACTTAAGGACAGATTATAAAGTATGAAGTTGTTGATTCAAGTGTTATAAGGTTTAATTTGGGTGAATTAAGTGTATTTTGAGGTAAAATTACTAGAATGTGTTATTGGTATTGAATTCATGGTTGCATGTCATTCTTGAAGCTTTTGATGAGCTTATTTAGGTGTTATAATTTCTGGAAATATGGTAGATTTTAGCCAAGTAGAGTTTAATGGAGAATGATCACAAGTTTGGGAGCTTAAATCACCATTAGAGTCAATTTCAAGAGCTAAAAACGTTCTGCCCAGTTCTGGAAATATTCGTAATTTTTAAAGTTGGATTTTTGCCCAGATTTTTGCTCCATTAGATAGCCCAAAGTATTAGAAAACCATAGGCTTTGGAATTTCTAAATTCCGTCTTGAATCGACCAAGTTATGAGCAAAACCGTGAAACCGGATTTTTACATACGAGTTTAAAGTCAGTAGGTTATGAGCTATTTTTCGACCTCTTAGAGATTTCTTTGGTTTTTGAGGAAAACATGAGAGTTTTAGATTATGCCGCGAGCTTTCCGAAAAGGTATGGTTTGTAGTCATACGATATCGGGAGTATAAGTTATAAGCCCCGGAAACCGGGTTGTCCTGTGTGAATATTCTGCCCAATTTATAAGTGGTAAAAAACCCATTTCTAAGGTTCTAAGCTAAGTCAATAAGGGTCCTTAAGCCTTGATAAATGATGATTATAAATTATAACCTCGAATTAAGCCTTTAAGTGGAGAAGTATAGTTAGAAACCGGGTTATGTCCCAAAGTTATTTATCCAAAAATAAGAGTTTGAGAATAAGTTTTACGTGCCTCCCGGTGAACATTAAGTTAATAATTCGATACCTTTGAGTTGGTTAAAGTATCTATCTACCTAAGGTCGTCCAAGTTCTAAATAGTTCTTATGATGAGTTTCCTAAAGTCTCAACTCATGGATTTTTCCCCTCAAATTACATTACCTATCTTTCTTCCATCGTTTACTCCATCAATATTATCTTTCTAAGTAAATCTCAAGGGAATTTTTCTAATTTCATATTCAACCTCTAATCTTTTAATCTCATCTTTCATCAATCAAGTTATCCTTCAAAAGATACAAGTTCCATCTATCGATTCTGCCTTTCTACGTCAATTTCTCTATATAATTTCAACCCGAAACCCTTTATTTTCATTGATTCAGCTGCTGTCCGGGCCCATTTTGGGACCCTTCCCTTCATTTTTAGCCTCTGGCCCTTTCATCAAAGTTGTAGATCTCATTTTTCCCTATTCCGGGATATACTCTTTTGCTTTATTCCGATTTTCCTAGCCCGAGTTATACCTTGAACATTATCTTTACTTAAACCTGAAATTTTATTTCTAAAAAGTCGTTTTAATTATTTTACTAAGTTTCTAAGTTTATGATTCTAATTTAGAACCTTGTTGGTTCTTCGTTATTATTTATTTCCGTCTTAGCCGTCAAGTTGCAAGCGCCATCTCCAAGCCGAGCCGCACCACCCAAGTTTTTAGCGTCTCAAGGTACGCAAATTGTCAAACCTTTACCGCGTGCGAGTTAATTCATGTTCTACCAAGTTTTATGCTTTATGCAAGTCTTTTATGCTTTAAAGTGGACCCATCTTATGTTATATAAAGTTTAATTATGTTTTTAGCACTCCTGATCAGAGTGTCCCGACCTGGCCAGTGTCGACCGTTTAACGGTCACCCAATCCAAATCTCGATCGATTTGGGCATACGCGTGTGTGAGGTGCTTGCACCGATCATGAGGGTTCCACGTTTTTCATTCCTATAGCTAAGTTCAGCTTTACTTATTTATATCTTATGCTTAATTCTTTACGTTTATTTATGTTTATCCCCTTTCCCGTTTTCAAAATGAATTTAAATGTCGCATCAAACCGTTTTGAACGGTTTACGTGTTGGAGGTTTCGTACTGAGTGTTTCCCCACTCACCTTTCGCGTTGTTTTAATGTTTTGTTTTAGGAGGCTCGAGTTCTCAGGGTCCAAGCAAGTCTGTTCCCAAGTAGCTCCAGCAGGTTGAGGTAGTCCCTAAGCTAAGTTATGGATGGAAGCCAAATTTTGCGCTTTGGAAGACTCTCGCAAATGTTTAAGTTTATGTATCTATATTTTTCAACGGATTGTATCAATTATGTATTGGGTTTGGAGTTAGTTTTCCTTGTGGTTTAAAAAGTGTTAGTGTTTTGTGGTTGCCTTGTCTCTTTCGGGACGGCGGTAAGGCCCCGGTCAAGTTTTTCCGCTGCGCTAATCATGAATTTGGGTGCTAAGTAAGCATTTAATTTGTGGTTTAAGATTGGGGTGTTACAATAATAGAGTTGGGAGCAGCAAAAAGTGGGAATGGACTTTGGGTCCCAAGGACAATCTTAGGCGGGCTGCGGGGGGAAAGGAATCTAAAGGCAAGGGCAAATTAGTCCATCCACCTGAGGAGCTACCCCCTCAAACAAGTAATTCTTTTGCTGCCTTGACATCTGGTAAGTCCCTTGGGGGAGAATTAAGAGATTCCCCTCCTGACGAAGGACAAGTGGCCCCCACCCCCTACTCCTACTAGGAAGCTAAATCGACACTATGCGGACGACAGGGCTGCTCAACCATTAGCCATGCAAAGTTTTCCAGCTACTGTGCAAACTCTACGTGAAGTAAGAGAGAAAGATTTAGGGATTTCTACTGCCATGATTGAAGATCTATCTCATACAGACGGCTCAATTAACTCCCCCTTAAATACAACAACTACCAGTGCTGCCATCTTCACTGACTATCCGCCTTCTGCCCTAACTCTCTTTAATACTCCCACTGTTCATGCGCAACTTACCCCCCCCTCAGACTGCGCCGACTAATGGCGACTCCAGAACCCACTTCGGACCCCAACGACCACCCCCTACCACCACCGCACCCACTACCGCCCTCCTTTTTTCACCACCTTTGCCGCCCCCAATAGCTCCCAAAGCCGAAATACTGATAGCCAACAACATCCAACCTACATTCCTCCCCTGGATGATCAATCTCCACATCCCGTGTCAGACCACCTTCCTGGACCCACGCCTGAACTTTGCACTGAACCAGCGTCTTCTATCTCCCAACAGTGCGTTCCACAACTTTTTCCTGGCCTTTGCAACCCCGGGCCTGTGGGAAATCCTAGCAACCCCACCGTCAGACCTAAATCTCCAGACAAGGAGTGTGGCGGACTAACATCTACGTGCGGCTACACGAGTTCAGCACATCCATCAGACCTCTGCATGGAGTCACAGAGACCCCCGCCCACCGCCGTTCAGTCCACCCCCAAGAAGATTGCGTCCGATCGAAGTGGGCGCTCAAGGAGAGACGGTCGGTTTAAACCAATTTCGAAAAAAGGTTCAAGTGCTGCATCTACAAACCCGAGTCCTAGAGGCTTCCCTAGACTTTCGGTTCCGCTTCGTGCTGGAAGCACTGCCGATGATAAGTGTGGAGATCTACCCCCGGCGCTATGTGGAGATGTTCCTCCCAATAAGGGAATACAACCTGGGGAGCACGAGTCACCCACAATAAATCCTGACTTAGTCCAGGAGGAAGAAACGGGCCCCAATACCAACGTCACAAAGTGATTTCATGAAGTACACCAAGAATATCCTTGTGTGGAATGTCCGCCGTAGTGGTTCTGACCATTTTTACATGTTTCTTATTGACCTTATTCGACAGCACAACCCTATTGTGATTGTCTTGCTTGAAGCCCCCACCCCTGATGATTCTCTTACTCCTATTTGAACCCAGTTTGACTTCACCCACTTTCGTTATATCCAACCTGTAACCCGTGGGGGGGGGGGGAGGGGGGATGTGGTTCCTCTGGAAGCCGCCTGTCCATTCCTTTGAGTTTTTTAATAATGACACATGCCTGTTCTATAGCCTGATCTCCTTTGGCCCTACTGAACCGGATGTTCTCCTGACCGCTATGCATGCGCCGAGTAACCTTGGGGATCGGGATGCTTTTTGGGATGGTGCGAGTAGTGACCCGCCGCCGGCTAGCCAGCCTTGGATGGTAGTGGGGGACCTCAATACCATGGTCCACGAATCTGAGAAACGAGGTGGGCGTCCCTTCCGTATGTCTCAATGTAGTGCCTACATGAATTTCTTAGAGTCCTGCTCCCTTATTGATCTTGGGTTTAGTGGTCATGACTTCACTTGGGATAATGGTCAACCGGGGCCAGCCTACGTGCAGGAAAGGTTGGATCGTGCCCTCGTCAATCCCAGTTAGTTGCAGTTCTACCCCAGTACCAAGGTACATCACCTCCCTCGTCCTTACTCTGATTACTGCCCCTTGTTGATCACTTTAAATTCTGACCCACCCTTACATTGTAAAAGCTTTCAAAGCATGATTGCTTGGACCCAACATCCTCATTTTTCAGATTACTTTGCTCAGGTATGGGATACTAATCGCCCTTTCCTTGATAATGTCAAGGCCTTCTAGGAGACTGCCCCTAGGTGTCATAAAGTTGTCTTTGGAGATATTGGTTACAAGAGGCGTGTCCTTAGGGCTAGACTGTTAGGAACCCAAAAGGCTCTAGCTACTCATGACAGTGTTTATTTGACTAACCTCCAATCTCAACTCCAAAACACCTATCACAAACTTAGTGGAATGGGGAAGAGCATTTGGGTCCAACGAGCTAGGATTAATAATGTGTGCTATAAGGATTTGAACACTAGGTATTTCCATATGACTGTCAAGGTGAGGAACCTGCGACATATGATCACTAGTATCTCTGACACAAATCATAATAAGTTTGAGGGGCCTGAGGCTGTCAAATAGGCCCTAAACAGTCATTTTAGGGAGTTCTTTTCTCAGCACAACCCTCCTCAAACTGCCCATAGCGCTAGCACCTTTAAACTACCTGATCTTAGTAGCACTTTAGATGACATGCCAAGTCGAGAGGAGTTACATTCTGTTCTTGTCAAAATGAATCCTTACAAGGCCCTTGGGCCGGATGACATACACACTCACTTTTACACTAAAATGTGGGATGTGGTGGGAAACAATTTGATTGCCCTCCTTCAAACCTGCTGGGACAACCCTGCTAAGATCGCCCAGATTAATTCTACCAACATCTGTCTCATTCCTAACAAGGATAATGTCACACACATCTCTGACTTGAGACCCATTATTCTCTGTAATACTATGTATAAGGTTCTCACCAAGGCTATTGTGAATAGAATCAGACCCTTCCTTCCTTCCTTAATTCACCCTTCCCAGACGGCCTTCATTCTTGGCCGGAATATTACGGACAACATCCTCTTGGTCAAGGAGGTGGCCCATTCAATCCAGCATAGCAAAAAGAAAATCAAGCCCTTAGCCATCAAAATTGACCTCTCCAAGGCTTATGATAGTCTGAAGTGGGACTTCATTGCAGATACTCTTAAGTTTCATGGGCTGCCTAGCCATTTGAGGAGGGTTATCATGGCTTGTGTTACCACTAGCTCCCTTAGGATTGTTTGGGAGAGTCAGGCAGGGGAAGCCTTCCAACCTAGGAGGGGCATTAGGCAAGGTGACCTTCTGTCACCGTACCTCTTTGTTCTGTGTATGAATCGCCTGTCCCACCTCATTAGTGCAGCCGTTAACTCTAGTACGTGGATCCCTTTTAATTTTAGGGAGTTCTCGATTTCTCATGTTTTCTATGCTTATGACATTGTGCTTTTTGGTAATGACACCCTTCCTAACATTGGTAGTATGGTCACAATCATGAAAGAGTTTGGGAGGTTATCTGGCTTGGAAGTTAGCCAAGCTAAGTCTAGGATTATTTTACCTAAAAGCATGCACCACAGACTCATGAGGATCCTTTGTAACTTCGTTCATATCCCGACCTCCACCTGTTTTGGGAAATACTTACGAGTTAGGAGTGCCTCTTGTAACTCATAAGCCTAAACATTATGATTATAAGAATGTCCTCATTAGATTCAAGTCCCACCTTACTGGCTGGAAAGCTAAGTGTCTTAACTTTGCTGGCAGGGTTACTCTCATCAAGTCTGTCCTTAATGTTGTGCCTATCTTCCGTATGCAATCCACTCTCCTCCCCGATAAGCTTATTCATGGGCTGGAATCCCATATTAGACGTTTTTTGTGGGGAAAACATGGGGATGAGATATACATGGCCCAAATTAGTTGGAAAACTCTGTGCTTGCCCAAGGCCCAGGGCGGGTTGGGTTTTAGGGACCTAAAAACCTGGAATAAGGCCTTCTTGGTTAAGCATATTTGGGCCTGCTACCAACATCAGGATATCCCCTGGATTCAGCTTGTTTGGAACAAGTATCTCCATCACTCCATGATTGAATTTGCTGAACCTAAACCTCTTAACTCCCCTCTCTGGAAAAGCCTCCTTCTAACCAAGTCTTTCCTCCTCAAAATTCCTTCTCTAAAATTGGTACTGGTAATTCTGTTTCATTTTGGTTTGACAAATGGTTGAAGTCTGGCCCTATCATTTACTCCATTAAGACAACCCCCCGGGACCACATTAGGCTTGCGAGAGTGAGTGACTTCCTTTCTAATGGGAGCTGGGATGTGGATTACTTAAAAAGGTTTGTTCCTTCTGACATTCTCATGGAAATCTTAGACTACAAGCTCCCCACTGATGTGCACACCAAGGATGGCTGCACTTGGAATTTTGACAACATCCCAAAGTTTTCTGTCGGCAGAACCTATTATTCCATGAAGAACTTTGAGGAGAACTCTTGCCCCACCTATAAGCTCATTTTGAAATTGAAGGTCACGTCTAAAATTAGGCATCACATGTGGCGCATGGCCTGGGAATCCCTTATGGTCTGTCAAACTCTTGCCTACAAAACTAGTGTCCTAGAACCTTGGTGTGTCATTTGCCATCTTACCACTGAATCTCATCTTCATATGTTTAGGTATTGTCCCCTAGCTACTGCGGCTTGGCAGCAGATGTGGCAGTCTAAAATAAGTCACAATATGTCCATGAATAACTTTTATGACGTTGATGACTGGGATGACTGATTTGCTTACAACCTCACTCATAGCCCCCCTGGGCTATTAAATTTGCTATTACTTGTTGGTGTATTTGAAACTTTAGAAATAAAGTCACATTCACTAATAAACCCCCCCCCCCCACTTTATGACTATTATTTATAACATTAGGGCTAACTTAATTGATTCCAAGATGTTGCAGGATCCCATTTTCAGGACTGGTGAGAAGGTGATAGGCTGGAAACCGCCTGTGGAGCCAGCTTTCAAGATCAACATTGATGTCAGCAAACACAGGAACCAACCTCTCTACATGGGAGGGGCGATCATTAGAGATAGCAACATGGGGTGGAATGTGGGGCTGACTATCAAAGTCTTCGCTGCTAATCCACTGTATGCTATGCTATTTACTCTATCCAAGGCTCTAAAGCTGGCGTGGGAAAGGAGACTCAACTACATTGACCTAGATCTTGAGCAGGGTGTGATCAAGGCTATACAACAACCGGAGGAGAACGAGGATCCACAGATGAAAGAAGTGGTCACAAAGCTTATGGGGTATCTCTACCGTGATTGGTCTGTCTCTATCAACTTTCTCAAGAGATTTGTTACTCTTATTGTCGCCATGCTAGCGGACTTTGGTGCTGACCAGGAACACAACTTGGTCATCCACAACAAACCCCCTCCAAGTATTGATCTGGCCCTTCAGTTGGATGAACAAACCTTTTGGCATGAGAAGAAGATCTGAGACTTTGAATGTGATCACAGTGAACAGGAAGCTTAAGGATAATGGTGGGGGGGGGGGGGATGTCTTTTGTCCTTACTTTTTCTTGGTTGTTCTCAATTCCCCTTCCCCTGGCATGATGCCCTTTTGGGTTACGGCGGGCTTGAAGCCCTTGGGCTTTGTGTTGGATAGGTTGTATCCCAAGGTTTACTTGTACACCTTGGATGCCCCCCTCCCCCTTCTGGTTCAGGCTTTTAGGTTTGGTGCAAGGGTGGGGCTACTGTTGCCTGGGTTCCTCCTGGGCTTGGCTGTAATATCCATGTTTAATAGTTAATATATCGTCTTCCGTTTAAAAAAAAATATTGTTAACACTTGACTCTGACCGGTTTTTTTATTGCTCGTTCTTTCTGTGAGTGTCTCATAAAAGTATGGTAATGCAATAAGGTTAACGTTTTGACTTTGTCAAAAATATTAAATGCTACACGAGACATTATTGTTGAATACAACTTTAAAACTATAACTGGATAAATATTAGTGTTTTAATTTTATGTGGTTGTGTTGGGCAATAAAATTTGGTATAGGGTCAGTGTTTTAAGAAGTGTTTGTAGTTTAAAACAATGTTTCTATGGCATTAGTAAAGTTAGACCCTGTTATTTGGATTGATATCTCTAACCAATCAAATCCAATCCAAATCTTACACAATTTTCAAAACAAACATTATCTTTAAAAACACAATTTCCCGAAAAAAAAAATCATAACCAATCCAATCTAATCCAATTCAATATATCAAAACCTGATTTTAACCAATCCAAAGAATATGGTTAGCATCGAGAGAACGATGTTTTATTTTATTATCAAGAGATATCATTTGAAAATTTCATTTTTGATAATTATCATTATTTTTTTAATGTCAATTTACAATAATTAACTAAATGAAGGGATTTATTCCAATTTAACGAACACATGTCCTTCAAACAATTATTTAATCAACTGTCAAATACTACTTCCGTCCCAAATTATTTGTCCTTTTACCTAACTTTTTCGTCTCAAAATATTTGTCTCATTTATAATTCCAACAACTGTCATTCCTTTTCTACCCCTAATTAATAAATTCGCTTATCTCTTTTTACAATTCCAACAACTATTATCTTCAATTAAAGTAGGGGTAGTTTGGACAAATTACAAACTTTTAACCTCAATTTCCAATATACATTGACATTCTCAAATTAGGTAAATGAACAAATATAACGGGATGGATGTTGTAATTGTTAAACTTAAATCATTATCCACTATAAACAAAGCAATTTTTGTGTCAACCATGTCATTGTTTGTTAAACTCAGTATTCTTGCCATTTATCTGGTGCTCTTGAAGTTTGTTCTACAAATAAAATAATGTAATTGTTCACTTGTAGGTGTCAAATAGTTTATTTTTCAACAAAATGGTTATTCATTAGCAAACCTTTCGAAATATAAATTTAAGGTGTATGTTATGTATATTAAAATATTTCCTTCTCAAGCAAGTATGCATTGGATATCCACGGGAGGCAATAGAGTAACGCTGACAAAAGTTCGAGTCTATGTTAATTCGGAAAATGTCAAAATTTAGACGAAAAATTGATATACAAACCGACTTTTTTTGGTTGGACAATTCAGACGGATGTAAGATTAGATCAAAATCAAATTCGAACAATAAGAAAAATAAAAATATAATCTCGAAATACTATTTGGTCAATGCAAAAATGGGGGTTTGGACTAAGCCCTAAGGCCCTGTTCATTTGTATGGTGCGGTGCAGTACCACAACTCACCATACTATTCAATATTTTTCACATTTTACCACACCATATCACACTTTACCACAATCATTACTAATACATTTTCTTACTTTTCTCATCTACTTTTCACATTTTATCTAATCTTTTACCATATTAATCACGTATTCTACAAATTTCATCATGTCATTCCACATCATTAATGCACTTTTCATAATTTCAACATACCCCACGATTTCTGCACCACACCAACCGTATAAAATAACAAACCCTAAACCATTTTTTCTGTTTGGATCGGATAAAGTTCAAATATTCCGATCAAATAAAATTTTGCCTATGGAGTACCATAGTTGACTTTTCTTTCAACTATGGCAATTGAAAGAATTAATCTGATCCGTTATAGAGAATTACTTATTAATAGATATGATTAACTATTGCAAATAGTTGTTTCAATCAAAATATATTAATTTCAATATTATATGGCAGAATACCGGAATCAATAGTACATTCCACCTTTCAACTATGATAGCTAAAAAATTTCAATTACAATATAATATCCTTAAAAATATTAAATTTTGAAAAAAAAATCTAACGAGTGAATAGTAACTCCGAAGACAGATAGAGGGCAGGGCGCCAACGAATTTCCCTTCAATTCCAAACAACAAAAAACGAAAAATAAAACCCAAAAAAAAAGTCTTTGGCGCTCTAATTAAACACTACTACTTACTAAATCGAACCCCCTCTTTCTCTCTCCTCTTTCTCTCACCTCAACCCCCGACCACCCCACCGCCCCCACCTCCGCCTCCGATGGACCACCGCCCCACCACCTCCTCCTCCGCCACCTTCTCCTCCACCGCCTCCAACGGCGGCGCTCCTCCTCCTACTCCCCTTCCTCCGCCGCCGCCGCCGCACTCCCAGCAGGTCCGCTGCGCCGGATGCCGCCTCATCCTCGCCGTCCCTCCCGGCGTCACCGAGTTCGTCTGCCCTTCCTGCCGCCTCCCTCAGATGCTCCCGCCGGAGCTCCTCAAACCCCTCCACCGACCTCCGCCGCAACTTCCGCCTCCTCAATTTCCGACCCCCAACCCTAACCCTAACCCTAACCCTAACCCTAACCCTAGCGCGAGTGGTAGTCCTGGCTTGAGCTCGAATGCTGCCCAGAGTCTGCTGCCTGGGGCTCTTCCACCGGCGCATGGGATCGATAAGAGTAAGATGCAAGTGCCATGCGCGAATTGTAAGGCGATACTCAATGTTCCGCATGGGCTTACGAGGTTCAAGTGTCCTCAGTGTGGTGTAGACCTTGCTCTTCCTTCGCCGGTTGATGAAGTCAACGAGGTTTGCTCTCGTTTTCTGAGGGACTTTAATTGATGGATTCAAAATTGGAAGCTTTGGGTTTGATTGTGAGGTCATGGTTGGGGTTGTTTTGAGTCGAGGGTTAGTTTGTATATGTGTTTCTGCAGGGTTTGGTATAATGCCGGGAAATTCTGCTTGATTGAGGTTTTTTTTGAGGGTTTACTGGGTTTTTAAAAATTTTGTTAGCTGGGATTTGTCTGAATGAAGTGTGAGAGGTGGACCAACATTTTGAATTTTTACTTAGGATGCTTAATTGTTTTTCTACTGGGAAATGTGGCTGGTGAATTATGAGGAATTGTGGTTGAAATGAAGTGAGCGTTTAGGTTTAGTATATGGAAAGCTGTTTTAAGTATGTTGAATTGCCTTTTGACTTCCTGGAGTATGTCGTGTTCTTGATATTTGAGTGGCATGGTCTTCATTGGAAGTATTCAACTGTTTTTTGGATTTAGGAATCACATCTAAGCTTTCCGTTTAATTGAACACGAGTTGATTTGAATGTCTATGTTGAACTAAAGACGTGCGCAAACAAGCTCATGCACACCCATATGTTATTTTCCCCTGTTTGGGTCAATCAAGCGAGTTGAAACTGTTTTACTTGTCAATGTTTTCAACATGACTTTTGTGAAGTTGGAACATTTTTTTGCTCATTTATTATTTTCTCATTTTTTTTTGTGGTAGGGGGTTTACGATGGTGGTATAAAATATGTTTGCTACATTTAGTTTGATCGATTTGTTGGGCAGTGAGTAGAAATGTTGTTTCTGTGTGCTGTTTCAGGTAGCCATTGAAGTTGAGCAGGAGGAAGGTGAAGGTAATGTAGGCGAGACCTTTACTGATTATGTGAGTTTCTTTTTTGCACCCTTATATATGTACCACATTCATCTATGAATCTTGTTTTCCCTTGACATCATGGGGGCTTTTCTTTTGCCTCCCTTGGTTGTTTAACTTGAGCATCTGCAATATGCAGCGTCCTCCTAAAATATCCATTGGTGCTCCTCACCCAGACCCAATTGTGGAGACATCGTCTTTGTCTGCTGTTGAACCGCCTGAACCTACGTATGACCTGTTAATTAAGGATGAAATTGAGGAGACAAATGCTCTGTCTTGCTTACAGCTGGAGACATTGGTCTATGCTTCTCAGGTTGCTCTTGTGACTTACTGGTGTTATGTCCAATATGCTGTATTTAGATGCTTTTCTGACCAGCTGATTCTGGTTTTACAACAGAGGCACTTGCAACATCTCCCAGATGGAACAAGGGCAGGGTTTTTTATTGGAGATGGCGCTGGTGTGGGTAAAGGTCGAACTATTGCTGGATTAATATGGGAGAATTGGCAGCGTGGAAGAAGAAAAGCACTGTAAGTTGTAGGTTTAACTGTCAAAATACAAAGTGTTGGTTAATATTGTGCATGTTATTGGTTGATCAACAGGTGCATAGTTTTGCATTTGTTGCAAGGAATCGTTATGTTTTGCCTTATGCCCTGAAAATTTGATTTCCTGTCAATTGACCATCTGTAGGTGGATATCTGTTGGTTCAGACTTGAAGTTCGATGCACGAAGAGATCTGGATGATGTAGGCGCAACATGTGTTGAAGGTAGAGTGCTAGTTGTATCTGATTGCCAATTTTAGTCAATGGTGGAAGACTTGATGATTTTTGTATGGAAAGGAATGGCAGTTTTCTATTGTAGTTTATACGTGGAACATGCATTGTTTTTATGTTTGAAAATGACTGGCAAAGTGATTCTGAAGCATGCTAATGCACACACTTCTGAAACTCTATATGGATAGACCTACTCTGGATGAAATGATCAGGTCTGTGAATGGTTTATTGACAGTTATATCTAGGAATACTGCGATGCTTAAGCTGTAGATTCCTACTTTTCCCGCATTAGATAGAACTTCTAATTCTAAATGGAACTACTGTAGATGGATGAGTGCTGTTGTGCTGGTTCTCAATGTATCAGTTTTATTTGAATATGAGCTATCTTTGTGTATTTTTCTTTTTTGATAGGAAGCATATATATATATATATGTATATATATATATAAAATAGAAGTTAGTGAATAAAGTTACTGAAAACATAATACAAGCGTACACACATGCCAAGCCAAAAGCAAAGAACACAGTTTTTCTTGTAACTCTGGTATAATTTGCTTACGGTGTAGTTTGTGGAAGCCGGTTACCTTTGAGTGATGTGATTCAGATTAAGCCCACCAATTATTCAGTTTGAGGGACAATAACTTACTTCCGGGGCAAGTGATACTATGCAACGTTGGTATGGATAAATATCAATTTTATGTGCATCATTTTAAATTGAAAAAAAAAAATGTAAACTGGACATTGTTCATTTCGAATACCCCCTCCATATTTGCTTTACTGACAAAAGTGTCGTCATTTTTTTTTTTTGTAAATGATCATGGTTCTCTGTGACCTAACTCTTTTGTCGCCCATTTGTTGTGCAGTGCACGCCTTGAATAAGCTGCCATATTCAAAACTTGATTCAAAATCAATGGGGATTAGGGAGGGTGTTGTGTTTCTGACTTACAGCAGTCTCATTGCATCTTCCGAAAGAGGGCAAACTCGCCTGAAACAACTTGTTACCTGGTTTGGAAAAACGTATGATGGTCTTATCGTATTTGATGAGGTATTGTATAGCATATTTATCCTAGTATAATATGACCCAAATATTGCAATTTTCAAAAGTTTCTCTTCATAAGGTATTCCTTTGTATCAGTGTCACAAGGCTAAAAACTTGGTACCAGAAGCTGGAAGCCAGCCAACACGAACAGGTGAAGCAGTTCTTGAACTTCAGGTACATTATTCAAGTTGGACTGCGTGTATTTCTTAATTGCCAATTTTTTTTTTTTTTTTTCCTGCTGGTCATATAGTGATAATGTTGAGATTTTTTTTTTGGTTCCTCATATGATCTTTGTGTCCATGCTTAATTGTCAGTTCGACGGAACAATACAATATATAGATGGTCTACTACCATTCCACCAATATGTGTTGAGTTGTGTTATGCTGCTTGTTATCTATTATCTGATGTTGTGCTATATTCAAATCCATAAGTACTCCATATTACTCTCTTTGGACTGGGGGTTTTACCCTTGTTTCTCCCGGTTTGCTTCTAGTATTTTGCTGAGTTCCTCTCTGTTTTTTGATAGTTGGGTCTAACCTGAGAATATTTCTTTATTGTTAACCATAAGCTGAGAATATTAGAGACGTGCTAGTGAGTTGGAGAATATGCTGAAGAACTCCAAATAGGTGAAGATGATTGCATTGACTATATGGTGGAGTTCTTAGAGGAGAAGAATGGCCAGATTTTTGAGGGCAAGGGTAGATCCTATCTAGGTTTCAAATTTTACCTTTTAAGAACTTTGTGTAGTTGGAGCCTAGTTCTCCATCATGGTACGAAATTGCCTTTTTCCCCCGATGTTATTGATAAGATGATGATAGAAAGCATGGGGGATGAAGAATGATATGTTGTTTTGTGGGTTTCATTCTTATGCATGGTGACATCACCTTGACCTCTTATAAATACAAACTTTTGATTATCCTCAAAGATTGGTCTTGAATGGCTCACAGAAGTGATTTAGCGAGTGGGGTTGGGGCCCTTTTTTTTGGGGGGGGGGGGAGGGGGAGGTGAGGGGTGGGTTCATGTACTGCATGTCAATTTCACTTTTCCTTTCGAAAAAACTAAGAATCAATGACACAGAGAGAGGGTGGAACCAATTCAGCAACCGTCACTTTTTTTGGAAAAACAAAGCGACACCTAATGGATATGAACAGAACATTCCTTATTTTTGAATAAAACTAAGCATAGGCAAAAGAGAGAACCATTTCTGCAATCCTCTTTTTTTGGAGAAACTAAGCATCATCAAATGCTTTGCTGGCTGGAATACAAGAAACAATAGTAAAGTGGGAGTTACTTGCTAAACCTCTAGTTGGACTGATTTTTTCGTTTGTTCTTTTTTTTAAATTATGAGTTGCATCCTAGTTTAACCCTCAGAGCATTGTTTTGAATTGGCATGCGATTCTTGACTTCTAGATGGAAATTAAATGACGGGAAACTATAATTTATATTGCAATCATTTTCAATCAGAAGAAGACAGTAAAGCTAATATCCTAATCCTAATTTTTGTAAATTGCCAATGGCACTAGATTCTTAGATTTTGTATTCATTTCTTCCTAAACCATGTATTTATGTGCTGTGTGATTGAAAGCTCCATATTTAAAATCTTTCAATTAGGGATGGATCCAGTTGTGAAAGAACAATCATTCTGTAAATGAATGACCTGGAATAGATTTAAGTCTTTCACCGAAAGTTCTTTTAATCATTTTACAATGTGTCTGATTCTTTGAACTGTTGCTTTCTCCAATTGAAATAACAGACAGAACTTCCTGAAGCACGTGTTGTTTATTGCTCAGCTACTGGTGCATCAGAGCCTCGGAATATGGGCTACATGGTTCGTCTCGGTCTTTGGGGTGCTGGTACATCATTTGAAAATTTCAAGGAATTTTTAGGTCGGTGTTTCCTTTATTCTCCACATTTATAAATGTATGCTTGGAGCTTGATGCTAATTTTCATGGACGTTTGATACTGTTCTCTTCCTTCAATTGCTTGTGCAAAATAACTTCAGGCTTTGCTGAAATGTCACTTGGATAGTTGCATGTGCTATTGGTACTCAGTAGGAAGCCGGTTCTGTTTTTTTTATTTTTATTTTTATTTTTTTAATATTAAAAATCCCAAGAATTCTGTTTTGTTAGGGGGAAAGTATTGACAAATAGACATGGTGGATGGGGCCCTTTTTCCCTGCCAAAATGTCGTGGATAGTTACCAGGATCGTTAACTCCTGGCATTCTGCGATTTGGTTCCTCATGAGAAAACACAGGTCGTCATCTTTCTGTGATGGTGGGGGTTGCATTCCTTTAGATGTGGGCATGCCCTTTCTTCTAGGAGGACAAACAGATATGGGATTTGAGAGAGTGACTTTGCAATTCTGATTCTCAGCGGGAGATTGCCTGTGGAAAACAAAAAGGAAAGAGACTCCAGTAACAACTGATTCTGACCAACCAAGGATGCTTTCTTGAATTTGAAGAGTGTGGTGCACATCCCACACGACTAACTTGAAGAAGCTTATGCATCCACAGTCCATGACATCATCTCTATCATCTTTGAAATCCTTTGGGATGAGATTTCAATCTCTCTGCCTGTGTGTCTATTAAATTCTCTCTCTGAAGCGGTGCTGCAAATGTAATTATGGTCTTGTTCACGACCTGATTCAGTGATTTGTTGATGTGATATGGGGTGGTTTTCTTCCTTTCTTAAATATTTTTCCCCCAAATTTGAGAGGATAGCATTTCAGCTTTTATTCAGTGAAAAACTGCACATGATTTGGTTGGGCCACACTCCATGTCTGTTTTATTGACAAGTAATCAAAAAATATATCAGTGAACACCAGGGGGATGTCAACCCTTTACAAAAGGGGGCAAACTCAAAAACTGACAGAGCCTCAAACCCCTAGGCTATCTATAGTCAACTTGTCAACAAAATCCTAGAGGATGGCCTTTGTACCATAATCAACAACTTCACACCAACTAAACAAAGTTTTCAAAATATGAAGCTTAAAATGATTTAAAGGTTTAGTCTTGCCCCCCAAATCCTATAATTTCTTTCCTTCAAAGTGCTCTACCAAATTGTTATAGTTATCAAATTCCACACCCTAGGAATCCAATTCTTCTTCAATCTTCTTGTCAGAGTATAAAACCAAACATAAGGTTAAACTTTTGGTTGAGATGGTTCCATTCTTCCATTTGGTATCAAAGCTAGACTTATAACGGAAAGGTCTCAGCTTCGAATCGTAGTAGCCCCCATGTTTATTTGCACAAGGTAAGGGGGGCTTTGTGGCATCCATGCTTCAAGCCCAAAGGACATTTGCATGAGGGTGTGTGTCGGGATATAAAAACCATCATTGGACCCTCAAACATAAGTTTAAGCTTTTGGTTGAGATGGTTCCACACTTCCAAGCCATTAGAATATCAACTGTTGAGGTCGCTTGCATCTAAGCCTCAACAATGAAAAACCATGTTCCATAAAGCGGTTACCTATAGGCAATGAATAAGGTGGTTGATAGTCTGTTCCTTTTCAAAGCACATAGAAAATCTGCTAGCCAACGTAAAGTTTCTCCTTTTAAGTAAGTCTTTGGGAGGAATCTTTCCTTTGACGGCAACTACGTCTTTTTAACAGGCATGTGCTAAAAGGCCCATATCTGAGACAAAACTTAGTTTAATTCTATATTGCGAAATTGGTCATTAAAAAAAAAAAAAAATCCCAGATTGCAACATTGGTCCACTATGTTTCTTTTACTCAAATATTGAAATAAACAAAGGTGGTGTTGTAGCTTTTACAGTTGTGACTGAATTTAGAAGCTGATCTGGTGTGTATACTGCCTACATGTAGGTGCACTTGACAAAGGTGGTGTTGGAGCTTTGGAACTTGTTGCCATGGATATGAAAGCAAGGTTGGCGCTGCTTCTATTTGTGTACTGTGTCAGTATTGCTATTGGTGTCCTGATTTGTCGCTTTTCCCTTCTTCTAGGGGGATGTTTCTTTGTCGGACGCTTAGCTATAAGGGTGCTGAGTTTGATGTGGTTGAGGCTCCTCTGGATGCGAAGATGACGGTACATGAGAACACTTTTGTATTTGATGTTGGTGATGAGATATGTTAAAATTCGTGTCATTTATTTTTCTATTGGACGCCAAAATGAAGACATGGTTAAGCTTGGTTATGTGATGCGCTAGCAGGATACTTTTTCTCCATAGTTTTTTTTGTAAAATTTTTTAATTCATTTTTAGCTTTTGTCACCAGTAATTTTCTTTTGATACATTTTATTTGCTTTTCGTTACATTATTCGCTCATATAGAAATCATTTTACAGGAAGTGTATAAGAAAGCAGCTGAGTTTTGGGCTGAATTGCGTGTAGAACTAATACGAGTTGAAGACAAACCATCTTCCAGTCAGTTGTGGCGATTATATTGGGCAAGCCATCAGGTATTTTTGGTCATTCACCTTCTGTGGTGGTTTGATGTTTAGACAAAGGATTTCTAGAGTGATTCATCTCGCAAATTGTGCTTATTTGATCTTGTATTTTGGCTGTTGTAGCGTTTCTTTAGACACCTATGCATGTCAGCTAAGGTTCCTACAGTTGTAGCACTTTCCAAGCAGGCGCTGAGGGAGAACAAATGTGTGGTCATTGGTCTTCAGAGTACTGGAGAGGCACGAACCGAAGAGGCCGTGACAAAATATGTGAGACATTTTATGAGGCTCTCTCTGCTTCGTGAACAAGATGCTATTCTCCTTCAATGCTGTTTGTCTATCGTTCTCTTCAATTTTTCTATGGGATATTGTTGAACAGGGCCTTGAATTAGATGACTTTGTTTCTGGGCCTCGGGAGCTGTTACTCAAGTTTGTCGAAGAAAACTATCCTTTGCCTGATGAGCCTGAGCCACTTGCAGGTGTTCAATATTTGCTGTTTTTGTTATTCAGTTTCATGGGATGTGTTCGATATGAGTTTTGCGTTATGGTTTGCATCTTCACAGGACAGACAGGGTTTATATTGTTTTACTGTCTGTTTTCCACAGATGAAGGGGCGAAAGAACTTCCCCAAAAGAGACGGTCAACTACTTCTGAGGTATCTTGTAGGGGGAGAGTGAGAAAAGTTACAAAATGGACGCCTGAAAGCGATGAAGAGGATTTTGGAGAGTCCGAATGTGAGTTTTTTTGATAAGTAACTGAATGTGAGCCTTTTGAAAAATGTGTTTACTTCACTATTTTCAGGATGGGATTCTGAATTTTCCCTATACTTTCCCCTGATGTTCTGACCTACTACCCCATCTTTTTGCCCTAATTGTCATGAGAATTTTGCTCTATATGCATTTGCATAGTGCAGCTGGTAAGTGGATGGAATGTTGAGGGATACTTCTCTGTTTAAGCTGTTAGTGGCAGCAGAGCTCCTTATTGTTGGCGCTTTGGGCAGGTGCTCTGGCTGATAGACTACATTACTGTATAGTGTCTTCTGAAGCCTTGTTTGCATCCCCAAGTGAAATATGTGATGACTGAATTTTCTAACTGGTTTTATGGAGCAATGATAGAGAAGTATGGAGCTTAGAGAAAGTGTTTTCTATTTGCATTGTGGCCAGATGTGAGTTTTAGCTAATAAGATTCTCAGCTTACTGCTGATAGGTCTTTCCCATGTTGGATTGTATTTTGTGGTCTTTTTCTTATACGTATAAAAGTATAATTTAAAATAGCTTCATTATTGTGCAAATGTGCTTCTCAATCTCAATTATTGAAGCAGGTTAGGAAATGAATTTTCTTGAGTACCCTGTTCCATATGCAACTCCTAAGGAAAGCATTCTGCTACAGCACGACGTCTCTGGATGCTGACACAAAAATATGGCTACTTTCTTTCGTTAGGCCTTTGTGCGAGCTTAATCAAATTATGCCTTCTTGTTAGCCTTTTACCTTAAGGAAATCCTCGTCTCACTTTATTCTATGCCCACACTGCAGCCTGTTCTAAAGGGTTACAATCTATTGCCACTGCCCAATATGTAATTTATTGTCCACCCACCTAACCACTTAGGGATATTTCTGAAGATTAGGGTCTGAAGTAGGGAGATGTGACATTATCATCGGAAGATCTCCTATGCTTCTAGAGCACCAGCCAGAGAAGGGAAATCTCAGAAGATGATAAAGGACATTGGTTTATGCTCAACATAATTTTTATATTAGTTAAGGCTTTTTATTGTATTTTTCTATTCTCGAGTAGCTGCATATGTGCTCAATCGTCTATGAAAATATTGGGTGTTCATCAGCATGTGCTGCTTCCGTTTCTTGATACCATATGTATGGCACACAAATTTAATTCCTTTGGTTAGTGAATGGGTGTGATTTTATGACCTATGTCAATTGTTGTGCTAGTCTCAAAATAGAAATATACTCAATAAATGGTAATGCGTAAAAGAATTTATAGTTATGTCCATAATCTGGATAGTTGAAAAAGAATATTTTTTCAACTTAGATTGTAATAGACTAAAGTAAAATGCTTCATTAAAGTTCCTCTGCTTCTTTTCCATGGCGTAGTAGGTAGCAAACGATTTGTAAATCTTGGGTCAATTGGAAGCAGTCTGTCTAAATTGCAAAATTTAGGGGTAAAACAGCTACATCTGACCTCTCCATACCTTGCCCCAGGGCAGGATTTCGGAGTGTTGGTTGTTTGGTGGTTCTTAAAAGAATCTATAGTGGTTCTAGTAGTTTCTATATGTGTTTTGAGGCGAAAGAATTTGTGGATCTCTTCACTTTAGCACCTAGATCTATCTTTGACAGGGGTTAGTTGGGTTGATCCGTCTGTTGTGAAAGACGTTTTTGGCGGCTTGAAGCAGAAGGATGAAGAAATGTCGGGTCTGTGGAGTTTTGGAAATCGATCCCTTTGGCTATTTGGTGGGCTTGTTGGAAGGAGACAAATTGGTGGATCTCTGAAGACAAAGCTTTGTCTCTTCATGATTTTAAGCTCTAGTTTTTGAGTGTAGTATATAGTTTGGGCCGTTGGGCTTCTGCTTTCGACAAGCAATTCAAAATATTGCATTAGAGAGACGAGAGGGTGGCACCCATGTACAAAAGGGGCAACAACAATTATCATCCCCCAAGCTCTCATCTCATGCATGATCTTGTCTACCAAATAAAAAAAATCGTGCTACTTTCACTGTGAAGCGCTATTCTCCGACAGTTCAACTATACAAAATTCTCGAAAGGTAGAGCTTGAAATTTTGAAGTGACAAGGCTTTGTCTTCAAAAGATTCCATGATTCCTTTCTTTGCAAGCATAGCACCATATTTGTTAGGAAAACTGAAGATATATTAATAATAGAAACGATCAGATGCTTAGGAAGCATCTACCTAATTTGGTTGAATGACGGGCTTATGGGAAATGGCAACATGAAGTTTTTGGATTTTGTGAACAATATCATGGATGAGAGCATAGGGCATAATGTTTTTGCATTTTCTGCCTTGCATATATGTGTTATTTCCTTGGTGTCCTTCCAGCACGTCCTTTGATTGCTTATGCCAGAAAAAAGAAAATTCCCGAGTAACCTCTTAGATTGACCTTTTTATAACATGCTAGAGGTTAAACCCCAATGGCCGCTGTTGGATGGAGCTGTTATACATCTGAAACAAGGTGGAAACTATCTAATAAGGAAGCCTTTCTGAGGAACCAAAAGAATGGCCTGAAATATATCTCATAGAAGTTCTTATGCACATTTTGTGGGGCATCTTTGTTGATCAGACTTGACCACTGCTGTCAATGTTAATTGCTTTCTTATCCTTGTCCATAGATGGTTATTGCGTGCTTTTATGAATGCAGCCGATGTTGATAATGAGTCCGATGACGAGTTTCAGATTTGTGATGTATGCAGCGGTGAAGAGGTAACTTCCTTGATTTCTTCAAATATATGAAAGCTTGTGTTTTTGTTTATTTATTTTGTTTGAAACAGGATAGGAAAAAGTTGCTCAGATGTACCTCTTGTGGCAAGCTCGTACATCCTTCCTGTGTAGACCCGCCATTAGATGGTGTTTCTGAGGAATGGACGTGCAATTTATGCAAGCAAAAGTCTGAAGAGTGTTTGCAAGAAAGACGTGCTCGTTTTGAAGAAGACAAAAGGAGGTGCCCACATTATTGCCTCCTTCCCCTCTCCGTGGTTGTTACATATTGATGAATTCACAAACATTATGCCTGATAGGAGTTGTTTTAACTTGTTTTATTTGATAAACATATTTTTCTCTCTCATCTCCTGGGGAGAGGGGATGGGGAAGGGGTAGGTTGGGTACTTGGTCTATATAATTTGATGTTGCTATTATCTTTTGTGAAGATATGATTATTCTGAAAGATGTATGGGTGGCATCCCCTTGGTGTTAGAAAAAAGAAAAAGGAAATCCTGAAATGTAATGTGTCTCTTTGTGTGGATAAATGCTGTTAGGTATGAAGCAGCTGTTGAGCAGAAGATGAAAATTCTGGAGACTGTTCGGTCTCTTGATCTTCCTAACAATCCATTAGATGACATTATAGACCAGGTATACTGTTCTCTTTGTTTTTGTTTTCATTTGTCTTTTCGGCAAGAAAATTGCAAGTGTCTGCACCTAATGGGTTAAAGTATGTCTTGTTGCTTACAATGTAGATTTTTTTTTGGTGATAGGTTACGTGATTTCTTTGTTTTGTCTTACATAATCTGTTTACAACTCATTTGTGGAATGCAAGTCATGATGAACTTAAGGATTTCAAGTTCACATAAATATAGAAGTGACTTGAGCAGTCTCATCGTTGCAAGTCTACTTATCTATTTGGGAGATTTGGCAAAGTGGCAATTTATCCCATAATCCTCAAATACATGTAATGAGTAATATGATTAGATCACGTATACTAGGCATTGCGTGGAGATGGTCTAAAGTGGTTATTGAAGGGAAACAAATTGTGGAAGAACCACAGATTGTTAGATTTGCATGTAATCTACTTGTGCTTGATAAGTTCACTATTTTCCTCACAAAGATTTAGGTGGTTAATAGTGTTATCCAGGGCAAGCCTTGTGCACTATATTGAGAGGCAGGTTCTTGTTGCTTTGTGCTAACCAAAACTTAATTTTGGTTATGTTGAAGCATTCAGCATAGTTTATATGCAATTAGTGTTCAAATTTAAGTTTGATGGTAGTTTCCTGGCGTTTGTAGAGACAATAGGACTATTTGATAATATTATCTCAGGAAGAGATGAAAGTGAAGAACTGTTTATGACTTTGCAGAGTCCCTGAAAATGCTCTAGGATAGTGCATACATGCTCAAATTTGGAAGTGGGATTAGCCAAATAGGAAAAGTGACTCTTGTTAGTTCAAGTAGTTTTTGATAATTTATGAATGCTTGTGCAGCTTGGTGGTCCGGATAATGTCGCGGAAATAACGGGAAGACGAGGTATGCTGGTTCGGGCTTCATGTGGGAAAGGTGTAACCTACCAGGCGAGGAATACGTGAGTATAAGAGTGAATTTCTTTTGTGTAGAATGGCTTCTTGAATTGTTTCAAACTGAGGAACATTCCTGCTCTGTAAGTGAAATATACATTTATAGTTATCATCTCTGGGTCTGAGGGACAGGGACATGGAATGAGATTGGTTTTGAGTAACGAGTCTGTTTCAATCATGTTAAGAGGGGCTGTAATCGGGTGTCTCGTACTATAGCTCATCCTCTTGTCTCTCAGGGTAAGAGAATATGGTTGGATAGGTTGCCAGAGACTGTCTACAATCTGGCATCAAAAGACATGTGTATGTTTTTTGGAAAATGCTTTAATTTAATTTGCCCCCTTTTTCGCCGTCAAAATAAAAAAAAAAAAATTGCGTTGCTTGGGTCCTTGAAGAAAAATTATGAAGGGCGGTTTTGGGTTAGTGGTTTTCTTGAGGTATTATGCCATTCATTCTGTAGCATGCTTGCTGTTTATTCTTCTCTTAAAAAGTATAGGGCCTCTGTGTGTATGCTATTGTCTTCATTTGGCGTGACAAGGATGCTTGACATAGTGTCTGAAGTTGATATCGGGAAGGACACAGACATTTTCTGCAACAATTGTGTGGAGATTTGACATTTTTAAATAACTGGCAATATTTGGGAACTGTACTCTGCAATTGAGGTCCACTTCATGGTTGATCTCACTTTCATTTTCCTACAGTAAAGAAGTAACAATGGAGATGGTCAATATGCATGAGAAGCAACTTTTCATGGATGGTAAAAAGTTCGTTGCTATAATCTCTGAAGCTGGATCTGCCGGTGTTTCCCTGCAAGCCGATAGAAGGGCTATAAATCAGGTAAAGTGTAACTAAAGATATCTGAAAGCTTTCTTTGAAATCCAAGCAACGCAATAGGTTGAAAGGAATGCTTATTTCATTTGACTTACACTCTGGTGCATGTTGACATCTACTGGCATATTGTTTTTATGTCGATTTTCTTAGGATAGGCCACCTATGGGCTATGCTCTCTCATCTACATGTTGCATGACTTTTTTTTTCCCCAAAAGTTATTGAATTTTAATTTCTATATGACATCCGTAACTAGCACTTCGTATTTGAGTGTTTTTTTGTTTTTTTTTTGTTTTTTTTTTGGTTCTCTCAGAGGAGGAGGGTTCACTTAACTTTGGAACTCCCATGGAGTGCAGACAGAGCAATCCAGCAATTTGGTAGGACTCATCGGTCAAACCAAGCTTCTGCTCCTGAATATAGGTCCTTTTCTTCATTTTTATGCTTTTGCTTTTCGGTTCTACGTTTATTCCTTCCATGTTGGTTTGCAGTGGCAGGTCAATATATATACATATACATTTTACTTACATACATACACACACTCAGTCACATACTCATATTTTTCCTGCTGGTTCCCTCAGTAGAGTACCTTCATATGTAAGCACTTGTTAATTAAACAAGACAAAAAAAAAAAAATACAAAAGACAAAATGTGGACTTATTTTGCATTATAAAATATGCCTAATTCAATGTTTCGTTAAGAATAAGGCATTATTAATCCATAAAATGCATAAATTATTTCAGTAACTTCACAATTTTTTGAGGGGGTTGTTATAAAGGAAATTGAAGATTTTACGACACTATCAGATCACAAGTACTTAATAAGACCCTGTCATAACTTGTGCTAATAAACACAATAAAATGAAATAAGTACAAATGCAGCAGGGCTGAGAGCAATGACAACTGTTATCTCTCTGTTATGTTTGTAGAAGGCAATTTTTGAATTTCTTTGCTGAATTTTTTTATTTTATTACATGCATGTTATCACGAACATGAAATACTTTGCTTTTGGAATCATAGATAGATGTCCCATTTTCCATACTAAAGTGAATTGTCCTGCCTTGGGGATTTATTATTTTGCAGACTTCTTTTCACAAATCTAGGTGGTGAGCGCCGATTTGCTTCTATTGTGGCGAAGAGGCTAGAATCTCTTGGGGCATTAACACAAGGAGATCGGAGGTATATCAGTCTATGTGGTTCCTTACGTACATTCTTAGTGAAATGCATACTCTAATACATTTTCATAATCTGGCAGGGCAGGACCTTCTTTAAGTGGCTATAACTATGATAGTGCCTATGGGAAAAGGGCCCTGATGGTAATGTACCGGGGAATCTTGGAGCTGGTAATCCTTGTCATCTTCTTTAATTTGTCATATTTAACTCTCCTATTAAGATTCATCTTGCTCTGCGCTAAATGCCTGATTCCTCACTCTGCCTCTGGCATGCAGGATTCCTTGCCAGCTTTGCCACCTGGGTGTTCTTCTGAAGATCCACAATCAATTCAAGATTTTCTGTCCGAGGCAAAGGCTGCTTTGGTGGCTGTTGGCATTGTTAGGGACAATAATGCAGGTAGGTTTTCCATCTTACTTCAGTAAAGATAAATTTTGTATTATCCAAAGATTAGATGTTGCAGTACGATAACGCATGCATACATGAGTTCTTTGTTTGTGTCTGATAGAGTCAAAGTGTGTTGGGTTAATGTTTTGTTGACAACACTGACTCCTGTATCTCTTATGGTGAGCTGAGTGAAAGGGATGACTCTCTTTTTATATTTTTATAGTTATCTGCTATGTATAATCATTGGATTCTGAATTTATTGGAAAGGGCATAATCCAGATTCCTAGCATACCAAATGGAATTAATTGTACTCAAGTTCAATCAGACTCTTAGAATTCTGGTTTCTTCCCACAGTCATTTAGGTTCCCAGTAATGGAAACTGTTCTATTTGTCAACTTTAGCCAGTCTTTGAGATACTCGTTCTGATCTATACAGGATAGCTGTGTTGCCATGTTGTTTGGCAATTTTGATTTTCAGTACCATTTGGCATACAGAGTTGAAAAGGAAAATGTAAAAGAGGAAATGAAAAAAATTTGTTTATGGGCTTTTGTTTTAACTCTGGACTCTGGTATGTTCCCTGATACAGGTAACGGGACTGGAAAGGGTTCAGGCCGGATAATTGACTCTGACATGAATGATGTTGGTCGCTTTTTGAATCGGTTGTTGGGATTGCCTCCTGATATCCAGAACAGGTACTTACTTTATGTCTAATAGATCGTTGTATGCTTTCACATTTTATTTTCATATAATCACATCTTGACAAAATATCCAAGCAGGTTGTTTGAGTTATTCATCAGCATTCTGGATGTAATAATAAAAAAGGAACGAATTGAAGGGAATTTTGATTCTGGGATTGTTGACATGAAAGCAAACATTATTGAGCTTCAAGGAAAGCCAAAGGTTCATGTCCCTATCCTGGAAAACCCCTCTTTCTCTGTGTTTTATTTTATTATCAATAATTTGACCTCTTTTTCTTGTAGACTGTGCATGTGGATCATATGTCTGGTGCTCCAACAATGTTGTTCACATTCACTTTAGATCGTGGGACGACTTGGGAGGTAACTTTCAGTGCTTGTGTGGATTCAAATTCTGTCCATTTGAAAATTACCGTTGCTCCCTCCCAACTTTTTTATTTAATGTTTGCCTGCAGTCAGCTTCTGATTTGCTCAGTGAGAAGCAAAAGGGAGGACTTGGCTCTTCAAATGATGGGTTTTATGAATCCAAGAGAGAATGGTTGGGGAGACGGCATTTTCTTTTGGCTTTTGAGGGGTATGTGGCTCTCTGTGGTAGAATTTTGTTGAGTAAGATGACCTAACTTATAGCTGTTAACAGTACATCTTATGATGTGAAAGACTGCTTGGTTGGAAACTTGAGTCGGCAAAAACTTAATGTCCCAAAATTTACTCTACAACACCCCTGCAAAAAGTTACCGGACAGGAACCTGTCCGAAATTTTAAAGGTTCTAGACAAGATTTTGGGACCTGAATACATCCGGGTCTAAACTGTTTGGGTTAGGGTTGATTGCTTTTGCTTATGAAGATTTTCCTTACCGCGCCCTTGTGAAGCTTTTGGGTGTACATAATTTTGTAGGATGGTTGCTGAGCATCTCATCTTTTGTTTTTCTTTTTTTTTTTGATAGAAAAAATGTAAATATATATTAATGATAGGATCAAGAGAACAAATGCTCAGCAAGCATCCTACAAAGTTATGTACACCCAAAATGTAGACTATCCGCAAAATCCACCACATCCAAAGAAGAGCAATCTTCTGTTTAAACCAAAAGTAAAGAGACTTGATGAAATTGTCTTTCAAGCACGGAAGAAGGGTTTCAACTCCCTCAAAAACTTTTTGGTTCCTTTCTGTCCATCATTCATTCTATCTTTCTATCCATCTATCTATTTACATGTGTGCCTGTGTGCGCACGTGAATGTGCACAGGCATGTTTGTGTGTCCACGTATATATTTCCTATAAGAAAAAGGAATCCAAGTTGACTTGTTCTGCTTTCTCATTTCTTTTCTTATGTATTGCAGCTCCACCTCTGGCATGTATAAGATAGTTCGTCCTGCGGTTGGGGAGGCAATCAGGTGACTATGTAATCTGATCAAGCTTTCCAGGTTTAGAGCTCTTTTTGTTTTGTAATAATTAAAATTGGTCTTCTCTCATTCAGGGAAATGCCTTTAAGTGAACTTAGAAGCAAGTACAGAAAGGTGTCATCTCTGGAGAAGGCTCGTAGTGGGTGGGAAGACGAATACGAAGTTTCATCTAAACAGGTAAACTGGAAGTTCGCAGAATTTACTTTGCTCTTGATCCACACAATTCTTTGACGTAGTCCCTGATGTAGGACTGTTGGTGAGAAATTCCTTGTAGGATGCTCTGGGAGCAGTTCCTACAGAAAAGGGGGATTCTCATGCAGAGAAATTCAATAGATAATCAACAATATTATCTTTTCTTCATAATGTGCTTTTTCTATTACATAAAGGGCTTTTTATAATGAAGAGACTCCCTAACACTGGTAAACCTAAATAATAGTATAATCTAATAACAAGATATAATCTAGAAAACTAGATAAGCATTGAAATATATAACCTAATATTTTCCTAATAAACTAGGAAACAAAATCTTGATAATATGCTCCTAAATATCTTTATTTGACCTCTCTAAAATATGCCCAAGTATGAAAGATGAAAATAATTGAAATATAACAAAATACTGCACTTTCTAAAAGTCAGAACTCATGCTAGTAATTTATATCTCTGTTTTCTTTCTTTGTCTTGCACTAGACTCCTCCCCAAGCCCCCTCGCCGGTCATAATTTGAATAATTGAGTTCAGGCTCAAATGATAGTATAAGTCCAGATGCCCATTAATCGAAAGGTCCATTTAATTTATAAGATGAAAAAAGGAAAATTTTAAAATGTCTGTAAAATTATATTCCTTCATGCTACTATATCACAAGTTGACAGGATACCCCAGGGTCTAGACTTTCCAGCCGCATGCTCACTGTTCTGTCAATTCTCCTTCTCTTACCTCTCTCTCTCTCTCTCTCTCTCTACCCTAGTGATCCAGTCTCTCTACCCTAGTGTCTCCACATTTTTCCGGTTTAATATGGGAAGGTTGAACCGGGCCGGTCGGGTCGGTTTTTACAACATAGTGAACAGGGAGAAATGCATAAAGTGTAGAGAATGAATGCCCATCTTCCCTTCATCCCTTGTTATTGCATGAAAAGTCAAGGATGTGAGAGAACTGGGAAACACATAAAGTGTGAAATGGGAGAGTGAAGAATAAAATTACACAAAATATCTAGAAGTGAAATTCAGTGCATTTGATTTTCTATCCTCTTGGTGATGTTCCAGCTATGCATTTGCTGGGTTTGTGTGCATTCTTAATCTATTCTTTTTCATGTGCAGTGTATGCATGGCCCTAATTGCAAGATTGGTAGCTACTGTACTGTGGGCAGAAGAGTGCAGGACGTAAATGTTCTGGGTGGTTTAATCCTTCCTATTTGGAAAACGATTGAGAAAGCGCTATCCAAACAGGTATCTGACATCAAATCTGCTCTTTGTACCTAACTTTGCAGTTAGTTACTTTGTTGTTAAAGTTAAGCCTTGAAGTAAGTCCGACAAAGAAGGTCAATCGTATCTCATATTTGTGAACTCTCTCTATTCTTATTGGAAGTTGTTGGGGTAATTTCTCATGTCCTTTATGAGCTTTCTACTCTTTAGTTATACATCTATAGTTTCATAAATGCATTACCTGACTTGTTTTTTCCCCTTTAAGTGACAAAACTTATACTGCTCTATTTTACTGACCTCCTCGTAGTTTTGTTTTTCATTTCTGCATCCTCTTTTGTGCACCAACCTAATTTAGAAGTCCTTCCAAATATTGGATATTTTTTATAATTTTTTTTTTTAAAATTTTTTGCTTTTAGCTGCCTAGCGGCCACTGTTTGTGTTGGATATTTGCATTGTTTGCAGTAGCTATTGCGCTATAAATGTTTAGTAAATCAAATTTTTCTACAGCCCATTATTCTATCTTATTATTTAATTTATTGTGAATTTTAATTGAGGGTTTATTAAATTTTCTTTTGAATATGAACTTAAATGTATGTGACATCCAATGTAAATCATGTGAGGGTGCTGGCTATGTCCATGGGGGTTGATATTCCTGGTTGGTGGAGCAAAAGAGCTGATACACTCATGTATACATTGTTGGAAGCCTATGGTGGTATTTTTGGAAAATTTCAATCCTAGAGTATTATGAGGTGAAGGGTCTAGGGTGATTTTGCTTGGGTGGCTTCTCAACATAGGATCCTGACCAAGGATGTGCTTAAAAGGAGTTTTGGTGGTCTTAGTTGGTGTTTTTATGTGCCTTGAAGAAAAGGGAAACAATCAGCCATCTCGCTATCTATGGTTGAATGATTTTGGCTCTTTGGCATTTATACCTCTCCTTGAGGGGTGTTAGTTGGGTTCAGCCTTTTTGGCTGCCTGGAGGTGAAGACTGATAACAGTTGGGCTTCTGGAAGATGATTCCTTTGAGTCTTTGACCACATGGTGGTGTACTTGGAAGGAAAGGAATCGTTGGATTTTTGAGGAGGAAGCTATGTCTTCGACCACATGATAATAGCCATTAGGGCTAGAGGGAAGGAGTGAAGGACTTTGATCAAGTCAGATGTTTCAAGGGGTGTTTGCAGAAGATGACAAGATAATAGAGATAGAAGAGGTTCTGTGAGCTCCGCTAAGAGCTGGGCTAGGCAAGGTCATGATTCTTGGGAAAAACTTGACTATGCTGGACTGCAGCTTCAGGATGACTGGGCACATTACAAGTACATAACTGAAAAAATGAAGTTTGAAAGTATAGTAATTCACTAATTTTGATATATAATATGGTACTCTCCAAATAAATATTTCTTTTAAAAGAAAGTTTGTGCTGAGGTACTTCCTCTCCCACATCCAACCATTCCTTCTTTCAGTTTCCAGCTGCATCAAGAATACCTTTGAAAGGATAGTTTGTCCAAGTGGCTGAACAATACTGTTTTCTTTTTGAATCTTATTCTTAACTACGTCCCTTCTATAATCCCGCCTTGTGAGTTTTTGCTGGAATCATATGTGTAGTTTCTCCTTGGAGATAACTTTTTCAGTCCTTTAATGGCTAGAGAAAGCATTCTCTTATCAGAACTTTGTGGCCCTTTGGTTGATTCTAAATGGAAAATCTTAAATCACTGGCTAACGTGGCTCGCCTTATGCAGCTGGCTCCTCACTTCTGAGATGATAAGGCAGAACCTCTTTCAAAGAGTAATGAAAGAAGTTCTTGAATTAATGGCTCGGTTGGTAGAGCACTGGGCTTTTAACCAATGGTCATATGTTTTAAGTCTTTCTCTTTAATGCATTAAAAAACCTTTTTACTGTTGTGTCTGGTGGGTGTGAATGCTTCTACTATACAAAAATGATTTTGTGCAAGTTCTAGTAGTGTTATGGTTAGCTTAGTAATAAATGGGGAAAATGGGGCCCACCATTGGAAAAAAGGAAAATTGCTGAATGTAGCTTTCCTTCAACACAGATGGTGAAAAAAAGGCTGTCCATTGGCATTTGGCAAAAATAGTGGAATGCAGCCCCGTTCAACATGGAGAAAACTACAATACGCATGATCATGTTTGTTTTGTTCTGTTTGATCTTCTGTTGTACATGAATGTGATGTGTTTCCCTTCTCTTTCCACTTGGTTTGTACCCTTTCCACTTTTTTGGTTTGTACACTTGGTGGGTGTGTGTGTGTCTCTTTTAGGTTGCTGGAAAGGGTTCGAGGAGGGTAATTGATTCTTTGTTTACTTAAAACTGTAACTTAAACTAGGCCTACCAAGTTTGTTGTGCATAGTAATTGGATCCGGGTCATTCGGCTTGGCTTTAAGTCTCAGACTCTGGGATCATGCGTCAGTTTTGCTAGTGTTACTTCAGATGCAAGTGGCTGAAAGAGTATCTAATTTGTAAAGAGGCGGATTTTTGTTCTAGTTTCAGATGGGTAAGTGATTTTGTGATAGTCTTTTAGGGGTGTAAATGTAAGTAACTTATATAAGATTTTCTCTGATCCCTATGAAAATGTATGCCCTTGTTTTTATGATAAAAAGTATATATAAAACGATGTAGCACATTTGCTTCCTGAACAGAAAAAGGGGAGATTTGACTTCCACCAGTGGTTTCCCTCTGAGATATATGTTTGAAATATGAGTTATACGAAGGTTTAAGCAAGCTTAAATAGGGTTTTGATATGTTCATTAACTTGTGGCTACTGTCCTGCTGACACTTAAAGTTGAGGTAGTTGTCTGCATTAAGGTTTTCTGCAAGAGTTCTTAGCCTCTTTCTAATCTTCATCTCCAGGCCCGCATGAGTCATCGGCGGATTCGTGTTGTACGTATAGAGACCACCACTGATAGTCAGCGAATTGTGGGGCTCCTGATTCCAAACGCTGCAGTCGAAGATGTGCTCGAAGGTGCAGTTCTTGCATGCTCTCTTTCCTCCTCTCCCATCCCCCGTCCCCGCACCAAAAAAAAGAAAAAAAACACGCACGAAAACAGCAAAAACACGCTAGACAGATATAATCACGGTTCGACACTCATTTTGACCAAACTTAATTGCTTGCCAAGGCTAAGATCACCTCCAGGAGGGGAACGGGGTGGTTTTTTTAGGTTGTGATTACCATTACCAAAGGGTCTTATGTCTGCATTATGGTACTATTTGAATATGGGGTCGACACTAGATAGACATAATCACAGTACAAACTATATTGACCAAGCTAGTTTCTATATGGAGTAGCAGTATCATGGTTTTGTATTTCTGATGCCAGATTTGGCTTGGGTTCAAGAAATTGAGGACTGATGATGGTGCACGCTATGTTTTGAGAAAGCCATTTTGCTCCCCCGATATGCCTTAAATCTGCAGTGTTCCAATCTCCCACTGGCGAAAAAACATGCACAGATCTGCAAAAAGGTTGCCAGAGCGTGCGGTGGAGCTGTATATATAGCGGAGCCCCTAATTTATCGAGAGCTGATGACGAGAACTGTATCATTTTTTGCGCGGTTGATGTCATTCTTGTAAAACATCTGTGTAATTATAGGGAAATAGAACACAGGCAATCAGCCTCGCTGATGAATCAGTTACCTAAATCTCATTGATTCCAGCCCCCCTTGATTATTGTCAAATGTTATAGCAAAAATATTTAAGGAATCTGGGTTTCGGTCTGTGCCTTTATGTTGTGACCCCAAAACGAACTTAATTGAGGGATTAATGTTGCTTAAGCGGCATCTGTGTACTCACTGGGGCTATACACGGCTTGTTTTTCATCTGATCTCCACTGTATTACGGTTTTGTATGTTTTGAAATCGAGAAGAGTTGGCATAATTGGAAACTGGAAATTGTGAATTAGAATTTGGAGATTGGAATTGAGGGAAATTTTTACGAGCCCGACATGTTTTTAGAGTCTTGAAATAAGTTCTGGCTGTGGCCTGTGGGTGTTGCAGTTGCACTGGAATTGGAACCATTTGATTTCTTAAGGTTGCTTATATTATATACTCTATCTGCATTTTTTGGTACTTGGTAATGTACCAATATGATTAGTTACTAGTTTTCACTTTATCAATCACTATTTCTCATTTTTTTTTGGTCAAATCTTATGGGTTATTTTTGAGATTTTTTTTTCTGAAGCTAATGTTGGCTCCCTTAAACTTAAGATTTGCAATAAATTTTCTTTAATTTGGCATTATTTCATAAATAAGTGTCACCGTATAAATTATTAGCAAAGAAAAAACAAAAAGAAAAGGGTATAAAGTAATGTTGAACCCTACAACTAAAGGCCTCCAAGCAATGAATTTACACCTGCTACAAGTTACAAGTTACAAATTGAAATTATGAAAAGAAACCCTACTTCGGCATTCATTCAGCTAAACAGATGACTTTTCTTTGCATAAAACGAGAACTCACCAACACAAAACATCCACAGGTGCAAAACCAATATGGGAAAGAAAATTTAAAAAAGCCAAGTACCTTACATTTACCACATTTAAACTCACACCTTCACGAGACTAGTCAATCAGTCAGTACCCAGCCCGAACAGAGGATCTGATTTACTAATATTAAAAGTCGGGATAACCAAGCAGGCAGACTTAACACTCGAAGGGGGAATTTTTAAGATTGTGGTGTTGGGTTTTTGAGCTGGATTGGGATGTCTGCAAGAGGGTGGTGAGTGCTCAAGTTGAACCTTCTTGTGGTATGCTTGAATTCACAAAGGTTTGAAGAGATGCGAGGAAGGTGCCTAGGGGCAGCAGGAAATGGCGGTTTGGGGTGGTGGTTGGTCCTGGCAAGTTGAGATGACAACTAAGTTTGGCCTCGACGGCTCCAGTGGTTGCTTTTAGCAACTTCCTGTGACTTGGTGGCGGTGCAACTCTTTCTTGCAAAAAAGGTTTCCTTGGCAAACTAAGGGAAGCCCCTCCTACGGTCAAATCAGTCAATGGACTCGAAGTCCAACATGGTTAGACAAGCATGCAAGAATCCTAAAGTTCTAGGTCTTGTCTCATCAAGGGAACACTGAAATCTCATGAAATGTAAGAACAAGAGATATTTATAGAATTGTTTTTGAGTTTTTATTCCAAGGAAATTACTATGTATAATAATTAACAAAAACTACAAATTAAATATAAGGAATTGCATGCGAAGAGTAGTGAAACTGAACTCCAATAAAAATGTTTATAGTTATGAAACATTTTACTTAAAAGATTAAAAATATACAACTTTTATGTATGATCATTACATTACAAAAAGAAAAATTAAACACTCATATCCATGTATCATGGGGTGTACTCAAACATAGTTTAAATACAAGGTACTAAAACATTGTTTTTGTACTACTCCTTGTTACTTAACTAACTTTATTTATTCTATAATATATTCTTTTTTCCGATAACTACTTTACCCGTGTTACCTTCAATAAATAATTCTATCGAACTTATTATTTGACATTTTTAATGCGTCCATCTTTCTTAGGAACATAACTCGCATATAAAAGGCTCAAACACAAACTCATCACTGCAATAGAGCCTAGGTTGCTGTGTAAAACCCTCCTTTTTCAACATAGACCTTGCTCCGACGACGATGTCGAAATTACTGACCTCGTCGTACTCGTCGAGCATCGTCTGAATGGCGTTGCAGAATGCCCCGAACGCCTCCTCGGGGTCACCAGTCGGCCGGACGTCTGGTTCGTTTGACAACCGCTAAGAAGGGTTCCATTCTTCGGCTTCTTCTTCCTCTTGGTGCCCGCGTACGCCTCGTGCTTGTGTCCAACCTTAGTGGCCAATGCCGCCCTCGCATAGTCGTCGTCGTGTTCCTCCAGCCTGGCTCGGAGGTACATCATGGCGACGTTTCCGGCGAACCCTAATGAGCCGCCGCGCGCCTCCTGTTGCTTTAGTTTATCGTAGAGCACATTCGTGAACTTCTTCACCTTGGGGCCCGCATCCTCCCTGTAGATGTCGAAAAGGATTGACCTTATTTTGCCCACCTCGATGTCATGGTTGCCTTTTTTTTTTTTCCGAAATTCGTAAAAGGTTGATTAGTACAAAAATAGAGTGTAAAGATAACAAAGAGGATAACAATCCTGTTTTTTGGAATGGAAATGAGTTTCACTCCTTCCACGACAGCCATTATTCTTATTTTTTTTAATGCTATTTTTCTTAAATTTACTTTAGTCCGACCCTCGTATCCATGTCCATATCAGACGCTTATACGGCTATATCCGAGTCTTAGTAACAAAGAATGAAACATTTAGCAAACAACAAAAACTACAACTCACCAACATAACATATTGCCCAAAACGTTGGCGAAAATTCGGGTGCAGGTAAATCCAGGTAGGTGAAATTCGGTTAATGTCCAAATTCAAACCACAAATTGAAGTCTAGACCCGATTTTTCCCCAATCGGACAATTCGGGCGGAGCTCAACTTGAGTCGATCAAAATTGGGTTTAGACAATAGAAAAAAGAGAAACACTGTGTCCAAGTATTCGATCATCAAACTCGATCAATCGCAAAATTAGGTTCGAACCAAGCCAAATTTTCGTGATTAGACAACTTCAGATATTCGAGTTGGACAAAATTCTACCAGTACTAGTATCATTGAACAGGTAAGGTGTGTTTTACTTGCCTGTTCTTTGCTTCATGAGATTGATGAGGCGAGAAAGGGGGAGAGATCGACTCTTGACAAAGCAATAATCCTCCTCGTCGTATCCCTCATCAAATATTTGGTACTCTTCCTCGTAGGCATCATAGTCTATCTCTCTTTCCTCATCCTCGTCCTCATCCTCGTCTTCTTCCTCTTCCTCTTCCTCTTCGTCTTCATCTTCCTCTTCCTCTTCTTCTTGCTCCTCATCTTCTTCGTCGTCTTCTTCTTCTTCTTCTTCTTCTTCTTCTTCTTCTTCTTCCTCCTCCTCCTCTTCCTCTTCCTCTTCCTCTTCTTCGTAGTCGTTACGACGACGGGAAGAAATCCCCCGACCCTGGGAAGAAGTCCCACGGCCTTTGCAACAAATCCCACGGCCCTGGGGCCCACGACCTTCGGAAGAAATCCCACGGTCGTGGGAAGAAGTCCCACGACCTTTGGAAAAAATCCCACGGCCTTGGGAAGAAATTCCACGGCTCTGCATTTTGGCCTTGAATTTCTCCTTGACATGGTCTATCGCCACCTTTGTCACGCTGAACTGGTGGACAAGTGTGCTGTCCCCGATTTGCTCCTCAGTGTCGCTTATTAGGCCGCCGCTGTGGCACGAGTCCGACACCATTGTCAGCCTGCAACCATCCGGGACTCGACACACCAACTCTTTGAATTCGTCATCTGTTTCAAATATATGGATGTCGCATTGGTCATACTCAATCAGTTGGGCAATGAAAATGAGAATAGAAAAGAACGCAAATTTTGGGATGAGATAATTTCATGTAAAATTATGATGAGACAAAATCTTTTTAGATGACATTTTGGAATGTTTTATTATAATTAATAAATTATATTAGAGTAATTTTCTAATACCATTGACTATTGGTTTATGAAGGATAAGTTTTACCTTCAAAATGAAATCTCACCTCTATGATAAGAAGTCACTAAAAAGTTGTGAAAATGGGAATAGAAGAATGCAAAGTGAGAGTCTCATGCTCGTAAATTTATGATGACAAAATCTTTTTAGGATGACATTTTAAAAGTTGTTGACTTAAATTTCCACCATATTTTCAATATTTTTCCATTCTAGTATTTTATTATTCTTTTCCAAGTCACCGTCTGACCTAAATTACCACCAAGTAACTTGATGGCCTCCATTAGAGGGTAACACTTATTTTTCTCTTTGTTTCTTTTGTTTACCTTATGAATTGTTACTTGTAGTCTGTAGGCAAAATTAACTAGCAAATTTTTGTACACTAAAATATTTCAAAAATACTTTAAAATTTAAAATTCTGGGTTGCATGGGTGGAAACTGAGGAACAAAAACTATTTGAAGGTTTTTTTTTTTTGGAATATTTAACATGTTATAAAAATTTACCATACAATCTAATTTCCCAAAAATAATAAATATCACCTTCTATTAAAGGTCATCTAATTGATCCATGGTAATAGTGGATCAAAATAATAAAACGAGTGATAGTTTGGAAAAAAAAATAAATAAACAAAGTGATAATTTAGGCCCAAAATGATTTTCTAATAAAACTTTACTAATAATTTAAGAAGGATAACTTCTGTGATAGTTGCCTTCAAATAAATTCCACCTTTATGATAAGAAACCACCGAAAAATTATACGTTTCACGATAAATCAAGAGTTCGACCTGTGATGAGATTCATGTCAGAAGGGACAATGCATTCATCATAGCCAGTATCATCTTCCTCGCCCGTCTCAGCAGGAAGACGGGTCCCGTGACCGCTATAATGAACAAAAAGAATGTCACTGGGTCTCGCCCCTCGGACCAGATTATCGAGGGCTTGTCGGATATTCTTCCCTGTGGGCTCGGGGAAACTCGGGTCGGTGTCGAGGAGGACGTAAATGTCTTGTTGTTTGAACCCGAAACAATCGATCAACGACTGGTACATCCGGTTGACGTCGTTTACGCACCCTTCTAGCTCGGCGTCGGTTCCTGGGTAATTCAGGCCTATCAAAACTGCCTTCTTCTTCCCCATTTTGTTCTTTTTTATTTGTTTTTGTTTTTGTTTATCCATTCTCTAGGGAATGATCAATGTGATCAATGTTTAATGTGTGGGTTTGTTTTGTGGTTGTTTTTGATGTTGTTGATAGAGGGCTTTTTGAATGGTTTTCTAGGAGGGAAGGTGGAGCATTGAATTGGGGATTTATATATTTCAATGGTTGAGAGGAATTTCTAATGATGCGAGACATATTTTAAGTGTCTTACTAACTTTGTCTCAAAATGTTTGTCATTTGACTAAATTTTGATTGTTAATTACTCACAAATTATAATGACTTACAGGGGCGGAGCCAGAAAAAATTTATTGGGGGTGCCAGTTTATTAATATTCTTTCAACTGTTTATCATGAGTTTAATTTTCAAATTATTCATTTTTACTTGTTTATTAAGCTTTTATTCAAACTTTTTATAGTTAGGAAAGATACTTATTTAACTTTTGAGCTCACAATGAAATATGTTACAACAAGTACAAGAAGAACAATAACATATCCCATTATAGTCCGATAACACGAGGTCTGAGCGGTCTAGCTATAGACCTATTTCTTCTTGCATATGGGAGTACATGAAGAGATTGATTTTGTTAGTAAAAAAATCTTTTGGAAAAATCGTAATGAAATATTAAGATAAAAATGGGGAAATATAAGTCTATGAAAAGTATTTATTAAAATATTTAAAACTATAGTATTTAATATAGTGCAAAGTAAGAAACAAGAATGCATACATGTATAAGAGACCAAATACAAGTTGAGATCTAATATTATAATTGTTAAATTTAACACATAATCTAGTTGAAATGACTACTCAAAAAATAAAACAAAGACAAATAAATAAAATTGTTGATATAAAGGATGAAGTAAACCACAAAATAAACATTAAAAGAAATAAAAAAATAATAAGTTAGATGAATGAATAAACAAATTGGGAAAGCTTTGAAACAAAATTGCTCTTTATAAGATTTGAACATGTGACCAAAATTACATATTCTCAAAATACTACCATCCAACCACCAAGATATTCTTGCTACACTTTACACATATTAATATACATATCTTTCCTGGAGCATTGGGGTGCCATGGCCCCCACCACCCCCCCTCTAGCTCCGCCGTTGATGACTTACAATATAAAATTACTGTCATTAGAAAGATAACTTACTATAACTCATTGTATTGTGCGAGTAATCAACGGTCAAAATTTAGTCAAATGACAAACATTTTGAGACGGAGGTAATATCTTTTAAGTATCTTGCTATATTATTAAAATTATATTATTATATATTAAATTGAAATAAAATCATATGATTGAATTCTCTAACAATAATATTACATCTAAATTGCATAAAGTTGTTTATATTTTTACCCATTATTTTTTATATTTAAAAAAATGCCTTAAATATGTCTAATGGATGGTGTTGATTCGATTAGGACATAGGTAAGTATTCCGGGCTGTACCATATAGCAATTGCTGAAGGGTTTATTTAGTACCATCACAAGTAGGGTATTTCGGGTCCGTGCGAACTGGATATTGGTCGAAAATTTGATGTCTCATATCTAGATTTTTTTTCCAAACATTTTTCCAAGTTGGAAAATTCGATGAAGCCTAAATTCAGGTTAAAATTAAGTTTAAACAATATAAATATGAAAATGTTATGTCCAAATTTCCACGCAACTCATTCATGAAATTCAAATGAAAATCTATGACAATATTCATATTTTTTTTCTGATTGGACTGAACAGAACACTACGATTCCCATACAACATGAGGCTAACCGTTGCAGGTACAAAGGATCAGAAAATCATGTCTTGAAGGTGTGTAGGGGTTCCATGGTTCTGATGAAGGGAATCAGGAAAGACAGTATATACATCCTGCAGGAGGCTATAGTGATACGAACTGCAACAACAGTTTCTAACCTTGATGATACCGACAACACAAAATTATGGCATATGAGATTGGACCACTTTGGAGAGAAGAGAATGTCAATACTAAGCAAGAAAGGTTATCTTGGGGGCGCACAGATTGGTGAGCTGGAGTTTTGTTGCCACTGTGTCTACGGAAACCAAAAAAGGGTCAGGTTCTCCATGGCTATGCATACAATTGTAGGGATCATTGACTACATTCACTCAGATTTTTGAAGTCCTGCTAGGGTGCCATCTTTAGGTGGCAAGCGTTACATGTTGACATTCGTGGATGACTTATTGAGGAAGACTTGAGTTTACTTCCTGCGGCACAAGAATGAGACATTCTCATACTTCAAGAAGTTCAAAACGTTGGTGGAGAATCAGAGAAGTAGGAAGATAAAGACGCTCATCACAGATAATGGGTTGGAGTTTGTTGATTCTGAGTTTTCTGAGTTCTGCGAGGAGCATGAGATTGCTAGACATTGAATCTTGGTGGGTAAACCTCAGCAAAATGGTGTACCTGAGAGGATCAACAAGACACTCATAGAGAAAGCTCGCTGCATGTTCTCCAATGTAGGGATTTGGAAGAGATGATTATTCTGGTAAAGGCCATTGCCACTGCTTGTTGCCTGCTGAACATATCACCTCATGCCTCCATTGAGTTCCAGATTCTAGAGGAAGTATGGTAAGGTAATCCAGTAAGTTATTCTAATTTGAGAATTTTTGGATGTTCTGTTTATGTGACTATGTCTATGTGAATGAGGGGAAGTTGTCCCCTAGGGCTATTAAATATATATGTGTAGAATACAGGTCTGAGTCTAAGGGACACCGAATGTGGTATCCAGTCTTAAAGAAAGTTATACAATCTAGAGATGTAACTTATAATGAACAAAAAATTACTTAGAGGTACCCCAACTTTTGAAGAAATAATTTTTTGGTACCCTAACTTTTCAAAACTAATTTTGGGGTACCCTTACTTTTAGGATTAGAAATTACTAGGTGAATTCCCGGCGAAACTCCGATTGATTCAAATCATTTTCGTCAACAAAAACAAAGGACATTTTCGTCTACAAAAACATTTAATCAATTTCCCGCCTAAAACTCGCCGGTGAATTCAAATCATTGGCCGGAAATTTACCAAATTATTTCTAATTCTAAAAGTTAGGGTACCCAAAAATTAGTTTTTAAAAGTTGGGGTACCAGAAAAACATTTCACCAAAAATTAGGGTACCCCTTAGTAATTTTTTGTATAATGAAACTGCTATGTTATCTGGAGTGGAATCTATTGTTACTTCTGATGGTGCAGGTAATAAGAAGGATGATGATGAGAGAGTTAAGTTCGAGGTGGAACAAGTTATGGCTCAAGGTCGAGCTATTAAAACTTGCAACCAGGAGCATGTTGTTGATATTGCTCCTGAAATAGTTCAGGTTGATGAGCTTGAGGCTGAGACTGATGTTCCTCGGGTGGAGGAAGAGCATAATATAGCAATAGGTTGTCCTAGGAGGGATATTAGGAGACCATATCGATATGCTGAGGAAGATAATGTTATGATTGCATATGCTTTAAGTGTTGCATAGGAGACTTCTGAAGGTGCTGAGCCTTCTGCCTATCGAGAGGTCATCTCTTGTCCAAGTGACACAAACTGGATATAAGCTGCGCAAGAAGAGATGGAGAGTCTGCAAAAGTACTAAATATGGGAGCTATGTGAGCTGCCTAAGGGACGACGAGCTCTTACTGCAAACTGGGTGTACAAGAGGAAAGAAAGTATCCCTGATATTGAGAGTGCAAGGTGGAAAACCAGATTAGTGGTTAGAGGTTGCGACCAAAGAGTGTGAATTGACTACAATGAGGTATTATCTCCAGTTGTGAGCCATACGTCAATTTGCACCTTGTTTGCCTGCATTGCTCTGTTTGATATGGATCTAGAGCAGCTTGATGTGAAGATTGTATTCCTCCATGGCGAGTTGGAGGAAAAGATATACATTAAGGCAACCAGAGGGTTTTCCTGTTCCTTGTAAAGAGGAACAAGTGTGCAGATTGAAGAAGTCCTTGTATGGACTTAAGCAGGCACCCAGACAATGGTATAAAAGGTTTGACACCTTTATGATTGGGCAAGGGTACACGAGGAGTCACTATGACAACTGTGTGTACTTCAGGCAGTTTGAGAATGGGTCTTTTATATACGTACTTTTGTATGTCGATGACATGTTGCTAGCACCTAGGGACATGTCACTGATCAGGAAGTTGAAGTCTCAACTCAGCTAGGAGTTTGAGATGAATGACGTTGGTGCAACAAAGAAGATCCTCGGAATGGAGATATAGAGGGATAGAAAGACAAGGAAGTTGTTCTGTCTAAGAAGAGGTATCTTGAGAAGGTGTTGGACATGTTCAACATGCGAGATTGTAAAGCAGTCTAAACCTCTTTAGCTGCTCATTTCAAGTTGTCTCGTGAGTGTTCCCCTAAATTTGATTTGGAGATTAGGAAGATGTTTAATGTTCCCTATGCTAGCGCAGTTGGTAGCTTGATGTATGTTGTGGTGTGCACTAGACCTGACTTGTCGCATGTAGTCAGTATGGTGAGTAGATTTTAGTAGAATCCAAGAAAGGAACATTGGGAAGGAGTGAAGTGGATCATCCGTTATGTGAAGGACACTTTGGAGAAGGGCATCTTATATGATAGAGGCAATGTTGCAACATTTGATGTTGCAGGTTATGTGGATGATGATTATGTTAGAGATGTTGATAGGAGGTGCTCAAGTTTCGGGTATGTGTTCATTATGTGTGGTGGAGCAATGTCCTAGAAGGCTTCACTCCTGTCTATAGCAGTCCTTTCTACTACTGAGGTTGAGTACATTGCTGCTACAGAAAGGGTGAAGGATACTATTCGGTTGAGGGGTTTGGTCACAGAACTTGGTGTACCATAGAGTGAGACCGTGATTTATTCAGATAGTCAGAGTGTTATTCATATGACCAAGAATGATGCTTACAATTCGAAAACCAAGCATGTCAGTATCAGGTATCACTTCATTAGAGATACAATCGTTGCAGGAGAGATTGTGTTGAAGAAGGTGCATACTTCTGAGAACCCTGCAAATATGTTAGTCAAGCCTCTACCTGAGCTAAGTTCGAGCATTGCTTGGACTTAGTTAGAGTACCAAGTATGCGAGAGCCCTCCGGGGCCACGCCTTGCGGATGGGCGTGTTGATGGCGACAGTCTAGGTGGTGATATGGACCGATGAGTGGAATCATGGTCCAAGGTGAAGATTGTTGGGTTTATGGCCCACTGGATCCTCCCAGGGATCTAAAATCGACAAGGAGAAACGTGAAGGCGCAGGGGGCACCTGTTACAGAAGAAGCAGCAACGTTGCACACAGGTGGCGCAACCCGCGCCAATGAGGCGCTAGCTGCTCTGAAGAGATACCACCAACGTCTCATAGATGCAACGTGTGCCTCTGCCAATTCTCGCCCATGTCAATTTCCTTTTTTGTGTTGTGACGTGGGCTAATGTTATTTTAACCTAGCTTGTTTTTCTCCTAGCCATTATGAGAGAGTTTTTCAATTATCAGTTCCACCATTGTAAGCCTAAGCTATTGAGAGGTTGTGAGTTGAGTGTTGAGAGATTGTATTGTAATCTCCATTGCAGATCAAATCACACACTGTGATTGCGATCAACCTTGTACTCCTACTATTCTCATAGTGGATTGTTTCTGGCTGTCGTCGTCCGCAGGTTTTTCTCCAAGTTCTTCAATTTTCCATGTAATTCTGGTGTTTGTTTTATTGCTTATTTTTGTTCCTGAATTTTGTCGTAATCTTCGTCATCTCGTTTGCTTCCGCTATAATTGTAATCGACAATCATTTTCTCTGAAAATCCTCATAGGTATCTTTCATTAGTGCCCATAATGCGAAATTCCAGGCACAAGGCAAGGGACAAACCTAGAAAATTATATTTGAAGTGCTTGAGTTGCCCCAGATTTTTGCAATGGGTTGAGGAAAACTCGAGTTCGAAATGACTTTCATGAAGGTGTTGAGCGAGATGAAGGAAGATATAAGTGAAGTTAGGATGGATCATGAAGGTGTTGAGCGAGATGAAGGAAGATATAAGTGAAGTTAGGATGGATGTTAAGTTGATTGAGAAGGCTCAAAACATGGTTTGTTTTATCTTTATGGTTTGTGTGGTAGTAGTAGTTATTGGTTGTTTATGAAATGGTGTAAATTGAGTAGTGTGGAACCAAGTGAGATGTATGTTTCAATATAGAATAATCTAGCAATGGTGATGAATTGAACATGGTATGTTTCACTAAAGGCCTATGTGTTGGTGTCTATGGAAATGTTCACCACCTCTTTGTCGAAATCCCTACCGCTGGTTTGTTCTTGTAGGACCTGTTCTTTTGGTGGATATATAGAAGTTGCGTAAGTGAAGGTTGGATAAGTTTGATTGTTTGAGTAGATTGGTGTAGTTTGTGTAGGAGACTAGGACTCTAGGAGTAGGTAAAGAGTTATTTTAGATATGGAAAAGTTACGCAGGTTCAAGTAGAAAATGTAAAACTGGATAAGAGACCAATAGTTGGTAGAAAATTGCAAAGAACAAGGGGATTGTTTTTAGGTTTGGTTTGGTGATCTTGGTTTATGAATGACTTGACCCCCCAGAAAGTTAAGACAATCATGCTCAGATAGTTGACATTATTGACAGGAGCTGCTATTTGGTTACATCCAAACAGCCAAATCTTTAACTTCCAAATCGACATGATCAGCCAAACAAACTGTTCTTCGAGCATTACATCCGAAAGATTCAAGTTTCAACTTACAACACGACAAACTCAATGTTTCCAGTTCAATGTAGTTCCCCTCCCATCCCAAATCAGGGGAAAAAGAATCAGATCAACAACACTCAGCATATAAAAGGAGCATCAACATACTTATCACTGCAATACAATCCAGGTTTCTGAGTAAAACCCTGCCTCTTCAACAGCTTCCTTGCTCTCGTCACAACTTCCTCATTCGAAACCTCCCCATCTTTCTCCCCAATGATGGTCTGTATGGCATTGCTGAACGCCCCATACGCTTCTCTTGCATTCCCACCAGGGCTAGCATCAGCCGAGGTCTGGTCAGTCTGGCATCCACTCAGAAGCGTCCCGTTCTTAGGCAGCTTACCTTTCTTTGCACCAGCAAACACTTCGTCTTTGCTATGAACCCTGGTTTCCAACGCGGGTTTTGCATAGTCCTCGTCGTTGTCTTCAAGCTTGTGTTTCATGAACTCGAGGGCTAGGGCCCCCACCGCCCCCATCAGCCCGCCTTGGCCGCCTTTGTGATCCTTGAGCTTTTCTAGGATGACTTTCATGAATTTCTTCACCTTGGGACTGGCATCATCCCCAAAGACATCGAAGAGGGTTGGCCGGATTTTGCCCACATCGATGTCTTCCTTGCCTGTTTGCTGCTTCAGCATGTCGATGAGGGTGGATAAGGGGAGGGACCGGCTCATGACATAGTCACGGTCCTCGTGGTCATCTTCAACTACTTTGTAGTCTTCGTCGTCTTCATTGTTGTTCTGGGAGAAGTGGTGAGGGACATGAAGGCCGCGGGACTCAAATGTGTCTCTGACTTTGTCCTTGACACGGCCTTTTATGAACCCTGACAAACTGAAGTGAGAACCGCTGCTTTCTTCCTCCTGGTTCGCCTTTATGCTCTCCCCGATTTGCTCCTTGGCATCACTTATCAGGCCACCACTGTGGCAGGAGTCTGACACGATTGTCAGCCTGCAGCCGTCTGGGACTTGACATACCAGTTCTTTGAAGTCGTCGTCTGTTTGAATATCGCATTCAACATGTTAGAATTTCGGTCTTAGGACCTAAGAAACTTTGGGTGGTAAGACTGTACATATGAGACAATAATCAGATCATAAACATAGGTCAGGAACCAATGAGAACCATGAAGCCACTCAAACTAAGACCACTACTTTCAAGTTTAAATCTTTCAATGCTGCCAACAAACTTCAATAGAATCCAATTCCAATATCCTGAAAGTCTCATCACAAAACAGATTTTTTGGGTTTTTTTTTTTTTGGTTTTTGTTGGGGGGGGGGGGGTGTAGAAGTCTGATCATGGCAACCTACAATGTCCTTTGATTTCTGGGTTTGCTTTTAGATCATCAAATTCAGCATAGTAAGTTAAAACAAAGTTCTATCAGGGACATGGTTTGAATCTTGTCAGACATTATCATCCCTATAGAATATACTGATTGCATAAATTCTACCAGTGCCATCAAAGTTGGAAGATATTCCCCAACTTTGGGATCACAAAAAGCCAGCTAATAAAAAAAATAATCACAAATCAAAACATACCCATCACAATTCAGCCAAAACCCACCATAATTCAACAAAATGCCAACCGATCAATCAAATCAAATCCCCAAAATTCAATCATCACAATTCACAACCCTTTCACACAATCGATCACAACAAAATTCACCAAAATTTCACAAATCCAAACAACACCCATCAAAATCCAACCAAAACCCACCACAATTCCATCAAAAATTCAACCACAAAAAGGGGAAATCGAAATCGAATTTCACCTGTGATAAGATTCATGTCGCAAGGCACGATGCATTCATCATACCCAGTATCATCCTCCTCACCAGTCTCAGCAGGAAGACGAGTCCCATGTCCACTGTAATGAACAAACAGTACATCGCCAGGATTCGCAGATCGGACGAGATTTTCTAGGGCACGTCGAATGTTCTTCCCAGTGGGCTTTGTGTAGGAAGGATCGGTGTCGATGAGGATTGTGACGTCTTCCTTTGCAAACCCATAACGCTCGATCAAGCATTGATACATTCGTCTGACATCGTTGATGCAACCTTTGAGCTCGGCTTTTGTTCCTGGGTAGTTTATGCCTATCAACACTGCCTTCTTCTCCCCCATTTTTTTCTGGGTTTTGTTTCTTTCTCTTGTGAATCAATGTGATTGATCAATCTTGTTTGTCTCTGGTTATTTTTTGTGGGTTTTTAATTGGTTTTCTAGGAGGGAAGGGGATTGGAGGGGGCGCAAGTTGTGTTTTAAAATGAGTATTTGGGGTGGTTGTAGCCCCCAAATTGGAGCATTCAAGGGTCTAATAATGAAATTTGCATCAATCATTCAATATCATGATTAAAAACGTGAAGAACTAGTAATTAAAAAAATTAGGAGAACCATTCACACTTATCAGCAAGGCTGTCAGATAGGAGAGGTTCTTATTGCTTTGAATGTTTATTAGCATTTACTCCCTCCGTCCCAAATTAATTGACATTTTGACTAAATTTCGACCGTTAATTATTCATTAATTACAATGAATTACAATATGAAATTACCTCTATTGTAATTTTTAATAAAACATTTTTCTAATGACGCTAATTTCATATTGGTACTCATTGTAATTTGTTAGTAATTAATATTTAACCCAATGTCAATTAATTTGGGACGGAGGGAGTAATTTTTAGTTGTCTGAATAGTTTTTTAATCTACGGAGTATATATTTAGATGAGCAATTTGCAAGAATTTTTTTTTTCCTTTTCAAAATGTGTTGTTTGTTAGAAACTATTCTAAAAAACTATTGCGGAGGAAGCGCTTTAGTTTTTATACATACATTTAACTAATTACCAAAACTACTTCAGTGTATTCGAAACTAAAATTTTAGACCTTATCCTCCCAAAACAACTGAGTGAAAAACGTCAAGCTCAGAGAACCCAATGTTTCGTCCAAATGATCAGACAAACATGGCGGACCCAATCTGCCATCTTGGGGCGCAAATTCATCACAGCTTGAAATCAAATGCACCAGCCGAGAATCGAACCTGGGTACTATTCTACCACTAGACCACTGGTGCTTTTTGATGATAGTTTGTTATTTATATCTTTAATACAACACCCTCATCTGTGACTACCCACGTTTGGTGATGTTATATATTTCTTCCATTAGTTAGTTTTAGTTGTGTTTGTTGTTCATGGTTGATTCACCCCCCTAGGCTTGTCCCATCAATTTGTGAGTTTTTGGGCTCGTTATGTGTTAAATTTCAATTTGATAAAACTCCAGTCAAATAAATTTTATTAGATAATATTGAATATAAAATAGATTTACCTTTTATATAATTTGTCTATTTACAAGAATTGAACTTGGTGTTTGTTTAAGGAAATTTGAAAAATAAGTAACAAACGTGAATAGATATGTTTTGATTATTAATATTGATATGGACAATTTTTTTCCCAGATGATTTGCCTAGAGATAACAATAAGGTTTGAACTCGATTGCACCCACCTAATTTGACTTGAAAAAAAAGGAGTGGAATGATGAAATTTTGTAAAATGAGTGCAGATAAGGGTGTGGGTCTATCTACCTTGTACGTACGTACCTGACCCAAATAGATGTTGGTGTCGTGTTTAATAATAATTAATAATAATAATAATAATAATAATAATCTCATTATTATTATTATTATTATAAAAATGATAATAGTAATAGGTAGTTTTAATGTGTTATGGTGAAATTAAAATTTTACAAATATATAGGGATAATAATAATAATAATAATAATAATAATAATAATAATAACAAAGTTGCCATAAAATAAATAACTAAAAGACAATATCTATATGCAAGATGTCAAAAAAGAAAAGGAAAAATAAAGTAACTTATGACATCCTAAAGGGCAAAATAGAAAATCAAATGGGACAATATAGACTCTTTATTCAATTTCTATAAGAAAGAGGAAAATGGAAAGCGTCCTAATAGGCAATTGGGTGGGACTTGCAAGGAAAGCTTGAATTCAAGAAAGAAGACTTTTATCACCGTGGGTATAGTAAGGTGAAAGTTACAAGGACAGGCTATCAACAGGGGGTCGGCTCAAAATACGATCAATCCGGCATGGGCTACATGAATTCCAAGTAGTTTACCGAATAAATTGATAAACCGAGCATTCTCGACCCACCAAGCGAAAACCGGTGGTTAACAAAGTTTGCATAAATAAATAACAAAAATACAATATCTATATGTAAGGTGTCAAAAAAGAAAAGTAAAAATAAAGTAATTTATGATATCATAAAGGGTAAAATAGAAAATCAAAAGTGAGACAATATATGATCCTTATTCATTTTTATATGGAACAAATTAGAATTTTACCCATTGAGATTTAGTGAAAGTGAGGTTTTACCCCCAAAGTTTGGGAAACTACCTTTATCCTACCTCAACTTTAAATGAATTAATAATTAATTCACCTATACTTTGCATTAAAGATTAAATACCACTTTTAAAAATCAAATTAGTGATAAAATTTGAATAAAATGACAAAATTACCCTTAACTTAAACAATTGACGTTAGAAATTACCTTCCAATTCACCGCTTTTGTCCTTCATCTTTTAATCTTTTAATCCTTTTTTCCTCGGTTGTTGCTTTCTGTCTTTCATCTTTCCATCTTTGTCTTTCCTCTTTGAGTTTTCATAATAAAAAGTATGTCTTTCCTCTCTTTGTTTCCTCTTTGATTTTACATAATATTGATTATTCTTTGTGTTTAATTGCTGCCATGTACACTTTAGATCTTAGCTTGTTGACATATGGACATAGAAGGCAAATTGACCCACCAATGCTTGCAGAATATTGATTTTGCAGAGTATGTTTTTAATTAGGGTTATTTTATACTTTTCATACCATCTTATATGGGTAAAATTGTCATCCATCGAAAAAGCAGTAAAATAATAAAAGGTTCAAACTTCAAGTAGGATAAACCTAGTTTCCTAAACTTTAGGGGTAAAATCCTGCTTTCACCAAACCTCAATGGATAAAATCCTAATTTGTTCCTTTCATATGTGTATAGATTAGCGGATTTAGACTACGAAATTAGAGGTGCCAATTTAATAATATTTTGGATAGTTGGACTGTTGTGTTGAACTGGACACCCTATATTAATATTTTTGGATCTTTTCTAGAGTATCCACTTAATATAAATATATAACAATCTCCTAAAATATAATAGGTTACTAAAATTTTTGGTGTCAATGGGAATCCGCCTATCTATAAATATATATTTATATACATATTCATGCCATTGTAACCAACAGTACAATGAGATAAGAAACTTTGAAAAGTGGCAAAAAATTGCTCCGGGGTGCCATACATTCTCCAAAAATGACTATTTGGGGACCACATTATTTTTTTTTACTCTTTAGGGACCAGATTGTTGTGAAAACTTGCTGGTTGGGTCTTTTCCGACCAAAGGTTATGAAAATCCGGTGAATTCAACCGGAGTCAACACAAAATGAATTTAGATAGATGGATTGACAAGAATACCCCTGCTTGGCTCCAATTTTTTTTCCTCTCTCTCTCCTCCCTTTCTTTTTCTTTCTTCTTCTTCGGGCAGAATCAACCCGACGCCGCCACCACCCTCACCTTCTTCTTCTCCACCTTCGCGACCTTCATTGCCTTGTCGGAGACCGCCGATCACCACCCTCCACCCCTCTTCTTCATCTTCTTTATTCTCCTTCCCCGCTGCTGCCACACCCTCAAACCCCACCAGCCCTGTTGGTGCTTGACGCCACTACTGCACGACAACCTCCAGAAGCATCAGGCAGAATCAACACCCAACACACCACCACCCTCACCTTCTTCTTCTCCACCTTCGCGACCTTCACCGCCTCGCCGGAGACCGGCGACTACCACCCGACGCACCACCACCCTCACCTTCATTTCAATGCAAGTATATCTCTGTGCGATTGAGTTGGATTTGGAACTTAGAACTTGCTCAATCTTCTCATGACTTGCCCCAAAAACAGCGTCCAAATCTTCGGTTTTTGCTTGTAATTTTTGTTGTGTTGCTTCTTGTAATTTATTGTGTGAATACACAATTGCAACCGAGTAATTCTCATATCCATATAGACACAAAGGAACCAACAAATTACAAGCAACAACGCAACAAAGATGGGGTTATCTGGGTTCGGCCTTTTCCCTCAGGCATTTTATCAAACACTTCGTAGGCATCCGCCATGTTCAAAGCCAGAAACCTCCATTGCCTTCCTCAGCAGCGACATTCATGAGAACAACAATGGGGGTTTTCTGGGTTCGATCTTCTTTCTTCCCCCACACAACGATCAAACCCTAAACTTCCCATATTCAAATCTGGGTGCCAATTTTGAGAGTGACCCATGTTCGGTCACATTGATTCAATCCTCAAATCTTTACAATTACACAGCGGATCAAGGCGATAATTCGTTGGAAGAGACGATCGTGAACAACCTCAACACGAATTTAAGCAGCAGCTCGATGAGTATGGGGGATCATCAACATCAACAAAGCTGGGCAAATGCAAACACAAGCACTACAATGACGATAACAAGCAATTGGGGTTGGGATGAATAAAATGGAGAAATAAAATGGGCAAACTGAACTTTTCAATCAATAATCAAGGGGTATTTACGTCTTTTCATTGTTTCCGGCTGTTTTGGTCGGAAAATACCCAACCAGCAAGTTTTGACAACAATCTGGTCCCCAAAGAGTAAAAAAAAATAATGTGGTCCCCAAATAGTCATTTATGGGGAATGTATGGCACCCCAGAGCAATTTTTTGTGAAAAGTGGTCCTTGTTACCGCAAGTGCTCATATTATATCACGGCCAAGGAGTTTCCGTTATCGATCAATCTGAAATTGACCTAATCAAAGGTATAACTAATGGTGTGGCTGAGCATGACATAATTGCAGATTTTGAAGATTACATCCTCGAGGCTTCAAAGAGTAAAGGCAGGAGTAAGAGAAAATTGAACATGTTGATGAAATCTAAGTGGCAGCTTGTCAGAGATGCAACTTGTAGAGTTGCCCGTAGACAAAAGGATGGTCAGAAGGTTAGGATGAAGAGGTGTACGAACTTGTCGAAAAATGACAGTCTTGATGACATTGAAGTTGAACGAAGGAAGGCGATTATTGGCAATGATATTGGAGTGCGATTCCTTGATGACTGAAGCAGCTAAATTCATAGATCTAACTTTTATTTGCAAGTGTAGTGATTGTCTAGCTGTGGTCCAGGTTAAGTCCTTGCAGTGTTTTTTCTTCTTTAGCAGTTTGGCCGTAACCCTTTTGATGGTAGATGTTTGCTGTTGAGTTTGCGGGTTGCTGTATGTTATGAACCTTTAACCTTTTGGCTACTAATAATCGAAAAAAAAAACTAATGGTACAAATTGTGTAAAAATACATTACTTGCATACGATACCAACACCAAGCTGTAAAATTACAAATAAAAAGTCGACGGACGACTTTCATTAATTATGCATACGACTAATTTTATTTTTCTCTAGAAATTGATTAATGGAATGCTATAAATAGGTAATTGATCGAAGTTGAAGAAATTCATACAACAAATTATATAAAAAGGTTTATTAGAGTAGCAATATTAATGGCGAAATCCATTTTGTTAACCCAGCAATTCCCGAGTTCTTATGATTGTGCTGTGAAATTACCCTCCAAAATCTCACTAAATCCAAAACCTAATTTGTCTGTTCCGCACTCTGTGAAGAAGAAGCAGCGTTTTGTGAGCTTTTGCATGCATGGTTCTGAGTCTAGTGGCACACCTAAACGTACGTAAAACTTTTTTTTCCTCCTTTCTTTCTTTATAATATTAAAGATGTAATACAACTCTGTTATTCATGTCAGAACTGCTTAGACCCCTGGGTACTTTAGGGTCTAATTAGTTCTGACATGAATAAGAGATATGTATTATAGCTTCAATAAGAGTATAATACTTATAATTAACTAGGTTAAAAAAATATAAATAATAACCTAATTTTATCAATCATAGTAAAAAATGTATATTTTATGCATAGTTTTAAATTTATGAAATAATATGTATAAATAATTATTTTTACATTGTTTATAAATTGTAATATCCCTCAAAGTAATGAAATATACCTCTATAATGATTTAAATATACTTATATTTAATTTTACGAGTGATTTAGGTGAAATACAAGATGATTATTGTTAGCATTTACAAATACATATGTACTTGTGAGGAGAAGTTCTAGTATTAATGTGATGATCGATCTACCAATAAGCTTTAACTCAAGTGGCATGAGGGTGGGAAGTTTATCTTCCCCATCAGGGGTTCGATCCGTGATGACCACAATTTCCTTGGTTTCTTTCTGAGATAGGTGACTCAGTAGGTGGCCGATTTACCAATGTAAAAAAATAAAAAAAATGTGATGATGGATCTCCTCATGTCAAAATGTGGTTTGTTTTGTTCAGTTGTGAAGTGGCGTGTGGATTCGGGTCAAGTCATGCACCTATCTCCAAACATGGTCGGGTTTACTGAGAAAAGAAAAATTGTACCTTCTGCCGAAATAGAGTTGATACATGGAATAATTGTGAGAGGTCACCTTGTGGGGAACGTACGCGTCTCCGAAGGGGTAGAGCTCAAGGATGTTTTGTATTTACCTAGTATTGTGGAACCTTTGCTATCGTTGAGCCACCTTATTAGGACCAACCCTAAAATCTCAGTCAAATTTGAACAAGATAAATGCAACTTTTACTACGACGGAAAAGAGTTACCTTTTGCGCAAGCTCTCAGAGATGAAGAGACAGGTCTCTATTATCTCCATGAATAAGGGACGATGTGAAAGAGAAAAAAACAGAATAAGGGAAAATAAAATATGAATTCCCCGTGTTTTTATCAGGTTTTGAGTGACCCTGTTTGACAACCAGCTAATAGTTGTTTGAGTTAGTTGTTTGACTTTATCTATTTGTGGGAAAAATTGTTGAATTATATAGTATTTACTTTAAGGTCAGTGAATTTATGAGTTCTCTATCATGTTTTTCCTTCTTCCAAAGCATTCTCGATCTTCCCTTTACACTCTTGACTCCCCACCCAAAGCCCCCGTAAAACTTGTGTTTGATAGAAGATAGGAAGGTAAGGAAAGCTTCTGTATTCTGTTATTATTCACAGAAAAAGCATATGAAAATTCTACCATAGTTGAAAATTTTATATCATTCATTTATCAAAAATAAATTATATTTTTTAAAAAGATTTATATCTTCCTAAACATGATTAATTATTGTATCATGCTACTTTGATCAACCTATATTAATTTTGAATTTTTATGGTAATATTAATGGTCTTTTCACTTTTCAACTACGATAGTTGAAAAAAAGTCAACTATAATAGAATTTCCTTTAAAATATTCAATTTTATAAAAAAAAATATAACTTAACATATAGATTTACTTATTGTAACAAATCCTACGGTGAATATATATATTAATTTTAATTTTTAAAGGCAATAATAAGGGTGATTTTGCATTTCAACTACCATAGTTGAATTTTGGTAGAATCTCCCAAAAGCATATGACGGAACTGAATATATACAGAAGGAAAGAGAGGAAAGCAGTAACTAACAGAACGAACAACTAATTGGAAAGTCTTTTTTGGTGTAATTGAAAGTAAAATTTTAGGCGTAATATCTTCCCAAAACAACATATGGGGGAAAAAAGTAAAGCTCAGAGCTCCCAAAGTTTCGTCTGAATGATCAGACAAACATGGCGGACCCAAATCTGCCATTTAGGGATGGAAATTCATCACAGCTTGAATTTATGTGCGCCAGCCAGGAATCCAACCCGGGTCTGTACCGTGGGAGGGTACTATTCTACCACTAGACCACTTGTGCTTGTTGATGATAGTTTAATATTTGTTATTTAAAAAGAACATACCCTCATCTGTGACTATATCCTGGTTTTGTCATGCTATATATATATTTCTTCCATTAATTGGTTACTTTTAGTTGTGTTTATTGTTCATGGTTGATTTACCCCCATGGGTTTGTCCCATCAACTTGTGAGTTTTTGGGCTCGTTTTATGTTAATTAAATTTCAATTTGATCAAACTCCAGTCAGATAAATCTTATTTTGGTGTAATATTGAATATGAAATAGACTCACCTTTTATATAATTTGTATATTTACAAGAATTGAACTTGGTGTTTGAATTGTTTAAGGAAATTATAAAAGTAAGAAACAAATATTAATCGATATGTTTTGATTATTATCGATATAACATTGTATTTTTTTTACAAGATTTTCCTGTGTTAGAACCCCTCAAGGACGGTGATAAACTCAGGTTCAAGGACCTTGGCACTGAATCCGTTTTGAATGAAAGCCAAAATTCGAATGGCTAGAAAAGATATGATGTGCATGGAAAGATTCACATCTTATTCTATGATTATAGAATCCTCCTCTGTGCAAAGGACATTGGCCTATGCAGGATCAAGGAAGTTTGCCTTACCAACAACAAGGACATTCAGCAAAGACAGGAAGGACGATTATCACCAACAGCAAGGAATATGTTCTGATGTGAAAGACTAAAAGGAGCAAAAAACAAACAGGGAAGTTATAAGGAATATATTCTGGAAAGATTTGGATTTTATTCCTTTCCTGATTAGATTAATTAATTGTTATCTTCTTATTTCAGGAAAGAACTAATCAACAACCTTGGAGAGAGATATGATTTCCAGAATCAAACATCAATATGGAAACTGCCATCTAAGGAAGTTATCAAGGATGGAAGGAAGAAAAACATCTGATTTGGACGATTCTTCAACGGCTCCTTGCGACCAAACAACAACATAAATAGAAGACTTGGAAGATGAAAGAGATTAACGATTCCACGGAAGAAATAGGGTGTTCGAAATAGAAATAGTGTTTTCTATTTTGTGTTCTTGCGAGTTTTTGTGTTTGTGAGAAGTTGAGTGTAATCAATCCTTAACGGATTTAGGGTTGATTGATACTTGTAAAATCGATTCCTAGACGGACTTAGGATCGATTGAGTTTAAACACAAAAGGGTGATTTTGGTGGGTGTTGTTATTCATAAAATAAAAAGCGTCCTCTGCAAGGCGCTCAGTTCTGTGTACAACCTAAGGACATTCATCTCAGGTTGTATTACTTCATTCTGTTTCAATATAATAAAGGAAGTTGTTCAATATACGCCTATTGTCCTTTATCTTATTCATGCATTATATTGAATCTTAATCTAGTTAGATTAAAAACCTAACGTCCTTTATAAGTGATCATTTGTGTAGAAAATTTTCATAACCCTATTCACCCCCCCTCTAGGGTTCTTTCAATTGGTATCAGAGCCTGGTCCACTGAAGATTCAGAGACTAACTGCTTTGTGGTAAAGATCATGGCTGCGATCGAAGATGGTGATATAGGGCAGGACGTTGCTTAAACAGTCCTCCTTTATTTAGAGGATCAAACTTTGCACACTGGAAGAAGCGTATGAGGACATTCATCATGGATCAAGACTATGACCTTTGGGACAGAATTGAGAATGGAGACTTTGTCCCCATGATCACTGTTAGAGAAATCACGAAACCCAAAGATAGATCCAAGTATTCTGCCAAAGAAGTAGAAAAGGCGGATAAAAATGTTAAAGCATTACAATCCTTTACCGTGGACTTGATTCTAATGAGTTTGAATTTATCTCTGGTTGTGATACAGCAAAACAGGTGTGGGATACCTTAGTGACCACATATGAAGGAACGAGCCAAGTTCAAAGAATAAGGCGTGACAATTATGTCAGGCACTATGAATCCTTCAAAATGAAGAATGGAGAATCCGTCAAGGACATGTACAAATGATCCAATATCCTAGTCCTTGGGGAAAACCTACTCCAATGAAGAAAAAGTTTACAAGGTCCTCAGATGTCTTCCAAGAAAGAAATGGGAATCAAAGGTCACTATAATAAAGGAAGTTCACGATGTTGAAACCCTCCAATTAGATGACCTCATTGGAAAGCTTCTTGCTCACGAAATGCGTCTCCAGGAAGAGCAAAATGAAAAAGAAGAAGTAGCCCGTAAGGACATCTATGGTCCTAACAACAATGATAAGGACCAGATCTTGGCCTTGATGGCCAAGGAACTCAAGGAATCGTGCAAGAAAAGTCATACCTCCACAGGACCTTCATCCAAACGAATCAACCAAAGAGGTAATGACTCATCAAATAATAGAATTAACTCACTCTCTTGTTTTTTTTGTGGTAACCCAGATCACTTGATCAAGAACTGTCCCTACCATAAAAAGAACAAAGAAAAGAGAAATCACATGGCCTTGATGGCCACTTGGAGTGATGATGAGGAAACTACTAGTCATTGCATCATGAGAAAAGACACCAACGATGTAGAGGAAGTTGGTGCAGACAATGATGACTATCCGGACAGTGACAAGGATGAATCAAGGGAGGTAACATTTGATGATCTCCTCACTTATCCTAAAAAATACTAGGGAAAATGCCTTTTAAAGTTTGCATGACGGGAGACCAAGCATTTAAATGAGATTAGATCACTCAAAGAAACCAACAAAGGCATGAAAGAGTCCAATGAGAAATTGGAGAAATTATGTGAAGGGCTTACCTCCATGGTCGACATTCTCAAAGCTGAAATAGTAGAACTTAAGGCCAACCTTAATGATTGTCACAAGTCTCTGGCTAAGGCAACCAAGCAACAAGAAAACCTTGAAAAGTGGCATAACAGTTCATCCCTTGTTAAGGAGCGAAACTGTCGTCAAAGACATTCTGTCTCGCAAGGACCAGCCATCAGAACCAGGCACCAAGGACGACACAAGGACCTTAATGAGCAGTACCAAGGCCACATATTTCACTTCAGAGGACCATTAGAAAACCGTCGATCGAACATCCCTTCAGAGGCGTTGAACATTGGATTGGAGCAAGGGCTGAGGATTTTTGGCAAAAAACCTCATTCGGATTCAAAATTAGGGCTCAATTTCTTCAGGTTTGTTTCGAGTTTGCTCTGGGATATTTCGAGTAAATCTATGAGGTTAATCACTGATATATGCCACGGGGTTGAGAATTTTGTAATGGAGAACGATTGCAGGGCCTAATAGGTGGATATGGTAGGCGCCTCAGGCCGATCCTACAAACGTCGGTGCCGGCGAGGGTGAACCAGGACTGAACATATTAGTGTCTTCCATCCCAATCGGCAGTTCGGTAATGGCGTAACATAATGTAGTCATGTGTGGCCAAACAAATGAGCAGCATGGACAAATGTATTTGCCTCATATTCAATCGTCCACTATGTTATTGTTGATTTAACTGTTAAGTAAAGTGATTAATATAAGTGCTTAATTTGTGGCTAAAATAGGAAGGGGGGTAGGTGCATTTTTGTTGGCTCATGTATGAAGTTGGTTGTAATATAATACAAAAGTGGTCAATAAAAAGGTAATGTGGTTATATTGATTCATATTAAGTGTAATTATTGGAATGAAGTTGGTTGTAATTTTTGTTGGCTCATGTATGAAGTTTGTCTTTACCATATGCATGTGATTGCAATTAGGAGCCATAAAGCGTGGTCAATTTGTCTCCCCATCTGATCTTTCATTTTTCTTTACGATTGGCTATACGGGCTACCACAGTGTGGTCATGATTGTATACTAGTATGGTCAGTTGGATCCAGTTCAATCATTACAATGTGTGCGTACCCAATAGACTTCATAGTGTTAGTTTACGATTGAGTGTGATCATTCGATGCTGAAGTGTGACAAACATTGGTATGGGAGTTTTCCGTTATCTTCACCATATGATTTTGTGTTGGTCTCCATCTTGTGTGGTTGCACTTTGGGGCCATACAATGTGCGTTCATTATGTCCAATAAGTTCTTCCTACATGTGCTTGTATGATGTGTCGTTTGCTCGTTTGGATGTCAGGAAGCGAAAGTGAAGTTATTGTGGCTGCATTTTTGTTACGACTTCGCAATGCACATGGAGAACTCACTCAAGGATGAAGTGTGGGAATGGGCTTCTCAGCGGGATAGAGATCGGTCTCAAAGACAAAATGCTCCGGGGGTTCAATGGCCACGACGTTGCCGTGGCACAGTCATCGACAAAATATTTTGTTGGTCATTGAATAATTTTAGAATGTGTGTGTTTTGGATAGGACGCTTACGATTTATTTGATGCAACTTGGGCGTAACTGTTGGTGTGTACCGAACAATATTGTTCTATTTGGTTTCTCATATTTAATGGATAACATTGGGTTGGTTACGAACTGTGCACACGGGCAATTATGTTTGTAGTGGTATCATTTCCACAAGTTCGACTACTTGATTTTGATGTGTGGTCAAAACTAGGTTTGAAGGGTTATGTTTATTTAACCGCGTGTGTTTGTCTAGCTCTCCATGTAGTGTGATGCACCTGTAATCGATGAAAAAAACAGAACATCCCAATTACGTTCATTATTGGGTCAACACACATTTGAAGAGTAATGAGACTGTATCCATTTATCCCTCCCATATGGCACTATTATGCCAAAGCTGTAGAGCTATGTGTGGTCATGAGTATAATTGCAACATGTTGGTTCCAACTCGTAAGTCAATTTGTAATTCGGAATGTACGATGTCAATCATTACAAACCAACAACCATATAGATGTTAACTTAATCTAATACATATGATTGACTACACACCATATTCCAGTGACAACACTTAATAGAATCCTAAGAATTAGAAGCGTAATGGGTCAACACACATTTAATGAGTAATGGGGTTGTTAACTGAAACGTGTGAAGCCATGTGTGGTCATAGCATTCACACAATCAAGATTATCAATCATGTACGCAAAATAAGTCAGTGGGCACCCGATCATGACATTTTCACCACTGGTTTGACTAAAAAAACTGACCCCAAACTACATTCACACTACATACTTTTACTTTACAGTGTGATTCACTCGATAAGCAGTATGGAAACTAAATTGAATCGCACCCCCAAATGCACACAATGACAATTGTGATGGCCACACTAGTTTGACCAAGTAACGATTACATTGATTGTGCCATTGTGTGGCCAATTAAACTACTACAGCCACTGATAAACTACTGATGCCAAAAAGCACAATGAAATTTACAAACGAGTTGGGTGACATACACGTATGTTACAATTCGGAATGTACCATAAGTTTTTAATAATAAAAAACTAGGAACTAAGTAGATGTTGACTTAATCAAATACATAAGTTTGACCATACAACCCCTAGTAGTAATCACACCAAATAGAATCATAGGAGTTTGAAGTATGATGGGTTAACACACAGTTGAATAGTCATGAGACTGTAAACTTAAATGATTTGACCACACCGTGTAAGGAGTCAGGAGTGTGGTCACCAAAGTGAATCGCATACAAAATGAACACAATATTAGGCGTACACTAGTTTCAACTACCGTGACCATGTATGTAGTTGAACTAGTGTGCGCCTTATTTTCTTACATTTTTCTTTCCTAGGTTGGAAGACGAGAATAGTAAATCTCAGCCATTAATTTAACATCTGACGATGTGTGGTCATGAATATTAAGAAGTGTAGTCATGCATTTCGTGACCACACTTTCAAGTATCCATGACCACACTCCCTCATATCTATGACCACACACTATCATATGTAAAAACAATGATCGATATTTAGTTAGATGTTTGACCACACAACCCGTAGTAGTAACCACGCCAAATAGAATCGTAGGAATTTGAAGTATGATGGGTTAGCACACAGTTGAATAGTCATGAGACTCTAAATTGAAATGATTTGACCACACCGTGTAAGGAGTGTGGTTACCAAAGTGAATTGCATCCGAAATGAACACAATATTAGGCATACACTAGTTTCAACTATCGTGGCCATGCATGTATGTAGTTGAACTAGTGTGCGCCTTATTTTCTTACATTTTTCTTTCCTAGGTTGGAAGACGGGAATAGTAAATCTCAGCCATTAATTTAACATCTAACGATGTGTGGTCATGAATATTAAGAATTGTGGCCATGCATTTTGTGACCACACTTTCAAATATCCATGACCACACCCCCTCATATCTATGACCATGCACTATCAGATGTAAAAATAATGATCGATATTTAGTCTCCTCATATCTATGACCATACACTATCAGATGTACCATAAGTTTGTAATCATTGAAAACCACGAACCAGTTAGATGTTCACTTAATCAAATACATAAGTTTGACCACACAACCAATTCTAGTGACCACACCTAATATAATCATAGGATTTTGCAATATAATAGGTCAGCACACATCTGAAAAGTAATGATACTTCAAACTGAAATGATGTGACCACACCATGTAAGGAGTGTGGTCACGAATGTGAATCCTATCCAAAATAAACACAATATTATGCGTATACTAGTTTGAAACACCGTGTGACCATTTAAACTATTACGTCCACGTACAAACTACTGATATCATTATGTGGCCATTTAAACTTCAAAAATATGTTAACTTATTCCAATATTAACATATATTACGACACGTACACTAGAAGTACTTCCACTGCCCCCTTTCATTCTTCTCCATGGTGTGGGTTCCACTCCCCACACTGAACCCCCAAAGCAATTGCATACTTTTCATAAAAGGACTTTGCCTCAGTCAGCGTACTAAACCCCATCCACATACGGAGGACAATTGCCTCACCATCGCATTTTGGCCAGCATACTGTGACATTAGAATCATCAAGGATTGTGACGGCTGGTGGTGCGACGTATGGGTGTTGGCTACTACCTGGATCGCTGCAATAACATCAATTAATAAAAACATCAGAATTGTACATCGCAATATTACCGTGGTTAGATGCATACAAGTACAAAAGCATGATTTATACTTGCGACTACAACATATTAGAGATTCCTCATTCATTATCGTGTTGTCATACATATGGGGCTACTCCTCTGCCTATTCTATTAATGGTGCTTCTCCACTAATTGTGGTCATGGCTGCCACCCAGTGTGGTCAACATATGGTGCTAGTGAAATGGACATTAATTACTATTATGCCGGTGTCATAATTAGCTACGCAAAAAGTCAGCAAGGGACATAATTATGACATGTAACATAGCTAAATTTTTTATATGGATGTGCCCAACAGAAATTCGTTTTCTGACGCACATTAATAATCAATGACCACGACACACCAATGTGGCCATCTACACGACAACCCACCCATATTTAGTAATTGTATCCACAATGGTCACGTTAATGTCATATAAATGTGTTAATGTACTTCCATCTAAACATCTACGCCCCCTATATTTGTCCCTTGGGCATCACCCCACACGACCGAATAAAATCTGACCCCAAATATAACAACTGTGGTCAAAAGTGTGTCAGTCACAAATGCATACATGCATGACTATTATGGTTAAGTGTGTATCTACAGCATTTGATACTGATCAAGCCCATCATCGGCACCCCCTTCGCATGATACGAATACATCTGTATGCATGGTTGTCGCCAATACATTACAAACTCGCAACCGCACTAGATGTGGTTGTGTATTGAATTCATTCGTTACTGCCACCGTCACATATTGCTTGACCTTTCAACATCGCCGCCCCAAACCACCGACCACCACCCCCTTTTACCCCTACCGTAAATGCTCAGATTGGTCACCCCATACTTTACGCAAAACCAAAAAAAAAAAAAACCTATCGTTTCCCATTGATAAGTTACGTATGGAGATGTGTGTTGTGCAATATCCGATGATCAGTAGCCAGTTGTGATCGTCAGCAAGGACCGTCGTTGACCTTTGATATTTTCTCCGGTTGACACTCAATGCACTCCAACGTGATCTTCTAATTTTGGCAAATGATTTTCTTAATTTGCTGCATTAATCCCTAGCGTTTTTTAAGGAAACAAATTGATTCTCTACTTTTTTTAATTTTTTTTTGGCAAAACCACTAGCTATTTTGAGAGTATGCATGTGGTTTCTGGTTTTGAATGGCACATGTGTGCGAGATTAGTCCCAGCCGTTAGATCTGAATTGGATGGCCACGATTCTCTCATCCTACCTTCCTACCTAAAATTCCTTCCTACTGAATCCGTTATATATATATATATATATATATATATATATATATATATATATATATATGCCATTGTAACCAACAGTACAATGAGATAATAAGAAACTTTGAAAAGTTGTCCTTATTACCGCAGGTGCTCATATTATATCACGGCCAAGGAGTTTCGGTTATCGATCAATCTGAAATTGGCCTAATCAAAGGTGACTCAGCATCACGAAAAATAATTACTACCTCCGTCCCATATTTTTGTCCATTTAACTATATTTAAAAGTCCAATGGTCATGGGAAATGGGGTGAAAAATGTGCAATGTACTAGAATTGCCCTTACTTTTCATATGTGAAGAAAAATAAAAAAGAAACAAAAGAGTATTTATTAGGGGTGTAATAGAAATTACAATCATTGGAATTATAAAATGGACAAATATTTTGGGACAAGGGAGTTAGGTAGATGGACAAACAATTTGGGACGGAGGTAGTAAGTACTACTTCCATCCTTAATTAATTGTCAAATTTTCTAATTATTTTATCCTTTTTATTTGTCAAATTACCTAACTTTTACAATTTCAACAATTATAATACCAATTTAATCCTTAATGAATAAATTCTTTATTTCATTTCAATGATATTATTAAGGGTATTTTTGGTAATTTATAAACTTTTCACCCAATTTCCAATATTTATAGATTTTTATAAATTAGTTTTTGTGACATACAATTAGGAACAGAGGTAGTACTTCATTTTTATGTAATAATTAACAACTAGTAATGTCGTCCTTGACTTAGCTTGAGTATAATTAATCGTACAAATTGTGTAAAAAAATACATTACTTGCATAGTTGCATACGATTCCAACACCAAGTTGTAAAATTACAAATTAAAGTCAACGGACGACTTTCAATAATTGGATACGACTAATTTTTTTTTTATTTCAAGAAATTGATTAATGGAATGCTATAAATAGGTAGTTGAAGTTGAACAAATGCATACAACAAAAAGGTTTATCATATCAAATTAGCAATTAATGGCGAAATCCATTTTGTTAACCCAGCAATTCCCGAGTTCTTATGATTGTGCTGTGAAATTACCCTCCAAAATCTCACTAAATCCAAAACCTAATCTGTCGGTTCCGCTCTCTGTGAAGAAGAAGCAGCGTTTTGTGAGCTTTTGCTTGCATGGTTCTGAGTCTAGTGACACATCTACAAGTACGTAAAACTTTTTTTCTCTCCTTTAGTTTCTTTCTTAAAAATTGGATTATACTTCCAACGCTACCATGCTCCTATAGTTTCTCAAAATGAGTTTTACAAGTATACATGTATAATTTTATGAGCATATGTGCATAAATTTATAAGCATATGATTTTTGTTCTTAAATCATATACATATTTGTAATTTGAATTCCTAATTTGTATATAACCATATATTTATAATTTTATACTACTCCCTCTGTCTCTAATTATTTATTCACTTTAATTATTTATTTTTAATTATTTATCATTTTTATATTTTTAATTATTTATTATTTTTTATCCTTAATATGTTATTTTAGAACTAATAATTTACCAACGATTGATGAGATTTTTGTGATTTCGATATATTTCTACCTAAAATTTTATATTGTACTAATTTCTTTATTTTTTAAAAGTGGAAAATAGATACAATTTTATATTGCATTAATTTCTCTATTTCTACCTAAGATTTGTGTCAATAGATACGATTAACTATTTACAACAAGTTATTTCGATCAAAATGTATTAATTTCAATATTTTAGAGTAGAATTAATGATACATCACACTTTTCAATTATATATAATAGTTGAAAGTTTCAATTATGATACAACATCCTTAAAAAAATATTAAATTGTATAAAAAAATTTGTATCTAATCAACATCATAATATATTTTTAAATGCATTTGGTAAGAATCCCAAGTTTTTCATGGGAAAAATTTCCCTTGGAAACTATACTTTACAATGTTTGGTGTACATTAATCTAAAATCCTAGGAAAATTTTTATAATGTTTGGTTCAAATTGTAACTTTCCTAGGAAAAATTACTAGAATGACCAAATTACCCTTATTTATTTTCATTTCCTAGGTTTGTGAAATTAGGGGTAGTTTCGGAAATTCACTCACCACTAGTTGTAATCTCACAGCCAGGGAAATTTTTTCCCAACCCCCCCTCCAGAAAATTTTTCCTGAATGTTGGGGAAAATAGTTGGCCCCCTGTAAAAATTTCCCCATAATCAATGTGTTATCAAATATTGGGAAAAATGGTCAATTTAAAAAATTGACCAATTATTCCAGGGTTTTTTTGCCAACCAAACACACTATCATACTTAGGCACCGTTCTTTTATACGGTGGAATTGCGGTGCGGTAATTGGAAATCTTTGGGATTTTAATAGAAAGGTAAATAGTAAATTGCGGTAGATTATGGTGAGTTGCGATAAATTGCGGTAAATTACGGCGTGGTAACTTGCGGTACTGCATAAAAGAACGATGCGTAATATGATAACGTTAATTTGTTTTGTTCAGGTGTGAAGTGGCGTGTGGATTCGGGTCAAGTCAGGCACCTATCTCCAAACGTGGACGATTTCATTGACAAAAGAAAAATTGAACCTTCTGTCGAAATAAAGTTGATACATAGAATAACTGTGAGAGGTCACTTTGTGGGGAACGTACGCGTCTGTGAAGGGGTACAACTCAAGGATGTTTTGTATTTACCTGATATTGTGGAACCTTTGCTATCGGTGAGCCACCTTATTAAGACTAACCCTCACATCTCAGTAAAATTTGAACAAGATAAATGCAACTTTTACTACGACGGAAAAGAGGTACCTTTTGCGCAAGCACTCAGAGATGAAGAGACAGGTCTTTATTATCTCCATGGATAAGAGACGATGTGAAAGAGAAAAAACAGAATAAGGGAAAATAAAATGAATTCCCCGTGTTTTTATCAGGTTTTGAGTGACCCTGTTTGACAACCAGCTAATAGCTGTTTAAGTTAGTTGTTTGACTTTATCTGTTTGTGGGAAAAGTTGTTGAATTATATAAGTATTAATTACTTTAAGTTCAGTGAATGTATGAGTTCTCTATCATGTTTTTCCTTCTTCCAAAGCATTCTCGATCTTCCCTTTACACTCTTGACTCCCCACCCAAAGCCCCCGTAAAACTTGTGTTTGATAGAAGATAGGAAGGTAAGGAAAGCTTCTGTATTCTGTTATTATTCACAGAAAAAGCATATGAAAATTCTACCATAGTTGAAATTGGTAGTTGAAAATTTTATACCATTCATTTATCAAAAATAAATTATATTTTTTAAAAAGATTTATATCTTCCTAAACATGATTAATTATTGTATCATGTTACTTTGATCAACCTATATTAATTTTGAATTTTTATGGTAATATTAATGGTCTTTTCACTTTTCAACTACGATAGTTGAAAAAAAGTCAACTATGATAGAATTTCCTTTAAAATATTCAATTTTATAAAAAAAAAATACTTCTTCCTTCCCATATTATCTGCCACTTTAACTAACTTTCTTTTTTCCCATAATATTTGTCACTTTATAATTTCAATAACACATTAATTACTAATTTATCAAATTAACCATATTACTTACATCTTTTTCTTCAATTTTTCCTTTTTATTCACATTTTTCCTTTTTATTTACCATTTTATTCAACATTTTTACATTTTCAATGATGTAAATTAATGTGAAATGGAAGTTTTTTTGGTTTTCTAAATTATGTCCCAAGTGACAAATAAAATGGGAAGGAGGGAGTATAACTTAACATATAAATTTACTTATTGTAACAAGTCCTATAGTGAATATATATATATTAATTTTAATTTTTAAAGGCAATAATAAGGGTGATTATGCATTTCAACTACCATAGTTGAAACTGAGATACAATCAGTATATATACAGAAGGAAAGAAAGGGAAAGCAGTAACTAACAGAACCAACAACTAATTGGAAAGACTTTTTTGGTGTAATTGAAAGTAAAATTTTAGGCCTAATATCTTCCCAAAACAACAGATGGGGGAAAAAAATTAAAGCTCAGAGCACCCAAAGTTTCGTCTGAATGATCAAACAAAACATGGCGGACCCAAATCTGCCATTTAGGGGTGGAAATTCAACACAGCTTGAACTTATATGCACCAGCCGGGAATCGAACTCGGGTCTGTACCGTGGCAGGGTACTATTCTACCACTAGACCACTGGTGCTTGTTGTTGATGGTTTAATATTTGAAATTTTAATACCTGTGCTCTCATCTGTGACTCTGCCCAAGTTTTGTGATGTTATATATATTTCTTCGATTGGTTTGTTTTAGTTGTGTTTATTGTTCATGGTTGATTCACCCCCCTGGGTTTGTCCTATCAATTTGTGAGTTTTTCGGCTCGTTTTATGTTAATTAAATTTCAATTTGATCAAACTCTAGTCAGATAAATCTTATTTTGGTGTAATATTGAATATGAAATAGACTCACCTTTTATATAATTTGTATATTTACAAGAATTGAACTTAGTGTTTGAATTGTTTATGGAAATTATAAAAATAAGAAACAAATATTAATCGATATGTTTTGATTATTATCGATATAACATTGTATTTTTTTTATAAGATTTGCTTGAATGATAATAAGACTTGAATAAATTTCACCCGCCTGAACTCGACCCTAATATGGGTTTGAGTGGAGAAATTTTCTAGACAATAGATAAGGATCTAGTGATATTATAAGATAAGTGCGAGTAAGGGTCGGGTAGAGCTTATTATTATTGTTGTTGATGACAATGATTTTCATTTACTATTATAATTTTTAAATGGCATATTCTTGTATTTATTGGATTTCAACTTGACAAGGCTGAAGTCGGATGAAGACAACAATTCAAGCACATTAGCAGCAATAATCAGAAAAAAAATTAATTTGCACATACGGGTATACAATAGGTTGTACGTATAGTATATGCTTCAATTATTCCTAAATAATACCCGTTCATATACTCGCAATATTCAATGGGAATAAGTATGAGTAGTACTCATATTACCCCCTCTATATTTGAGTAAGCAAAACGGCGGTGATAATTTCAAACATGAGTATGAATGAGGGTACTACACTACTCATGTTGAACCTGACTCACTGTCATCCCTAGTCTACACTCAAGCAGACAAATGGATGAGCAATTTTACCAACTTTAAGAGAAAAAAAGGGACAAACTCCCAATGTGATAAGGACTCCATGCCACAAAGCATATATCACCACTTCCACTACAACTTGGCCAAAGAAGAGAATCATTATATTGTGCAACTCCACACATCTTGTCAACTGACACAATTTTAGAACCCTAGAGAAGAAATGCAAATTTGAAAGAAACAACATGACCCAGAAAAGAAAGCATCAACTAGCTAGCAAATGTCATGACTTGTTTGATATGATGCTTTTGGTCCCTTCATGTTTAAGTCATTAACAATGGGTGTTAATTGGGCCAGGTATGATAAGTAGGCCATGTTGTGGGATTGGATAAGTAGTGATTTTGCATTAAGTAAGATGCAGTTTGGGTGGGTTAGGGTTTAGATGAGCTGGTTTTTGTGTCCACTCTCATCCCAAATGACAAATTCACAATATATGTTGATTGGCATCTATTGGAACACTAATGTTTCCAGACCATAAATACATGCATGTTGGATTTGTGGGAAATTAGACATAAATTGTAACACATGCATTAAACACTTCGAAAATGGACCAGCATACAACAACAACAACAATCCTAACGTGATCCCACTAATATAAGGTATGGGGTTTCAGTCATAAGCAGTCTTCCCCATCATGCAGTGAAGTGTATGATGAAGCCGATTTTGACATACTTTCTCAAAACAAAAACCAAAGTCTTCAAAATTTGTTTATTTTATATTGATTTTTTTCTTAAGACTATTGTTCTCCATCTCTCTTTTTTTTTTTGGGGGGGGGGGGGGGGGAGGGGGGGGGGGGATTTTAGCTGTGGATGTAATTAGCATATATACTCTTAAGGAAAAAAAAAAAAAAGCACCTAACATTATTGGTGTTTCCATTGCCTTTGTAAACAAATTACATTACAACAAATGAGATGTTTAATAAATAGTATCTTAGATGGGCTATTGAGAAAAATGGTTTATCGGAAGATTTAATCAAGTCAAATAGGTTAAATACGTGTTTTATAAACAACTTATTCGCTTGGTTGCTTGCTTGGATCCAATGGGCAAATTTTTAGTAAGCTAATATTGAAATTGTTTTTTTTAAAATTTTTTTTGTAGAAATGACCATTTAATTCAAAGTTTGCCTAAAATTACATACATTCCACCATAAAAATAATTGATAAATTATGGTAAAATTAGTGACAGGATATAAATGAATAATTTTACCATAATTTGTCAATAAGCGATCTGAATATATTTATCTCAATAGCACTAGAATAATATTTTGTTAGGTTGAATAATTTGAACATGTTTATATTAAGATAAATATATATATGTCGCTTCTCAATTTTTATGTGGTAAATTAAATTGGGAAATTTTCGAAATCAGACAAAATTTTAACAGTGCTATTCCCATGCCATACACAAACAACAATACACAAGAAATAAAAAGAATCAAAGAGCACAAAACAGCATAGAATCCCATGGACAAATTAAGCAAAAGTGGTTGATTGCAAATATTGGCAAGGGCATATACACACACATATGATTAGGAATAGGATAATGGAATACTAGTCTGTAATACACATGGGTTGTTTCACTTTAATTAGTTCAAGTTTTGATTTGATATGGTGTAGGAAACTTCATAATTATTTCATCACTTTAAACAAAATAAGATAATGTGGGCAACCTCTTCTTCTTTTCTGTGCATTTCATTCGTACCACCTAGCTCTCACATATTCTCTTACCAACTAGTTGATATTTGCTTTATCTTCAAATTATATGCATATATATGTGTCATTATAATCTCAATATTTTGTCCCATGTATGTGTCTAGTACAATATCTCTAGTTGATATTTGTGTCATATGGCCTGAATCTTTTCTTATCTTGCTAATTATGATGATCAAAGTTTGTTAAAATCTGATTCTAGTGCAATATAATATTGTCTTTAATTAACAATATATAGACCAGGAGAGATCTGGACTTGACCCAAGTGATTTGAATTTAAATTCAAGCTAAACTTGAAATATACTAAAATTGGTAACTTGAAATATTTGTTACTTATATCAAATACATTACTGCGAATTTAAATTAATAATCTTACTTGTCTTGATTATGTTAGTCAGGCAATCTCTTGATATACTCGTGAAGCCGATTAAGTACGTAAAAACATCAAATTTTCATGGGTAATAATGTAGATCAAAACTCTCATCTGCACCAATCATATAAATCATGATTGATGAACCATCTTAAGAATCAAGACTTAATCAAACTCGTATAAAACGGTAAACAATACAAAATACGATTAGTTATCTTTATATAATCGAACCGTTTTTTAAGTTGACAGAAACTTAATCTTGAATTCCATCTTTCATAATTATTCCTTCAATTTGTTAATTATATGATCGATCGTATGATTGTCCTCTCTCATTGATCGAAAAAAGATAGAAGGTATGATTCTCGACTTGATCAATTTTATAGAAAAATATAATATTATACTTTTTTAATAGTATTTTTTATTACGAATCTAATGATATCAATTTTGTATGATAAATCATTATACAAATTAAAATATTAACAGTCAAAGTTTTTGCCACAATTCCCTAAACGATAGATAAAACAAAACGGAGGTAGTACTAATATTTTATGGGATATAATATCATTTTGACTTCAAGTAACTTTTAAAACTTACAAAACACTCCAAGGTGTGTTTTTTACATGGCTTGTAATATACTACTTGTAAGCATAATCTTATTACTAGCCGTTATCATTCATTAACCGTTTTACATTAAATAAAATCAAGCAAACATTAATTTTATTACAAGGCAGACCCCATAAAATAAAAAGACAAAAACAAAAATATTAGATGATAATTGTTTCGAGGTTTCGTACAAAACTACTCCTACCTAACTAAGTTTGTATTATTTCATGGTAGTACCATTTCAATCATATTATAGCAGACAATTTAATAAAAATAAAGGAAAAAAGAACAGGTAAGGGTGCAATGTAGACAACCACGAAGATACAATTACATGAGGGAGGGTTGGGTTGGCCAACGGTCATGTGAGGGAGGGGGGGGGGGGGGGTCTATGATTGTAAGTGATAGAAGGCACGGGGAAATGGAAACCCAACATGGAATAAACAACTCGTGTGGGAATGACTTCATCTTCATCCATGTTCCTGCATATTCTCCCTACCTTCCATACTCTTTCTTTTTTATTTCATTAATTAGGCTTTCAATTTGCTAATCCAATAATATATCTTTTGTTTATACTTATAGTTGGGCAAAATTTTGTCCGATCCAAAATACCTGAATTCTCTGACTTGGAAAAAACTGAGCCTGGACATAGATTTTTCGTTCGAATTTTGATACTGACTGAATTGACTGAATCTTCGGACATAAAATTTCTCTTTTTCATTTGTCCGAACCCGATTTCGGCCCGAATTTAGCTCCGTTCGAATTGTCGAACTTGGTCCTACCCGAAATAAAATCGGGTCCAGACATAGATTTTCTGTCTGAATTTTGACATTGTTCGAATTTGTCCCACCCGAAGTTACCTGGACCTGACTTTTTGCAAGCGCTATATATTTATATATATACTACAATAATAACGACAAACTTTGGCGTAATACAATTTTGTGCTATTGCCCTTTGAGGAATGGAATGAAATGGCTCATGAGCCGCTAATTATCTAAAGAAAAAATAATAACAACAAATTTCAATATAGTTTCACTAACGTGAGATTTTAGAGGATTCAGATGTAGTGGGTCTTTTCCCCTCATGCACAGGAGTGTATGAAGAGATTGATTTAAACATACCCAAAAAGCTTTTCGAAACCTTAAAAAAAATCATGGCATCGTTCTTTTATGCGTTAACGCACCCAAACGCAACGCAACATAACGCAAATTATCATCACTTTTTAACCATTTCCAACGCAACTAAACGTAACGCAACGTAAACGCAACGCACAAAAGAACGATGCCTAAAAGCCAAATTGAAAAACCACTTAGAATCTAAAGGAACAAGAGAAGGTGATCAGAATGAAACTTTATACTTGTACGGTCCAAGCTACGAATATATATCTGTATCCTTTTGAATATACGTGTTATAAAATCTGTAAACTTGATTATGCTCCCAAAAAGTCTAGTTAGGCAACATATGGTTACTTAAGTAGAAATTTGACGAATATTAGGTTTTGATAAACCGTAGACAATAATGTAATAGATAGTAGTTTATATAACAGATAACAGTTCTAATTTAGGATTAGTGGATAATAGTTTAGATGAGTCTTTGAAGAAAATGTGCATTAGTAAATTTAGCGATTTAGGTAATTAATTAATATAAATTGACATAAAGGATATACATAATTTCCAAAAAATATAAATTTGTAAATTTTCAAATATAAATTGGCATAAATGAGTTAGTAGAATTACTAATCGCTACTTAAACCATTATCAGCTACCGAAATTTCTATCTACCATTTAATTAAAACACTAAGTTTGCAAAATAAACTCTTAATAATAACCCTCCATAAATATGTACCCAAATTATGTTGTTGTCACATTTTCAACCTAACAATATTGTCTTTGAATATGATCCTTACCTAACTTGTAGTACTAAGACTTATCTGTTCTATGTATTGTTTTGCCATGATCTCTTATTAAAGCATTATTGCATGTCAATTGTAATTGAAGGAATGACAATTTTATAATTGTTGAACTATTGTTTATTGGGATTTTTTTTCTTCAAAGGAAAAACAGTAGCATATTCAATTTAATTGGTGAATACAAAATTATAAAATGGTAATTAGGAGACTCGTCAAGTTCAAGTTGGTGGTTTTGGGAATACTTGAAGAACAAGTATTCATTTACTGCAGTTTTTATACTACTTTCTTTGATTCAAAGCACTTGCTACTACTACCGAAAGTTAATAAAAATAACCTCAACTCACCATACTTTTCATTAATATAATTAATTAAAAGCACTTATTAAATAGAAAATGGTATAAATTAGCCCTAGCAAAATTTAGAATGGGGTTAAATCTAGATCCGTCAAAGTAAAATTTGGATGAATATTTGTCTTATACTTGATTCTTTTCAAGCTAGACAAAATGAACAAGTCTAAATTTGGATTAAAATTATGTATTGATAACAAAAATGTAAAAAATGCATATAAAATTTTAAATTTTGGATGAAAAATCCATGAGCATATCCTACATATTTTTTTTTCTCACTCAGGCATGACTTTGCTTGCACCGGCATAAATGAATAAAAATATAGACACTAATACAATAGTACAATACTCGGATCAGAATAATTATCGGATTAACTAACTTTTCTTCTTAATCTTATAATATTGATACACTTATTTGTATAAATTACATCAATTTATTCATATAAAGACATTTTTTGGAATAAATTTATATTATTTTTTATATTTTAAATAATTATATGTATTTTATTGTTGATTGCGCACATCGGCAGATAATAGGAACTAGAGGGAGGGAGTACTTGGGAGTTGTCTTCTCTCATATATGCATTAAACTTAATTGATATTTACAAATTCTAAAAATGATTTAAGTTGAATATTTTTACAATAAAAGTTCAACAAATTCTTGACATTAATTACTTTCATAAAAAAAAAGCAAAAAAATATTGACATTACAGCCAATTGTTTGCTTCATCAATCTGCTTTTCCCTTCATTAAATGAAAGGGTTTTGCATGTGATCCTTGTCTCAATGTCTAACTGTCCAAATAAAAGGCCTAATCCAGAGTTAATCCCAACTGTAAACTAATTTATAATTTATAATAACATCAAAAAAGCCATTTTAATTAAAAAATGGTACGTTTAAATTAATCTTGCTTTATCTTATCTTAATAATTTTACATTCTCCAGGGAGCGTGGTTGCCATTTCATTCTCTGCCAAAGACCACAAGCTTTGCTGCAGGTCCTCATACCCTGAGAACTCATTGCAGTGGACCCCCTACCTTATTATTATTATTATTATTATTATTATTATTATTATTATTATTATTATCATCATCTGTTGGGATTCACTCATGAGTAAAAATGTCTCATATCGGAAAAAGTTAAAGGAAAAGATATGATATATAAGTCAAGTGACTCTTAACACCAAGTTGTTTTAAGATTGAACCTTATTTAACTTGTGTATCATGGACCTTGGTTGAAATAGGCTTGCGCTTTGGATCTCATCAACATTATCGTTATTATTACTATCTTTGTTTCATTTTAACTATCGTTTTTGGAATTTTCGTGTCAAATTTTAAAAACCTTGCTTATTAATTTCTCAATATATACAATGACTTGTTATATAAAATTATTTATTACTAGATTTGTAACAAAAAATACTATCTTAAAAATATAATATTGTAATTGTTCATAAAATATTATACAAAAAATGACATTATAGATCGAGATAATCTAATCAATAAAATGACAATTAATATAGATGAGATGGAGTATTATTTATTGTATATTTATTTTATCTTATTGTGAAAGACTGCCCTTTTCTGTATCCTAAAAAGGACGCCCATCCCTTTCTATATATACCCACCCCCTCCCCATCCCCAAAATTCCCTGCTCTTCACTTCTCCCTATAATCAACCATCCCTCATTAATCATTATCTCCCAATTCCTCTTCCTATATACCCACATACAACACACCTAACATATATCCACAACATTAAACCAAACCAACCCCCCAAGAAAAAAGGGATGTGCACCCTAGAACCCACCACCCCCTCCCCCTCCAACCCTGGCCCAACCCGGCCCGTGCTCCAACCCACTTGCAATCGGGTCCCGACCCTGGAACGTCGGGCCTCCCTCAAAAAGATCAGCCCGAAAACTCCCCCTCCTCCACCCCCACTACCAGCACCAGCACCGAAAGTGACCAAAGTCAAGCCTGGGTCACCCCCTTCCCCGAGGCTGTGGTCCCCACGGCCCCCGGCTGTGAAGAGGCCGGGGACCGAGAACCCGAGCTTGAACTCAAGCTCGGAGAAGGTGAGCATCCCCAAGGCCAGCGTGCTGACCAGGTCAGTTACGCTGACCCTGGAGAGAAAGAAGTCAAAGAAATGGACCAGTAATAACAACAACAGCAACAACAACAGTAACAATAACAACGGTAATAATGTGAACAATGGTCATGTTATGACGAACATGACCATTGAGACGCCGGGGAGCATAGCGGCGGGCCGAAGGGAGCAAATTGCGCTGCAGAGTGCCCAAAGAAAGATGAGGATCGCGCATTACGGGAGGTCGAAATCGGCTAACTTCGAAGCTAAGGTTGTTCCTCTTGCTCCTGAAGAACAACCACCTCCTGTGCTTGAGAGAAGATGCACCTCCGTTACTCCCAACTCTGGTAATTAATCCTTAATTAACTTAATTAATTAATTACTTCATTTTCTTTGTATTTTTTATTTTTTTTACATTTCCAAATTAGACCATGAAATCGTACGTTCAATTTTACTGTATGTAGGGATTAGAGATGGGTTTATAGAAAGATATTCACTGAATTTCTGCTCACTGAAATCACATTCCATAATTAATTATGACTCATAACATTGTTAATAAAGTGTACACATTTTATCATACATATATCAAAAGTTCTCTTAAATTAGTTCGAAGTTATGGAGTTTTCTATATATGTCTTTGGCATTAATGATCAATTCCTCCCCACATAATAATAATAATAATAATAATAATAATAATAATAATAATAATAATAAGAGTGATGATAGAAAAGTTAATTAAATGAACATGATGCTTTTTTAAACTTAGTTATTTGTTTTTGAGAATTGATTTTGATGATCTTTTGTTGGCTCATGTGCAGATCCTCTTTACGTTGCTTATCATGATGAGGAATGGGGAGTTCCACTCCATGATGACAAGTAATTTATTTAATTAATCTTCTTTCTTTTCCTTTAATTTAATTAATTCCTCTATAATATACCCAAAAATACAATAATTATGTATATTTTTATACTACGGAGTATTAATAATTAACTTTTTTTTTGTCCATGCAGAATGTTGTTCGAATTATTGGTATTAAGTGGAGCTCAAGTTGGATCAGATTGGACTTCAATATTGAGAAAACGCGAGGATTTTAGGTGAGTCCGCTTTCATTTTATTTATTTCTCTTTAAATTTATTTTTCGACCATCAAAATTTCTAGTTCGTATAAATCATGCTCCATTTTATTTTTCTTTTGTTGATTCTATTACTATTATTTTTATTGAATCAATAATTTTATTTAAAATAAACAATTCAAAGGGAAATTAATTAATCACATTAGTTAAACCTAAGCAATAATTAATCAGTTGCATGTTGATTCAGTATCTTATAGTTAAATTCATGCATAATTAAATAAGTCAACTTTTTGGTTAAACCCTATTCATAGGAATTAACTTTATTGTATAATATAAGGATGCTGGAGATCAATTGCTATCATATTCAACTAAGTTGACATTTTTTTATAATATTGAAAATAGGAAAAGTTGTTGACAAAAAAGTTAACCAATGATACCAATCTTCAATTGGCCGTCCAAATTTTTAACTTAATTGATCTCTTTCTAGTAAAGTGTTTATTATTTTATAAAATTCATCAGTTTTATGTGAACTTATATTAATTTATATATCCTATATGAAGTGTTAGAAGATAATAATACGATTGGACAAAAATCTATCAATTTACAAATTTAAAGAATAAATTGGAAAATTGAAAAAAAAACATATTACTCCCTCCGTTTTTATTTATGTGTCACTTAAGAAATTGTGTAAAAGAACTTTGACCGTTAATATCTTAATTTATATAATGATTCCTCATACAAAATTGACGTCGTTAGATTTTTCATAAAAAATACTATTACAAAAGTATAATATTATATTTTTTTTAAAAAAAATCTTACATGAGAAATTATTGATTAAACATTGACCTTGAAAAATATAAATGACACATAAAAAAACATCGTATTATATTAGCTGTTTAATTTTTTAAAATCAAGCAAAAATAAATGTACTTGTTGATAGAGTTTATGATGAATTAATTAGCTTGTATGGACTTCAAATATATATTGATATGGTAAAATGTGTTCTATCCAAATAAAAAGTGAATAAATATTTAATTGTTTTCCAAGTTAAGAATATATATATCATATATGGGATGCCTTATATTGTAAGGAGTGAACCTTAAGAAATGATTTATGGCTTTCAAATTTTGCAGGGAAGCCTTTTCAGGATTTGATGCAGAAACAGTTGTTAACTTCACTGAAAAGCAGATTATTTCAATTAGTACACACTACTCCATTGATATCAGTAGAGTTCGAGCTGTTGTTGATAATGCTAAGGGTATTCTTCAGGTAACATCTATTTCTACCATGCCTTAATTTTAATATATTTTATTAAGTAATTCCAAAATATTTAAGTAAATAATATCAACTAATTCAATTAACTAACATTTAAATTGATCCATTAAATACATCTTAAAAAAAGGTTCATGAGATCATTTTAATTTATGTAAATCATCCTCTAAATTTTTGAAAGCAAGTTATGGATTATGAATGCTCAACATCATGTCATTTAATTTGTTTTGAGTAATCCCTCTATTCTTTTTTATCTATCATTTACAGTTTTTAGTGTCAATTTTTAATCAATAATTATTAATATAAAACTTTTATAAAAAAATATAATATTATACTTTTTTAATAGTATTTTTTTATTATGAATCTAATGATATCAATTTTGTATGATGAATCATTATACAAATTAAGATATTAACGGTCAAAATTCTTACCACAATTCCCTAGGCGACAGATAAAACAAAACGGAGGTAGTATATTATATGTGTATATATGGTCTGCCTTAATGACAACATTCCATCTTTTTCATCCCATTGTCATGGATTTCCTTTTTAAAAAATAGGATTGGGTTAGTTGTTGCATGATGTGCTAACTAATTAATGGCACGATATGTAAAGAAAGTAGTTGTGCTATGTCCAATTCTGACAAAAAGTTTGAAAGTTACATTTCGAAATATAATGAGACATATTTCAATTCTCTTCTTTTAGATATTCAATAAAAAAAATAGGGAAAAAAAAACTTTTTTATCCTTGTGCAAAAGAAAAAAGGTCTTGATTTAAAAAAAAATGCAAACGTGAAACTAAATAGTACAATTTTTCATTACAAATGACAGGAAAAAAAAACATGATTATAGGTAATATTTCTTTTACAGTAATAAATACTAATTATTTATATTATTGAATTCTTATTACTCAAAAATGTCCACTAATTAAGGTTTGGAAGTCCAAAGAAGAGAAATCATAAAACTTAATTTATGACCTTTTCAATGAGAAATAGCATCATGTTCAATTGAATTACGTTCATTTGGTCAAATGATAAATTAAATTATCAAATAATTGGGAAAGTGTTTAACTTAGGTTAAATTTAATGTGATGAGACCTTGTTAACTAACCTGGTCCCTCATGCTTCCTTTTGAACTAGTTTTATACATAGTGAATGAATAATATTTTTATTTTAATATATAAATGAATGCATTTTGTAGATGAAAAAAGAGTTTGGGTCATTCGACAAGTATATAAATTATATTATAAGATGATTGGTACAGTGTTTAACCTAAGTTAAATTTTATGTCACGGGACTTTGATAACTAACCTGGTCCCATATGCTCCCTTTGGTAGTGTTGTACATAGTGAATGAACAATTGTTTTTTTGTTTTTAATATTGACATAAATGAATGTATTATGTAGGTGAAAAAAGAATTCGGGTCATTCGAGAAGTACATATGGGGTTTTGTGAATGGGAAGCCCATTTCACCACAGTACAAATTCACCCACAAAATCCCAGTCAAGACCTCCAAGTCCGAGAGTATTAGCAAGGACCTGGTCCGACGCGGATTCCGAGCAGTGGGCCCCACCGCAATCCACTCCTTCATGCAAGCGGCCGGTCTCACCAACGACCATCTCATCACCTGCTTTCGCCAGCTTGAGTGCACAGCCCTAGCCTCCCGCCAAAAATAATCCACCAACAGTCCGTCCGTCTCATATGATCAACCTTATTCATTTAAAATATCTATAACATAAAACTCGTAAAATATAACACCCATCAGATTGTACAACCTAATAAGCAGAAAACCGATCCCATGAGAAGGGCTCAATGGGATCAATCATCCAAGAAATTAACCTTTCTTTAACACTAATTAATTACATCAAGAGGTTGCATTTACAAGGGGGATATATGCAACTTTAGTTAACTCATTTTACATCAATGTAACATAAAAGAGGTTTGAATGACCCAATAGTGAGTTGTATTTTTTTTTTTTTTTTGGGAATGACAACTAGTGTGCGATTAGAATGGGGTTCTAAGTAATGAGTTGTAAGATACTAAGAATATTTTTATTTTTTATTTTATTTTTTACTTTTTTAGAAGAATTGAATGACATGTGTGTGTGATATTAGAATAGAAGTTGTAAGATTCTAAGATTGGAAAAAGTGTTGTAAGGGCAAAGGCATGTGCCAAAGGGAGGCAAGGCATGTGTAGTGGTGTCAGATTGCTTTATTTAAGTTTGGGAATTTTCAAAGAAAACCATGTTACCATCAACACTTTGCATTATCTTTGTGCTACTCTTTTTTCTTTTATGTTATTTTTTTCTCTCTTTTTGTGGAGAGCATGATATGTAGTAGGACCATATATACACCTTTGCATGTGTTATAAATTGGTAGTTTTATTTATTGATGGGGTCTCATTGTCATATGGCTTGTCCTTTGATTTGCTTTGGAATGATATTAATTAGCTAGGGAGATTTATGGTTGATTATGAGTTGGTTTTCTACTTTCTTTGTTTCATATTAATTGTTATTTTATTGATTATCACGATTTTTAATGTTATTCTTTAATTGATTTTTTTTTTATATAATATTATATTAACAATTGTAATATTATAATTTTATGATAATATTTTTTTGTTACGAATATAATGATAGTAATTTTATTTAACAAGTCATTGTAAACATTGAGAAATTTTTGGTCTAAAATTTTAATATTTGATTGCATAATTCCAAAAAATGACAATATAATATGGGATGGAAGTAGTATATTTTTTTTTGGCACCTTTTTGGGTGAGGGATCACCTAGCCAATAGTTCATGCCACGTAGTGGTTTGGTTTGAGCTTTTGTTATGGTTAACATTTTAAACGATGTTAACTATAGAGTGCTTCAATACCGGTTGCTTTTGTCATTTATTATTTCCTTAATCTCAAAATAAATATAGACATAGACAGTGTTTCTTTCTGTAATAAGGTTAAATATATATTCATTATACACATTTTACTAATATTATCATATCATTTGTTATCACCTTATCCAACTTACATAAAATATATTTTTCCAAATTTTATATTTAATAAGTGATATGAATATGTGAGTGATATGACTTACCTTACAGTACCTTATTAAAAATATTTATCCACCTTATTTACGCTTTACCAAACTTATTCACATTTATTCATATTATCCACACTTTACTAATTTATCCATAACATTAATTAACCAACCACAAAAACTAACAAGGCTATCTAAAAATCAAGGAATAAATTTTATTCAAATATATAAATTACCTTTATTGTGATTATATGTGTTTGTCATCATTCGAGTATAAAAATTATGTTTAGACTATTAACTATTGGCTTCAACTTTTGACTGAGATAGTTTTTGCAAATAGTATTAGAGATTTTATTATACGTAGTCTCGTTCTTTTCAGACGTCATATGCGTTAAGTTGCGGTGGAAATAGTTAAAAGGTAATGATAATTTATGTTATGTTGCGGTATGTTGCGGTAAGTTGCGTTGCGTTTGGATACGTTAACGTATAAAAGAACGGATGTGTTATCTTTAAATTTCGGCCGCCTGGTTAGATGGTGCCTTTATAGCATTCATACATCAATATAATCCAATAGACATTTGTTTGAGCCTAGGGGACATATTAAACTATAAAAATTATTTGATGAATATTAATTAATAATTTAAATTTTCAGTTGAAATGACTTTTGTACAGTCCTTTGTTATTAATTTAGGGGTGGATAAGACCCTGTTCTTTTATACGGTAGATTGTGGTGCGGTACCACCGTACCGTAACTCTTTAATTTCTACAATATTTCACCACACCACACCACAATCATTACTAATATATCTCTTTACTTTTTTTTTCTCTACTTTTCACATTCTCTCTCATCACCTACCCCAGTTACTATAATTCTCACCATAATTCACCACAACTTACCACACCTTTTCAAATTCTACCGCATCGTACCATTACCACACCGCAACCAACCGTATAAAAAAAACAGGGCCTACTAAAATTTGTACGGCTGACCCATCAATGAGTAAGTCAGGTTATGTCTTTGTTGGTCCATTAATATAGCAGGTCGGGCCTGTCTTTATAAACAAAAAAAAATGAGTGTTTATGCTCATAAAAAGTTTTATGATAATTATTAATATATAACTAGTGTTCTATGCACGGACATATTAAAACAAAGAATTTTAATGTTAAAAAGATAATAATATAATAAATATTTCGGCTCCCAATATTAAAACAAAGAGTTTAATATAACTAAAATGAAACATAAATGGCGACACAAATAATAAAGGGAAAGTGCATACATAATATAGTCCAATAAAAATGTTAGACATCATCATAAGGCATTCAATGGGAAATTTTTAAAAGCCAAGTAATACTGATCATGGCGGCCTTGACGTCCATCATGTTTAATTGTCGAGTCTACAATTTAGAGTTATCATTTATAGAGTGATACAGTTGTACGAAACAAAATGTACAGATTGAATTTGAAGTGTGGAGGAGGTTTACCCTTTGTATCGGTATGTGTTATACATGTGAATTAATTCTTCCTCCCAGTCTTTAGAACATGGGACGATAAGACGAAATGGATTGTTTATGACATCAGTTCGAACCCGTCCATCGGCACCTAGAGGCTTCACTATGAATCATCATGGCTTGTTGTCATCCTGTTGTAGGAGATCTATATAGCCCGCCAAGGTTAAAGTAGCTTATGGCTATATGAAAGAATAACATATTTAAATTAATAAGATATTATAAAATTTAACATTTAAATTAATATAAAAATGATTTAGTCTTGATGGTTTATAGATCAATCCGACCCAGCCGACTCTTTTAACAACCAATTGATAGGTGATGAGGGCATATAGTGACTATATATTGGGAGCCTTTTGATAGTGATATTTGGGAATTAATGTGCTTAATTGATCTTTTATGTCTTTATTTCGCTATCTTAACTGAGTTTTGTGTGTTTTGTTCAATTTGTGCAGATTAATGATATGAACTCCAAAGCTCACATTCATTACTTGATTCATCACTAAAAGAGCTTTCCGACGATATATTATAAGGTCAATTCCGAGTTGAGATGATGGAGTTATGAGTAAAATAGCAGAAAGTGTGCGAAAACTGATATATGTCCACTCTTTTGGTCACCATCATTTCCACAAGTATGCTATGGCTTTGAGACGTATGCCAATGAAAAGTAGACTCCTAAAGATTTCCGAAAAGTCAAGAACCAAGTCAATCGGACACCGGACGAAGGAGATATGGCCGAAACAAGACGACCCAGAAAACTCAAGAACCAACACGACCCGTGTTGACATCAACACGGTCCGTGTTGGCCTCCAGAGAGCTCAATTTCCCCAGAAACCATCAACACGACCCGTGTTAACACCAACACGGTCCGTGTTGGCCTTGTTTATGACGATTTGGCCGTTTCAACTTCTCTTAATGGCTATATAATTGTAGATTCGGCTGATTCATCCATCACCATCCACCTTCATTCATTCACTCCCATTCACCATCCATCTCCATCTCTACCATCATCCATCCCTTCCTCCACAAATCCATCCACATTCATCCATAGTTGAAGATTGAGAGTTTATTGGAGTTTGAAGATCGATTCTCAAGAAATCCATTGAAGTGGAGGAGCAAAAGTCCCCACCGACTACCATTCAAGCGAGGAACGATTTCCATCTCGGTTTACTTCTCTTTCTTTTAGATTTCATGCTGTCTAGAATAGATTTTGATATGTTTTGTGTTTTGAACATGAGCAGTGAGTAGTTTCTTTCAGTTTGGGGGATAATCCCTTTCAAGTTTCTCTTATGGATTGGGTATTGTTGGATTGAACAAGTTTGTTTATCTTGTTTGAATGCATTTTATTTATCCTTTGATTTTGTATGTCATTGATTTTGCTTGATCACCATTAGCATGGATTTAGATTGTTGAATGAAGTACCGAACGGAGAAATTCGATAATCGGAGCCCTTAGGATTAAACTGGTTTATGAAGTGAACTAGAGATAGAAGACTTTGTGATTAGGGGTCATTGGATAATTTGATATTTAACTTAGATAAAATTGACACAATAAAGAGTCCAATAGATCAATTTTTCTAAGCAATCCGTTTCATTGCCAAAAGCTCGCTACGGAATACATTATGCGATTATCGACCCTAAAATGTACCAAATTAGTGACGTACATGTTCAATCCACTTGTTTGATTCATAGAATTACTTAGGTTTTATCCCCTGAACGTTTTTCTTATATTGATTAATCTAAGTAAATTGTGTGAATATTTGTTAGTTTTTGATCTTTTTAGCCATTAGAAATAGAAATAGTTTTTCACAATAAAAAACCCGGCCGATTTAGCAATCACATAGGAAGCTAGTTTGGTGTGTAGTTAGCAAAGTCCTTGTGGGATCGACCTTGATATTTGCTACACGTACACCCGTGCACTTGCGGCGTATCAAGTTTTTGGCGCCGTTGCCGGGGACTTTGTCCCTAGCCGCCACCGAACGAATATCCTTAGATTGACTATATCATTTTTCTTTTTTCTTTTTCTCGTTTTCATTGTTTTTTTCAAAAAAATTCAAAAAAATGGCCATTATTTATTTCCCCCAATTTGAGCAGGAATTATTTTGGCGTTATTTTGAGAGATTACTTGCTTGCCCTGTTCCATGTGGTGTTGAGCCTGGGAAATCAGATATTCTTGATATTGTTGTTGAGGGGGTGAATAGTGAGACTCGTACTCTTTTAAAGTATTTTGGTTTTTATGCTAGAACTGTTGATGAAGCTTGGAGTTTGCTTGAGTGGCTTGCACGTGATACACTTTATTTTGAGAATTCTTTTTGTGCATTTGGTTACTCTTACTCTAATCCTTGTGCATCTCATGCTAGATTATATACTCAACCCCATTGTTTGTCTCCTTGTCGTTTATGTTGTTCTCTTGACCGTGATGATTCTACATGCCCTGGTTTAGCTAGACTTGAGATTTTAATGAGGGCAATGCTAGAGCAACAAGATAAATTAGAAGCTAATCTAGAGGAAATAGTTGACCTTTCTGAGTCATCTTTACCAATTGTTGCTCATTCCCATCCTAGCTTACCTAGAGACACTACTGATGGTGTCTCTACATTTCATGATACATCCTTACCTTTTTCTCAGTCGACAGGGTCTAAGGTGAGTGAGTCCTATGGGTTTGATGCTAGGTATGATGTTGATTTTTGTCATGGGTCAATTGATACTATTGATGAGGAGGCTTGTGAGGGAGTTGTGGGTGGATTAGATCCTTCAAGCAAAGAATTTGATGATGTTGTACTCCCTACTTCCAATGTCTTATTCCATGCTTCTACTCCTTGTTCACCACCTTCCTATTCCCCTAAGTGCATAGATGAACCCACTTTTGTTGAAAAGACCATATGTGTTCACGTTGATGTGGGCTATGTGGTTAATTCTTGTGATATGCTTGAGGGGAACAACAATATTCTTTATATGTCCATAGGTACAATAAGAGGGTACCATTCCTCTCTTAATCCATATTGTATTTACCTAGAGGACTTGCCTAGAAAACTCATGTGGACAACTTATTTTGATTCTTTTGATTTTTCTAATGCCTTTGATCTATTTAAGAGAGCGATACTAACATTTTCTGCTATAAATCTTTTGTTTCTCTCTTATTTGCGAGCTTGTAAACCGCATGCTGAAGAGTTTGACAAGCTTTTAAGGGCATTGACGGCATCTGAAGTGGTAGCCCCGATCTTGAGTTCTTGATGGAGCGGCTGATGCTCCATTCGCCCCATTCTTGAAGAGACGATAATTTAGGTGCATCCAACACCTAACCTGGTGAGATCTTTCCTTATTTCCCCTTTTTCAATTTATTTGAATGTGCTTGCATTGAGGGCAATGCTTTGTCCAAGCATGGGGGGAATTGTATAAATGTGTAGTAGTGTCTTGAGTTTGTTTTTGTTTGTTTTTCTTAGTTTTTTGGTTTTGTTTATTTATAAATAATTGCATCCACCTAGTTGCATTAGTTAGATTCATCCTTGATTTTTATTTTCTTTTTTTTCTTAGTTTTTAGTTTGTTTTATTTTCTAGGTTTGCATTTAGTTTAGTTTTAGTTTTTATTTTGAGAAAAAAAATTCCAAAAAAAATCAGAAAATTAGAAAAATTAAAAAATTGAGGGAAAAAGTCTAGGTTTTCTTTTAACTAGATTAAATCTTGAGTAGCCCATTTGTGAATAACAGTCATGAAAAGAGTTTGTGAAAGCTTAGTGAGTTAAGCACTGCATTTTGAAAGTGATATTTGATTGCCCTTTTATGATCTTTTGGAATGAGTTTGGCATATACATCTATTTGAGCTAGGTTTATTTTAGAGCTTTTACCCGTGAGACCACACAGCCTTAAAATGACTAATCATTTTTATTAGTCTCATGTTTTCCATGTGTGACTCATCCTTAGTTTCATTCTCTAAAACTTGCTTTGCATCTCTTTGAAATTGCATTTTTGCTTGTGCATTGATAATATGATAGAGGCATTCTTTTGTATATATCTTAGCTACAAAGCCAAATAGCCACCCTTTATTTGTGAATATCCGCCTTTAACCCTTCTTTTAGCCTTGTATCACTCTTTCTTTTGATTACCTATATTGAAAGCCATGGCTGAATATTGAATTTCCTACCCTTAAGCCTATGCTTGGAGTGTTAGAGTGTGAAGAGTTGGGTTTATTATAGTGTTTTTGTCGTTTGGTTTTGTTGGGGATGTTGTGAAGTTGATTATCATGAGATTGCTCCCAATTGTAGCTTGATATGGGTTGAGATGGAAATTTGCCTTATAATTGTATATTTATTTGTTTTGAGTTGTAGTTCATTTAGAAAAAAAAAAGAAAAAAACAAAAAAAAGCAAAAAGAGAAAAAAGAGAAAAAAAAAGAATGAAAAAAAGGTAGAAATAAAGTGTTTAGTAGTTTGTTAGTTTATTTTCTTTGATTTAAGGCGATTTCCACTTGATTATGGGATGCGTTGTAGTGAATATAAGGTGTGAAAGTTTTATTTGTGCAAATTTGGTGAGGTTTCTGCTCCAAGCTTGGGTTTTTAGCTCCACTTCCGCAAATATATTTCAACTTCTTACCCTTAACCTTAGCCCCATTACAACCCTTTTAAAAGTCCTCTTGATTGTCATTGTGCATTGCATATTAGCGGTAGAGAATTGAGATGTTTTGCAAGCTTATGGTAGGATGTTGCTTTGGTTTGAGTATTGAGCGGACCTTCAATGATTTATTCACATTTAAACACATGAGAGGAGTGTTTCCACATTCCTAAAAAGTGAGTTTGCTCTCTGATTCACCTAGTTTCATACTTATACATGTGTCTGCTTGCTTCATTTGTGATTAGGGTCGGGGGTGATTGATTTGAACTTGAGAAGTGTAGTGCTTGTAAATCTTTCCAAAGCTTTTCCTTCTCTATTATATGGACTTTGATTCACTTTTGGGGTGTTCTAGATTAGATTTAGTTGATTGAAAGATCATGTTGATGCTTCTAAGGAGATTATAAATAAAAATCTTTGTTTTCATTTTAAGTCTTTTGTTTTGTTTTGTTTTGCTTTTGAGTCTTTTGTCCCCGTGTTTTTATTTCTTTTCTTTTTTTTTTCTTTTGTGAGTCTGGACTTGCTTGGGGACAAGCAAGAACTAAGCATGAGGGAATTTGATGAGGGCATATAGTGACTATATATTGGGAGCCTTTTGATAGTGATGTTTGGGAATTAATGTGCTTAATTGATCTTTTATGTCTTTATTTCGCTATCTTAACTGAGTTTTGTGTGCTTTGTTCAATTTGTGCAGATTAGTGATATGAACTCCAAAGCTCACATTCATTACTTGATTCATCACTAAAAGAGCTTTCCGACGATATATTATAAGGTCAATTCCGAGTTGAGATGATGGAGTTATGAGTAAAATAGCAGAAAGTGTGCGAAAACTGATATATGTCCACTCTTTTGGTCACCATCATTTCCACAAGTATGCTATGGCTTTGAGACGTATGCCAATGAAAAGTAGACTCCTAAAGATTTCCGAAAAGTCAAGAACCAAGTCAATCGGACACCGGACGAAGGAGATATGGCCGAAACAAGACGACCCAGAAAACTCAAGAACCAACACGACCCGTGTTGACATCAACACGGTCCGTGTTGGCCTCCAGAGAGCTCAATTTCCCCAGAAACCATCAACACGACCCGTGTTAACACCAACACGGTCCGTGTTGGCCTTGTTTATGACGATTTGGCCGTTTCAACTTCTCTTAATGGCTATATAATTGTAGATTCGGCTAATTCATCCATCACCATCCACCTTCATTCATTCACTCCCATTCACCATCCATCTCCATCTCTACCATCATCCATCCCTTCCTCCACAAATCCATCCACATTCATCCATAGTTGAAGATTGAGAGTTTATTGGAGTTTGAAGATCGATTCTCAAGAAATCCATTGAAGTGGAGGAGCAAAAGTCCCCACCGACTACCATTCAAGCGAGGAACGATTTCCATCTCGATTTACTTCTCTTTCTTTTAGATTTCATGCTGTCTAGAATAGATTTTGATATGTTTTGTGTTTTGAACATGAGTAGTGAGTAGTTTCTTTCAGTTTGGGGGATAATCCCTTTCAAGTTTCTCTTATGGATTGAGTATTGTTGGATTGAACAAGTTTGTTTATCTTGTTTGAATGCATTTTATTTATCCTTTGATTTTGTATGTCATTGATTTTGCTTGATCACCATTAGCATGGATTTAGATTGTTGAATGAAGTACCGAACGGAGAAATTCGATAATCGGAGCCCTTAGGATTAAACTGGTTTATGAAGTGAACTAGAGATAGAAGACTTTGTGATTAGGGTCATTGGATAATTTGATATTTAACTTAGATAAAATTGACACAATAAAGAGTCCAATAGATCAATTTTTCTAAGCAATCCGTTTCATTGCCAAAAGCTCGCTACAGAATACATTATGCGATTATCGACCCTAAAATGTACCAAATTAGTGACATACATGTTCAATCCACTTGTTTGATTCATAGAGTTACTTAGGTTTTATCCCCTAAACGTTTTTCTTATATTCATTAATCTAAGTAAATTGTGTGAATATTTGTTAGTTTTTGATCTTTTTAGCCATTAGAAATAGAAATAGTTTTTCACAATAAAAAACCCGGCCGATTTAGCAATCACATAGGAAGCTAGTTTGGTGTGTAGTTAGCAAAGTCCTTGTGGGATCGACCTTGATATTTGCTACACGTAAACCCGTGCACTTGCGGCGTATCAATAGGGTTATTGACCATGAAAGATAGGCCAAAATGCCAATTGGCCATGGAGGATATGAGGACTACTAGGTCCCAATTTTTGAGAGATAAAGGAATCCAGTAGTTCTGACGTGACATGTCAAGTGGACAATCAATTTTTTTTTTCAATTGTTTTATCCATCTCTATTCGATTCACGAATAGGACATCTACATAGCAAATCATTGTTTGCCTTTAAAGATATATATGGATATGTACAAAGACGAACCATAATTCACCTATGATCGATATTCGAAAAATACACCCATATATTCACTCACTCTCTCTCTCTCCCCCTCCCCCCCCCCCCCGAACCTAAGCCTCCACCCTCACTCTCTCTTTCTCTCTCACTTCCCAAACCACTACTAGCGCCAACATCAAGAAAACATAATAGAGAGACAAGTTATACAAGCTAACATCAATTTTTCCAACAATCTTAGGAACTATACTGTACAAGATTTGAAGATTCTAAAGAATTGAACATTCAAATTTAAGAGATGACAAACTCAAGCTTATTTTACTCAAGTTCCTCTATATCAAGTATAATAAAAGTTTATTTAATTTTATTAAATAAGTTTGATAATTAAATGTTTATTAGTCATTTATTTTATATGTGCTTGGCATAGATATAAATAATAAATAAAAACAAATTGATAGAGATGGTTGCTCCAAAAATAGATAATTTTAATAGCTGAAAATCCTATGTAGATGGTTTGTGGCCCATTTAAAGCTTGGATATAAAGGAAAATGCAAACACATGGGAGTGGAAGAGTTAGGGGCACTTATGTGTTTGGCGATCTTGTAGTTTTTTGGGGCGTTATTTTCATTTTGTGTTGAGGTGTTGTTGAACATGTTTTATTCGTTTTTTTCTGCCCGTTTTGCGCTTTGAATTAATAAAAGGAAAAGAATCAATTAACTAATCCTCTTCCATATCATCACCATATCTATGTTCATCCTAATTTATCGCAAACATCTCTAAAATAGTCAATACCTTAAACAGAGAAAAGCAAACAGATAAACAACAACAAATCAAATTAACCGCTTTGATTTCATTTTCCTCTATTTCTATTTTCAACACTCACCCAATTCATTCTCTACCCATCAATTTTTATATATCCACCCACACTTCTCGGAATCTTCTTCCCTTTCTTTTGTTGGAAATCCCTTAATCCTTCCTTGAGCACCCTCTTTGGATTGAGAAAAAAAAAAGAAAAAGAAAAAAGAGGGGAAGCTCAAATTAATTATGCCATGTTGATTGGTTTGTTTTCCATTGGAAAAGCCAGGACATGATAACTAATTCCTTAACCAATTCCTTATTCCCTCTTTCATTTGTTCATCATCCTTTCTAGTTTTCCCCCCTTTTTTCGTCACGCTTTCAATTAAAATCCTTTTCTCAAATTCGGCATCACAATAAATTAAATAATACATCATAATGTTGCCCTTGCAAAGAAGGCCGATGATTTCTATCATCCCGTTGTATATATTTATCTTGATTTTCATTACAAACACTCTGGCCTCGGGAACCCCTAAGCGGTTCAGCGAGGCCATAAGACATGACCTTGCAAGATACCAACGTATAGTTCAACGGGTTCAATGGAGCGCCACCCAATCACCCCCAAAGAAGCGATTGGTTTTGGAAGAACCAATCATGCAGGTACTACTCCCATTTCTTTTACATTTTTGAAAAAATATGTTCAATTTCCAATCATATACGCATATGTATCTTGAATTGTCTATGATTCATATTCTTTAGCTTTTAATAGCATTTTCTCTAACAAATATACATATTTATCAACTATAAAAAGCATTAACGTACACTTATTAGTTAGATCAAAAAATACAAATAATAGCTAAGTTTTATGAACCATAGTAGAGAACACACATTTTATGCATGGTTCTATTTTTATTAAAAAAAATATAAATAATTATTTTTATATATTTATAAGTCGTAATAACCCTCAAAATAATGAAACATACATTTATAATAATAATTTAAAGGAAAATTGGATTCTAATAATTCCTACTTTGAACTTTTATATGTCAATAATCTCACCTTTGTTTTTGTATTCTGGTGGTCCAAAAAAAAAATTGTATTCTGCTGGGACACCAACTAGTGTATACCATGAATATCATAGATTTTTACTTTCATTTGATTTAAAACTTAGCACAACACTTCCACTCAATTTTTAATGATTTACAACATTTGTCCCAAAAATTTTCGATTTTTTCAGTTTTATTCCTTTGAGAAATTATAATAATTGCTTGGAATCTCAAAAAAATAATTTAAAAATTCTTTTAGTAACTACACTTCATAACCTTTCTGGACGAAGGAATGAAAAAAATAAAAATAATATGGGGCATGAATGAACAAAAAAATTCAAAAATTATAGAGTTGGATTTGGTACCACTAAAATACAATTTTTTTTTTATCATCAGAATATAAAAACAAAGTAAGAATCATTGGCATACAAGAGTTAAAATTAGGGATTATTATAATGCAACTTTCCTAATTTAATATTTAAATTTTAAGTGATTTAGGTGAAATTCACAATGATTATTAACCTTCTTGAATTAAGATGCTTATCATTTTGCTTCTGGAGAGCAACGCATTGTTCTCTTTGAAAAAAAATAATAAAAGATCCACTAATAATATGTGAATTTTGATGAGGTGCAGGAAACACAGGACGAGGATGACCCACCCATTGGAGAACGTGCGCCCTTGAAAAGCATCATAAACGGGTCGGTCAAATTGCCCATGTATGCAGCCGCAGACTACGGCATGGGGATCTACATTGTGGACCTGGAGATGGGCGACCCACCAAAGAAGCTAAAGATGTTGGTTGACACCGGGAGTGAACTTACATGGGTCAAGTGTACCAGAGACCCAAACAAGCCCCTCACGGATGGCCGAGGGTTCAACGCAGTTGGATCTGCCTCATTTGAACCCATTGGATGTGACACAAATTATTGTAGAGATGAATTCCAGTCTTTTTCACCCCTTAAGATTTGCCCTGCTCCTGATGCACCTTGCATGTACAATTACAGGTACTTGCAAAATCTCGCTACCTTTGTCCTCAAAATATATTTACATGCACCTGAAGAATATATTATATGCACATGGAGTATGTACTCCAAGATATTTTTTCGATAAATGTTGGTCGAAGCCAAGGCCAAAAGAACAAAAGAGCCACAACACCAAAACACCCAAACACAAAAGCCACACCCCTAACAACACCCAACACAACGGCAAAACGGGAAAAGAACATGGTAAACTGAAAACACCAAAACTTAAGAAAACATTAAAAAAAAAAACATAACAAACTGAAAACACCAAAGTGTAAAGAAAGGCTAAAACACCCCTTCCCCCCAAAAAAACTGTCCAACCCAATCATTCCTTGGGATTAGTTATGCGCTCCTTCAACATTTTTATAGCCAAGTCATAATCTTGCAAGTGAGCAATCATTGTAACTAGAGTGAACAATCATACTAATAAGAGTGAACAACCGTATTATTTGGAGTGCGTGCTACAGGTGCACCTAATAAATAACACTCCGTCCATAATTGTTCGTCAATTTTTCTAACTAGCTACCTTGTCCTTTTTTTGCTCCCTCCCTCCATTTTTTTGTGTACTTAATTAATTTTTGTTGGTCTCTTATTATTTGTCACATCTACATTTTCAATAACAATTTTACTATTTCTACCCTTAATAAATGACTTTGAAATCAATAGTTTGCCAATAATTTAGAATACTTTTATCATTTTAATTTATTTCTACTTAAGCTTTTGTGTTGTATTGGTTTCTCCACTTTTTTTCAAAGTGACAAATAAAAAGGGACAATGAGAGTATTTGTCATTTTTACAACTCCAGTGACTAAAGTACCCATTTTGCGCTTATTAACAATCAAAGCATTGGAAGTCTAAAGAGGACTTAAGAAGCGAAAAGTCACACAATAAGTGATAGGAGCATATTTGTCCAAGTCCGATTCTTTTACCCGACTTTCTTGGTACATTGGAGTACTCCTAAGGGTAGTTTTGACGACATTTTATAAGGGATGGAGGGAGTATAAAATAGCAAGGTCGGTTGATTAAAGTCATTCTAAGGTGGTGTTTCTTACAAGGGAGTTGGAGGTGTAGGAATGGAATGAAAATACAGAAATTGGTAATGATATTATTATGTTTATTTTATGGGAATTGTAAAAATGAGGGAATGAAAATGAGAATTGAAACCTTCAACTCCCTGAAACAATAATGCACCTGAAACAATCTTAGCGGTAGCTACCTCGGTTACGGTCGTGGTGGGTTGAGAAGCAAAAAATTAAAATCTTTACTAAATTAATATCATATCAGGCATTATCAGCAAGTGCAAATGAAATTTAATTATTTTTTCAAATAACATCTCAGTACTCTACATTTTTCACTAACGTAAACAGTATTTTTTGTTTGCAAAAAATATAATTCATCTTTGCTTATTTGCACTTGCTTACATGACATTAATTTAGTAAAGATTTTAATTTTTTTTTCTACTCAATCTACCATGCAAGACCACCACCGAGTTAGCCACCCCGGAATCATTTCGGGTGCATTATTGTCCAATACCCCCAAAGTATAATATATTATTGTTAAAAAAAAGTTCAGTGCATTATTATCCAACACCCCCAAAATATAGTGTATTAGCGTCAAATAACCCTTAAATTAAACAATGATATTTTAGTAAATGAGTACTATATCTAAATCTTAATCCCACCTATCCCCATTTTCGATCACCACATAACAAATAAAAATGTTGAAATTTCATGAACGCATTTTCATTCTTATTTCCATTGTGAATAATTGAATTCTCAGACTCATTCCTATTATAAATCATCATTCTCATTCTTATTACTATTACTATATTTCATACTACACGGACCATAAATTTAATTAATAGTCAAACTCAATTAAAACGCTCTTTATACTACCTGGTTAGTTAATAGTTATGCATATTAATAGTCAAGGCCGATATAGTTTTTTTTTTTTTTACGTTCTTCTTTTCTGATGTGTCCTTCGTATCTCCTTTCAAAAGCCACACCTGTACCTTACCCATACTCATTGGGTAATGTGAAACCGTACATAATGTATGTAATGTAAACATCCTTAAGAAATTTGCACCCATTCAACACTCTTATTACCAAAAATTATTAAAATTTAACTTTTACCCAACTGTTTTTTACCCATGAATTTTACACACTAATGAAAGCAATCGTTGTAATGTTTTTCAGATTTAGACTTAAGATATTAGGGTTATAACGTTACATAATTTTTTAACTTATACCCATAACTTTATCCACATTATTATTGTTGTTGTTTGTTGTTTTAATGGTAAGTTGGTAACTAATACGACAATTAGATTGTCTTTCTCTCAAGATTCTCACCTATATAATCTTTAATGAGGATGGGCAAAAAAGAAATTCAAGTGATAGAATCTCACAAAATTGAAGATGAAAAGGAAACCCCATGTACCTAACAAATAACCTGCGCAATTCCCTTGACGAAAAATATGATTGGTGATCTAACGAGTAATTCTTTCTAATTTCTTCAGCTATGGAATCGACGACGAAACGATGGTATCGGGCGTTTTCGCCAAGGAGACATTCAACCTCCCGACGACCCAAAACACGACGATCCCACTAGACAACATCCTCGTCGGTTGCTCCGACATGTTCTACGGCCAAGCCGACATAAAACACGCGGACGGGATCCTTGCCCTAGGGATCAACCCATACTCCTTCTCCCTCCAAGCGGTCAACTTATTCGGAGGCTCCTTCCAGTACTGCCTAGTTGACCACCTGAGCCATCTCAACAAGTCAAGTTACCTCGTGTTTGGAAACAATCGTGAGAAGGCCCCCACATACGGGTACATGCGCTACACCGCGCTAAGGACCGTTCAAATGGCCCCTTACTTGTGGGTCAATGTCAAGGGGGTGTCCATAGGGGGTAAGATGCTCGACATCCCCCCCTTGGCGTGGTTCCATGAGAACGGAGGGACAATTCTTGACTCAGGCACTGCGGCCACCTATTGGGCCGAGCCAGCTTATCGGGCCATTATGGATGAACTCGTCGCATTCCTGACCCCAAACAACCCAAAGGTACCCGAATATTGTGGGGATGGGACCCTTGAATTCGAGTATTGTTTCAACACCACAACATCGCCTTTGGACACCACCAAGGTGCCTAGGCTAGAGATCCATTTTACCGATGGGGCTCGATTTAAGCCTCATGTTAAGAGTTATATCATTGATGACGGGCCCGACGTTAAGTGCATTGGGTTCCTAGAGGCCATGGGAGGAATGCATATTCTTGGAAATATTCTCCAACAAAATTATCTTTGGGAATTCGATTTACATCATGCCATGGTTGGATTTTCGCCATCTACTTGCAAATAAATTCTGTGATTTTTCATGTTCTAAATCTCATAGTTGTATGTGAAAAAAAAAAAGTGAAAAAAAGTTGTCCCTCCATTACATCTTCATCTTCTTCTCCTCCCTTGTTTCCCTCTTATGTAAATCATAAGATTTGTATTTCGTAAAGTATAAACATGTTTTATTTGATCACTACAAAATCATCAGTTTATGCATTGTACAAACGTTTGTTATATATATATATATATGTTTTGTGCCCTATACAAACTCCTTTTTAGTTTTAAGAAAATTAGTAAACTGTATACCTAGTGGTCGTTATGCTTTCTTTGAACGAATATCATAACTATGTCTCTTTATAATCACCCAAAAGGCACCTTTCAAAACAAAAACAAAAACAAAAAATTCCTATCTAATCTTATTTTAAAAACTACTCGACGGATATTTACGTATTAGAAGAGCTTTAAGGATTAATGACTGACCCCAAATTAAATTACTATAATCTCGATCTAATCCTACTTAATCCTTTCATCACTGTCTAGAATTATAGACAATTACATATCAAAAGAGTTCTAGGGGGTGTTTGGTAAACAATCTATTGAATGACTTATTGAGAACAATAACTTATTGAAAGATTTGTCCAAATCAAATAAGCTAAATTGGTATTTGGTAAACTACATATTCACTTGACTAATTGGGTCCAATCAGCTGACTTTTAATAGGCTGACATGAATAGCCTATTAGATTGACTTTTTGTACAAATTACCCTTTACCCCAAAATTTACCAAATGGAATTTCAACAATTACTTCATCAGAAATAGTTAACTTTACTAAACAGAACTTTTTCATACAGTCAATCCAAACAGCTAATACAAATAGCCAATTCAAACAGCTAACAGTAAACAGTCATGCAATCAGGTTTTGTTTTGCGCTTGATCAAATTAAAACTCTAATTGCATAAATGTTATTGCATAAATGTTAGTGTTTTGTAAGCTAGTATTTTGAGTAATGTTTAACGTTTCAAGTAATATTTTCTGAAACGTCAATAAAGTTAGCGTTTAACATTTTGAATAGCGCTTCATATATTTTGGTCAAACATATCCTTTGAAAATATCATATTTGGAACTTATTCATATCCTTTTACATCATTTCACATTAATCTACTAACTCAACCGTTAATTTTACTGTACACAATTCTCATTTGAACATTCATTTGTTACATAAGTCATTATCTGTTATTTAAAATGATAATTTTGTTGAACAGGACCTCATACAGATCTCTATAAATGTAGTCTATAGACAACTTTATTTCAGCAAAAATTTATGTCCGCTAAGATACAAGTCCCACTATATTTTGCAAACCATTACTCAAAGTTAAATCAAAATAATCATGCACTAATATTAAAATCTAGAATCACTAAAAGTAATTTTCAAGGTATAGCAAGTTTAATTTGTAGCTTCATGTAGAACAAATATGAAAAGAGTAAAAGACAATCGTCAGTGGTGGGTCGAAACCCATTAAATTTGGGCCTGGTTTGAATGATTTTCTGGCCCAATGCACCTTTTGAGGCCATGTGTTATTTTTATGGGTTGTTGTGGTCCTTATAAAATCCAAAACAAGGTTGGATGCAAATTCTTTCAACGACCCATTTCTTTAGTTTAAAGATTATATTCAAAATAAACTTTCTTTCTATCTATTCCCCTATAATATAAAAGAGGTTTAGGAAGGAAAAATGGTTTAAATGAGCTACTTGTCTAGCTACTTATTTTATAATTTGTGTTGCCATTTGAATTTACTATTTTCTCTTGAATCTAATAATAAACAACTTATTTGGTAGCTTCACCACCTCGCCTTGTAGCTTGTATTCACATAAAAATGTATTCTTTTGCCTTTGAATATAATAATAAACAATCAACCTTGTAACTTCACCCGTTTGCTCTGTAGCTTATACTCAAACTTTCTTTGTTTGAGAATGATGTTGGGGGAAAGAAGGGTGGTTCTTTATTTTCCTCGTAATAACTACAATAACTAAGTCTAACATCAAATAAAACTTTATGTCTAAACCAATCAATTCGGAAAGTGGGTTAAACATGTGTCGTGTGTGTGTCTAGATAAGGTAAATACAGGTCTGGTATATTTCAGGTTCGGGAAAACTCGAGTTAGGTACTCGAGTTAGGTTTATTTTGGGTTCAAGTCAAAATGGGTCAAATGTATTTCGGGTTCGGGTCAATACAGATCAGGTATATTTTGGATTCAGATAAATGAACGTTGAATATTATTTGACAATAGAAAACACTAAAGTCTTAGCACTGGACAAGTTTTAAAGTGTTATAATTTTTATGAATATGCTAATTAAATTAGTGTACATCGTACTTAAAAAATGATAATAGTATTACATATAAAATTATAAATACTTGTATTGTTGTTTGTAATTTTTCATACTTATTAAAAGAAAAATTGGATTCTAATAGTCCCTACTTTCATTTTGGATTCTTGTGAGACGACATTAAGAGTATACCCTAAATATCATAGATTTTGACTTGCATTTGATTCAAAACTTTGTATAACACTTTACCACAATTTTTAATAATTTATGACGTTTCTCCCATTTTTTTTCATTTTTTATGATTTTTTCACTTTTAATCCTTTTTTAAAAAAATCATAATAATTGCTCACATTCTCAAAATAATTATTTGAAAGTTCTTTCGGTAACGACACTTCATTACCTCTGGGGACAAGAATGAAAAAAAAAAAAAAACAAAAACAATGTGAAGCATGAATGAAAAAAATAATGTGGAGGTGGATTTGGTACCACCACAATCCATTTTTTTACCGCCAGAATTCAAAATGAAAGTAGGAATTATTATTATACAATTGGTGAAAGTAATGATTATTAAAATCTTATTTTCCCTTATTAAAATCTAAGGTAAATTAAAATATGCTTAATATAATATATTTTATGTGCATTATTTTATTACACCAATGGATTCGAACCCTGTATGCCTAAGATCGGAAGTGAACCTCTTAATTGTCACTCAAGCAAGAGGTGATTGGCAAATTGAAAATGATATAAATATTGAGGTAAGATATTTTTAAAGTATCCTACTTTAGTATAAAAACTATATATTTACCACCTCTGTCCCAAAATGTTTGTCAATTTGATTGGGTTTTAATCGTTGATTACTTACAAATTATAATAAGTTACAATATAAAATTGACGTCATTAACAAAATATCTTACTAAAAATTACAATGATATTAATTTATATTGTAGCTTATTATAATTTATGAGTAATTAACAATCAAAGTTTAGTCAAATTGATAAACATCTTGAGATGGAGATACTACATATTAACTTGAGAAAAACAATATGATTAACTTATATAACTATGCTATCACATATAAATTGTATAAGATTATACTTTTACCCATAATTTTTAAATTTACCAAAAAAACTGCGTGCCTAAAATATGAATAACTGATGGAGTTCATTCGATTAGGTGACATTATTTGTATTGTAATTATAGGCGTAATCAACGAATTCTAAGCTTTTTATAATTGATAACTAATGATACTTATAAAAAATCGTATAAATAGTATCTTAAAGTAAGACACATATCATCGATTTGAATTAAAATAATATTAATCGAGTTGGGTAAGGCACCATGTATATAGGATTTGACAGATGAAGAAAATATAAAATGGAAGATATATGTGGGGAAAAAGGGACCCACATCCACTCCAGCAAATTTCAGGTTCAAAAGGAATATATTCATTTTTAGGGAATAAATTCGAAAGCACATAAAGATGCTTGAAATCTAAGCAAACATGCATTTGCCTTAATATTAAGCCACCTTGCTTTTTCCACCCCTTGTGGTTCATAAAACAACCCACTAAAAGTTCAACCATGGCTTTTTCCTAAATATTATACTTTATTAATGTGTTTATGTAATGATAATAATACAATAATCATAGTATTCTTAGCCTGTTTTACTTTTTTTTTTTAAAAAAAAAGAAAGGTAAGTGTAATAGGGTAAGTATAATTGGTCATTCTTTTAAGGTACTGACCTAGATTATTGGTAAGAAGAATATTTGACAAATTGTTAGATGAAAATGGATAAAAAAATATATAGAGAGAGAGGAAATTATAAGCCTACTTTTGCTAATCAATCATTTGCTTTGATTTCCATCATGATAAATATGCTAGTTATGAAAACAGTTTAGCTTCTATGTTATTGTATAACGGTAAGGTAATTTTCAGCTTTTGACAATTACGGTAATTCCCGCGATATGTACCGTACATGTGGCATGATCGAATCTCATACGTCGATTTTATTTATTTTCAAAAATATTAAATTTTGATTTTTAAATTGTGAAAATTATGTACAATTAATTAAAAATTAATTTTTTCAAGGACTTATTTGTTAACTATGAACTAGTCTATAATATCCCGTGCAATGCACGGATAATATTTCAATAATTTTACGTTATTTATTTTCTAGAGTAATTTTATAATAATTATTAATCCAATCTTATAAAAATATTATTGTTTATGGATTAAACTATCATTTGAGTTTATTTTAATTTATGACCATAACGATTATGGATAAATACTTTAATTTTTTTCGTCTTAAGAAGGATGCTTTTTTTTTTGAAAAAACTGTTACGACAACAACTACGTGACAATTCTATTTTCTTATTATTTTCCATTATATATTACGTGACTTTTAACACCTTATTCAACTTTTTAATCTTTACTTATTCCAATTTCTTATTCTTGTTTTGGTAGCTTGCATATAATTTAAATTTTTTTATTATTAAAAATATATATAGTAGTTTCAATCAAAAATTTTATTTTCTAAAATAGTAATTAAAAAGAATGCGAAACAATTTTTTCATGAATATTTTATTTTAGTATTTATTATTATATTTTATTTCTAAGGTTCTGGTCTTAATATTATAATTGTGAATTAATGAAAGGAAAAGTAAAAATTGCTCTAGTTTTGTATTAGATATTTGTAATTTATGTATGTTTGACCTTTTGTATTTCTTTTTTTTTGAAAAATTTAAAATGTTCTAATTTTCTATGCATTAAATATTGGTAACTTATGAATGACTCTAGGTATTTTTTTTTCATTTTTATTAATATTATATTTATGAATGTAATAATAAATTATGTAGGTTTGGAATTTGCTTTGGAATTCACCAAACCTTCTAAATTATTTCTTTTAGGTTTAGATTTTCCTTAGGAGTTAGGAGCTTGTGTTTTAATATACTTAATAGATTATGATGGATACCGGATGAAAATATTGAAACAAATTTACCGACCTCCATTGTTTTCGGCGACCTTTCGCTGGAGATACAACTACTACAAGAAGTATTCCCGTGGCCAAGTCTCCCTCGCTCAGATGCAATCCCGAGACCAGGCACTCCCGATCTGCTACCCTCGCCGCCATCCAAAACCGATTGTGGAAAAAAACGAAATGAAATCACACTCTGCATGGCCGGTGTTTGAGAACATCGTTGTTCTCCGGCACTGGTGACATCCGGTCGTTCGAAAATTGGTACTGGAAAACTGGTCGGCAGCGGTGGTGAGAAGTCATGCTGAGTCAAACGGCGGAGGCAGTTAGCAGGGGCATCGTCAATCGTGGAAGGCAGATGGGTTTTAAAACTTAAATTCTAAGGTATGTTGTATACAATACCAAAATATTGCAAAAATAATTAGTGAAAGACACATGGTTGAATGGGTAGGGATCTGTTTACTATAAGATAGGTTGCAGGTTTAAATCTCATAGTTTTAACTATTTTCAGAATTTGAAAATAAATAAAATCGATGGATGAGATTTCATCATGCCACATGTACGGTACACATCGCGGGAATTACCGTAATAAAGCTGGAAATCGCTATACATGCTTCCATTTTTTTTATAGGTATTGTATTTTATTAAGGTTTAGGCAACGCAACGGTATTGTTTTAGGGGGAAAAAACTTATCTAAAAAAATATCATGTCAGAATAATTGATTTTCCTCATTCCAATCGAAAGCTTAGACGATTTATTTATAGTCTAATAATTAAGAAGAGTAATTATTATTATTTTTTTTGATGGAAGTGAGAAGAGTAATCATAATAGTACTTTGCATATTGTTATTAATAATCCCTAAATATATATTAACCAACAGTGCATATATTTATTGTGTGTTTTTAGGTTTGCAGATTGAATACTTATTTATATTTGGGTTAATACTTACTCTTTCCCATTTTATTATGTCATTTATTAAATATTTTACAATCTTAATATTTTTTGGCTGATTAATTTTCATATAATATATAGTTTATTAAATATTACGACACTAATGTTATGATAATATCATTTATAACAAATTTAATGATAATACTCCCTCCGTTTTTATTTATGTGTCACTTAGGAAATTGTGTCAAAAATTTTGACTATTAATATCTTAATTTATATACTGATTCATCCTACGAAATTAATATGATTAGATTCGTAATAAATATTGTTAGAAAAGTATAATATTGTATTTTTTTTATAAAAAATCTTATTTGAGAAATTAGTAGTTAAGTATTGACTTTAAAAATATAAATGACAAATAAAAAAGTTGGCGGTAGTAATTTTTATATTAAAGATCATTTAATATATAAACTATAGTGAAAAAAAGAGGGAGGATTTTGAATTTATTGATACTAGTCAAATGGGGAAAAACTTATAGTGGTTGTCAACCATGACAACCACCACAATGAAAACGATATTTATTCATATATGTGTCAACTTTTATCAGCGTCATTCACTTTTTTTTTATTTAGTACAACATTATAAAATATATTTTCTTAATTAAAATAAATTTTCCGAAATTTTTTAAAATTTTAATATCTTAAATCTAAATTTTTGCCTAGTAAACAAGCATATTTTGAAAAATATTTATTTTAATTTTTTTTAAATAAACTAAAATTTTAAAAAATATATTTTATAATTTATATTAAATAAGAAAGTTAATGGTCAAGGTAAAACTTAACAAATGCACGAATAAGATTATTTTACTTATGGTGGTTGTCATGGTTGACAACCACTATAAGTGCATCCATTCAAATGGTATTGGGATTGAGTAGGCCATTTTAATGCTTATTTGCCTTTTTAATTAACTGAGGATATGCTCTTCCAGATTAGCTCTGAGAAGAATCTTCAAATCAAGTGAAATGCTTTTCTTATGATTGGATAATTATGAGCCATAAAATCTTATCATCATTAAATTGTAAAGCTCTTACAATTTTTGTGGGTATTTTTTTTCCAATCTTTTCTTTAATGATAGTGCGTAATTTTGTAGTGCTTTAATTTATCCAACTTTTTTTATAATTATTTTCTTCATGTATTATTGATGGTAAATATAACTACCATTTTAATGTCACTGAAAAATGCTAGAATATTTTATGAGTGTTCAATGGTAGGCGTGTTATGCTTATTTATCGCATCTTTATTTAAGCTTTTATCGATTATTATTGGCCAAAAGTCATATACGAAATCCAAACAAGTTTTGAACAGGATCACTAGCAAACTGACGACAATTAAAACAGAACAAAATCGGATAAACTATTATACAATAGATTATCTGTTTTAGCTTGAGTTAATATACAAAACAAAATTATTTTAGTATCACTTACTAATTATAATAAAATATTAAAAATATCATTTTATAATCCGTCTAACAATAAATTTACATTTAAAGTCTCCTCCTCTCTTTTTCTCTCTAAAAAACCCTAGCCTCCACTTTCTTGAAGGAGCTGCCATCGATTCTTTTGTCGACGACAAGCCCCAATTTGATTGATTTACACTCCAATTGTTTGTTTCGTTTTACATTAACGCAAAGAAAGTTAGTCTCTTTTTTTGTAAGAGTTTTTATTGTACCCTTATTTAGGGTTTCTAGTCTCTTTCTAGAATTTTTTGTTGTACCCTTATTTAGGGTTTTTACTCTTTTTCTAGAGTTTTTGTTCAGTTGGTTTGGTCTAATACGTTAGATGGAGATCTACTTTCAAATTGCTATAGCACGTGTTGTGGGGTTCTCCGTCAATGGTAAAAATGCAGAGTCATCGAAGAAATCGTAGCCGAACGTCAGTAAGATTAGTTATTTGGAAGTTGAATTTCATATCTATGTTTTAGATCTATAATTGTTCAATCAAGATTTTCATTGTAAGTGTCGTATGACTTGCTATTAATGAAATCATTATGTTTGATTTCAAAAAAAAAACAATAAATTTACATTTGGTGTTATGGCCCATAAAGGACATGCAGCTTGATTAAGGCCCTGTTCGGCAAAATTAGTGTTTTAGGTAGCGGATAGAAGTTTATGTAGTGGATAGTGGTTTAAGCAGCGGATAACAGTTTAAGTAGCGGATAACGGATGACTGTTCAAATGAAAATTGTGTTCGGTAAATTTAGCGGTTGAATTAAGAGATTAATGTGAATTGACATAAAAGGATATGAACAATTTTGAAAGATAAAATTTTCAAAGGGTATTTTTTGACCGAAAAATATGAAACGCTAGACCCTAAACGCTAAACGTTAACTTTATTAGCGTTTCACAAAATGCTACTCAAAACGTTAAACGCTCCTCAAAACGCTAGTTTACCAAACACTAATATTTACAAAATTAGAGTTTTGACTTGGTCAAAACGCTAAACGCTAACCCTAACGTTACTGCCGAACACATCCTAAGATGCATATTTGACAGAATGACAGGTATCTTTATAAGTTATTGGAGTTTATTTCTTAGACTTTTATGTCCCATATATAGAAAGTAACAAATTGTAGGGAAAAAAAAAAAGGAAACATAATGCTGATTTAAATCAGTATTATGATTAGTTTGAAAATACTGATAAGAAAGGGAAACATAATCCTAATATATCAAAATCAAAAGGGAAAAAACCAAGTCATTTACAGAATAATGTACGTACACCTCAAGAGTTTGGAATGTGTTGTTGTAGCCAACAATTAAAATTAGCATCCTAACGAATGAACCACATCTATTAGACATATTTTAGACGCATTTTTATAAATTTTAAAAATATAGATAAAAGTCATATTATATACCATTTATATGTATTATTATAGTTATAGAAGTCAATCAGATATTTTTTTTCAATTTCATTTACAAATATATAGATTTTATACAATGGCAAGACACTTTGGAAAAGTTAATTATTGATATAGACCAAAAACTCGGCAGATTGTGTATTTATTAAAATTGTTTTTTGTGTAAGGAATTTTAGTGTGATTTTAGTAGAGAAGTCCAAAACATAAAAGATGTTGGAGGAAGAAGAATCTATGCTGAATTGTCAAAGAAGAAAGCATTTATTCTCCTGGACGTGGTTCATGGGTTGGAATTGAATTTCCTTCTTTTGCTCAAATTCTCTCTCAATTTTGTCCTTTTTTCCATTTCAATTATATATATATATATATATATATATATATATATATATATATATATATATAAGCCCTATATACGATCATCTCACCATAAATTTACCATATTACATATAATCTTTTCATGAATTTTTATGAATGTAGGGGACTAATAATTTATTTGGTGATGAGTGTGGATGTTCACGTCTAGAGATGTAATACAGTTACGCTCTGGTCACTCTGTCATGGGCGTCAGAGGTTTAGGAAGTCTATGAGAAAGGCGATTAGAGCCAATTCAAAGCATTTAGATTTGATGGGGAAGGGTGTTAGCGAGCTAGGATTAAGGTAGTTGGGTGAGAGGCTGAGAGGTTGTTAGTAGGACACCTTGTTTTCCCTTTTCTATGTCTCCATATACATGTCTGTGTTTTTCAGATATGTATATACATTAGCATACTAGTTATTGCTTTGAGCACGCATGTATATATGAAGCTTCCTTTATTCCTGCAGGTTTTCTTTTTTCCTTCGAGGTTTTTCGAAATAGTTTTATTTTTGGTTTTCAAAATTTTTTGTTTTAGATCCGTCATAACCAGACTCTTCATGCCCTCTCATGCATGAGTAAGGAATGCTTACATCTAGATCCCCTTAAACCTTGCATTTGCAGGATTACACTGAACTTTGTTGTTGTTATTGTTGTCTTCGTCATCATTTTCATTATTGTATATATATATATTTGTGTGTGCGCTCATTAATTTGTAGTCTCAATAGCCCTATTTACATAGGATAGTTCTCAAGTGATTAGGTGGGTTTCTCATTATATTTTAATTTGGAGAATTCCTATACTAGGCACCCTTCAAAAGAAAAAAAAAATCACATAATGTATGTTTACTTCAAAAAAAAAAATTGTTTTTAAAAAATATAAGAAAATTTTGAGTATGATATTGAAAATTTAAGACCAAATTACCATAAACTGAAATTATATCACCTTTCACCAATTTTTTTTTTTGGGCAATAAATCTACTATAAATCATAACTCTTGACTAAAAACAAATGAAAATTGAAGCTACATGTATTTCCTAATCCACCCACCAAACACTATCATAGTTCACAAAGCTTTGCTTGCACCTTTTTTGGAAATGAAAATCTCAAAATTGAGAGGGAGAGGGAGAGAGAGAGAGAGAGAGAGAGAGAGAGAGAGAGAGAGAGAGAGAGAGAGAGATTTGCATGGGAGAGACAGTCTTCAACTCCACAAAAGAGGGGGGAAGTATGAGTAATGAGCCCCTACTTGCTTTGGAATAAATTAAAATAAATAGGTGGGGGAGGTCCCCTTCAAACTCTACTGCCCATGGTCCTAATAAGTACTAATCAAGGGCTCCACATTTTATTACTACACTTTTTATAATTATTTATGCAATGTAATTACTAATATACATTAGTTAATTGCATAATCAACCTAATATTCCTAAATTTGGCATTTGGAACCTCTTATATATTCATTTTAATTTCTCTTTAAGCTTAGACATTGAAATAAGTATAAGCAGTAATTCTTTTCATGTACATATTTTACGTATGATTTTATTTGTATGTATGTATAGTGTTTTGTGTATTGAAAGAGAGTGTATATATATATATATATATATATATATATATATATATATATATATATATATATATATATATATATATTCGTCGTGTCATTTTTCTTGAATTATATGAAACTTACATATTTTTTTTAATGCATTGCAATACATATTCAAACTTTAAAGTATCTATGTTTTAAACCCAAATTATTAAAATTTAACGGTGATTACTTATGATATACAGGCTAATGAGCTCGTAAACTTTACCCAATTTAAAAGGAAAGTAAAAAAAATATTCCAACTTCAAATTAATTAAAGCTTGTCAATTCCCTCCATTTTCTAGTTTAGATTAGTAGAAAAAGGAATCAAAGACAATGAGGGAGGAAGTGGGGAGTGTTGATCAATCATGAAACCTAAGAATTTATTTTGCACATTATTTGATTAAGTTTGATTGGATTAACAAATACCTTATCTACAAAAACCTTATCTACAAAATGATGAAATGATTCAGTTTTGAATAATAATTAAATTGATTTAATTTATTGATATAAGTAACAAAAAAGGTTTTGTATTAGCTATTTTTATAGGGTTATTAAATGCCAATAAACTCAAGTTTAAGATATTGGTTGTCATTAATCTCTACTGAGAATTAGACACTAATAAATTTAATTTTGAGAGTTATCTATTTTCTTTACTTTAATTATCAAATCATCACATTTTATTCATGACATGGCATGTTAGCAAGCTTATGTGATAATAATGTTTTGGCTACTTTTAAATTTTTTAAACGACACATCATCATGTGTGTAAATTATTTCTTAAAACAAAATTTATTCAAAAAATAGTAATTTATTCTTGAAAGGAAAATATGTATATTAACGTAACTATAATAATGAAATTGTTAGATTATAAATATATATGTCCATAAAAGTTGTATACAAAGTTCTTGGATTAATATATTATTACTTTTCAAAAATAATTAGACGTCATATATGATGACATATTATTTAAATATTTTTAAATACTCAAAATATCACCACATAAGCTTTGTAACAACTAACAAGCCAATGAGATCAACAAAAAAAGGCCTGAGTCAGTGGTTGCTGCAAGGAAAACCAATTTCCTTATTGTTGGGGTGAGATGTCCAATTTCTCCATAGAAATTATATGTATATATGTCAATATGTGTATGTGCGCATTCTCTTTTTTTGACCATACAAAAGGATATATATCAGTTAACATACAAATTACATCAATCATAATTCATAAATGACCCATAAATATATATATATATATATATATATATATATATATATATATATATATATATATATATATATATATATATATATATATATATATATATATATATATATACTCTCAAATTTTGCATTTTTAAAACATATATGTTATTTTTAAATGTATTTTTATTTTTTCTTAAATTTAGACACGAAAAAACAAATAAAATTTAATATATGTCTGCAAAATTTCAATCAGCCTGACTGTGTCTGTGGCAAACACAAAAATTACTTGCACTAGTTAATAAACTCTTTAAGATTGCTTAATCTTGTCAGTTGTCTCTTTAATTATTAGTATATATTTTTACAATGCTTATAATATTTTATGGGGAGGTATGTGGTAATCAACTTTTTTTTTTTAACTACCGTAGTTAAATTTAATACTAACCATTGATTATAGATAGAGTGATCGTAGCCATTGATTTTAATTTTCCTTAACTTGCAAAATAAATAATTTTAATAATATATTTAATATTATTTTTATTATTGTAATCTGTACGTATATTTGATTTTTCATAAATAAATATTAGAATCTTTCCAAAAAAAAAAATAAAAAGATTGTATGCTATTTTTCTATTATAGCACAAGTGCACAACCTATATTTCTATATCACATTTTAAAAAAAGAACACAGAAATTGGCGTTGGTATCTTGATTCATTAGTTACCATGTTGAATAGATCAAGTTCTATGCATTGCCAATTGCCATTGGTCATGGGTTCAAGCTTTACTTGTTGCATTCTAAGTTTCATATTTTTTATTGCCCTTATTTTGTTTATTTATTTTTGATATTTTTTATTGCCCTTATTTTATTTATTTTTTGATATTTTTTCCGATTTCAAACTACAGTTACTTATTCTACGCTCATATCTTTATTCGCAAATTTGTTAATTATATATAGATTCTTCTGAATTTTATATTTATTTTAAAATTTTTACTTGTTTATAACTTAATTGATGAAAATAATTGACTATAAACATTATCTATTTCACTTATTTATTGTGAAACATAAACATCTATATAATAATTTAATTTTTATATCCTTTAGATCAATTTATATCAAATTATAGTTATTTACCCCTTCAAAGTTGCTCGGCAATGACATCTCTCTAACTTTATCTTTCACCTCAAATTTATGAGAACCACCATTATTCCTACTTGAATTGAATCAAAATCAATCCTATTGCAATTGGCTCTCTCATCAAAAAAAAAAAAAAAATAGTTAATGGTATATGCAGGTGATTAGTAAGGAGTTATACAATCTTCATCAAGTTTAATTAAAATTAGATTGATGAAGTTTTTGATGATGGATGTTAATAAGCTCCATCAACGCTAGCAACAACACAATTTATTACTTTATTCTATAATTCAACTTATATAATATACAATATGTTTTTAATTAGTGAAATAATAAATTATTAACATTTGTGATGAATCTGGAAAAAGATTTAAAATATTTTAACAATATTTATTTTAAAGTTATCATGAGTATAGGAAGAATATTTAAATTATTTTATAAAGATTTTATTATATTTGGCTTCCAAAAATAAATTAATGGTTCAGATTAATTCATAATAGATCAACGGTTCACATTGATCGACTACCGTAGTCGAAAAAAAATTTCACTACCTTAGAATTTTTCTATTTTATGACCTCTTTATGCATTTCGAATTATAAAAATGTTCAGATTTAATAAACATACTGACGTATAAAAGGTGGTATATACACCGTTGTGTACCACAACAAGATTGACGGAATTGGAGAGAGAATTAAAGAAAGAGGTTAGCTTTGCCAAAGAAATTAAAGCCCTGCATGCATGTTACACTAGCTCCAACTTTTCCTTTTTTGCCCCTTATTATTAATAAATCTCATATTTCCCTTTTTCTTCCAAGAAAATTACAGCTTAATCTTTTAATAAGAGTGAACTTGGCTTCAATAAATTAAAATCCTAAAAATAAAAGGACAGGAAAATAAGAACCCTTCAATTTTTTACTGAATCTAACCAGTGGGATGTACCTTATTATATATATATATGTGTGTGTGTATGTGTGTGTACGTGCGTATGTATGTGTGTGTCCTGCACGTATGGGGCATTGCTCAAAAGGTAATAGCTTCCAACGGACGTGACCGAGGTTACGCATTTGAGTTTGTTCGGAAGCATTCAGCCCTTGATGGCGTGTATGATATTAGTATGTATGCGTATGCATGCATGCATATATATATATATATATATATGTATATATGTATGTGTGTGTGTTCTCTCTCCAAATAAATGTTATAATAAGAAAATTTCACTCAAACTTAAGAGTATAGTGTATCGATCGACAATGGCGTATTTGATATCTCTCTTAGGGTTGATGACCACCCTTAACCATCTTTTTTAAAAATTTAATTTGGGATAAAATTTAATGATTGTAGATATATCAAATGAGTGTAATAATATATTAGTTGGCTACTGCTAATCTAAAATCCTAGATCTTCCACTATGTGTCGTGCGATAACTAGGTCCGCGATGTTGAATGGTATGGCGCAGAGTGTTAGGCGACCAATTCATACAGTACTCGCATAAATTAAACACTAATTCTTTCATTCCATATTACTATTCTTTTCTATCTGTCATTTACGGTTTTTAGTGTTAATTTTAATCAATAATTTCTAATATAAATTTTTATAAAAGAATATAATATTATATTTTTTTTAATAGTATTTTTTATTATGAATCTAATGACATCAATTTTGTATGATAAATCATTACACAAATTAAGATATCAACGGTCAAAGTTTTTAATACGATTTCCAAGTATAGGCGAAAGATAAATAAGAATGGAGGGAGTATTGTATTTTTTGGAAATTGTGCAATCAAATTTAAAACTTTTAACCATAAATCTCTCAATATATATATACACAATAATTTGTTAAATAAAATTACTATTATTATATTCGTAACAAAAAATATTATTCTAAAAGTATAATATTGTAATTATTATTAAAATATTATATAAGAAATTATCAATCAAAAATTGATATTGGAGACTCTCATTCTCAATAAAATGACAAATAATATGGAACGTATGCAGTAATTAATTAACACCTCCTAAGTCCTACCCACAACCCAAAATAAAGGAAAAAGAAAATCAAAAGAAAAGAACAAAAAAGGAAAAAAGAAAAACCCTAATTGGGAGAAGGAGCTTTAAGAGAGAGAGAGAAGTAAAATAATAAAGAGGGGAAGGAAAGAAGTAGAAGTGCAGGTGGAGCTGCAAAATCGCACCCTATTCTCTGCTCTCTATTCCTGCATATCGCATTTGTTCCTATTGAATCTCTTTACTCCAATTTCAGAGAGAGAATTTCAGAGAGAGAGAGAGAGAGAGAATGTTCCATACTAAGAAGTCTTCAAGTATGAATTCAAATGAAAGGTCCAGCAGCTCCATGTGCGTTCAGAATGACTCCGGCCTCGTCCTCACCACCGACCCCAAACCCCGTCTCCGTTGGACCGTCGAACTCCATGAACGATTCGTCGATGCTGTCACTCAGCTCGGTGGCCCTGATAGTATGTCATCTGTTAGAATCAGTCTCTTCAATTATCTATTCGTCTTATCTTTAAGTTATTCCTTGTGTGTACCTATTTCGTTGCTTCTTCTTCTTCTTCTTCTTCTTCCTTTCTCCTGCAAGTCGTCTCTTGAAATCAGTCTCTTCACTTTATCTGTGCGTCGCTCAACACATTTATATAATTCTATATCTTTATCTTGGAATTCATTGCATGTATTAACCCGTTGTTTGTTTTTATGTCTCCTTCTCATTCTTCTTCCTTTCTCCTATATATCGTCTCTTGAAATCAGTCTCTTCACTTTATCTGTGCGTCGCTCAATTCATTTATACAATTTCATATCTATCTCTTGTAATCCATTGCATGTTTTAACCCCTTGTTTGTTTGTATGTCTCCTTCTCCTTCTCCTTCCTTTCTCCTATATATATGTCATCTATTAGAATCAGTCTCTTACTTTGTTTATCTATCTCCCAATTTACTTAGTTCTATCTCTACTTGTTTGATTGCTTAGTTACTTAATTGACCTAGTATTCTCTTTATATATATATAACCATGCCGCGAGTATATGTATATATGCATGTGTTTACATATTGTCGACATGACCTGAAATAACGGAACAATTTTGCAGAGGCAACGCCGAAGACGATCATGAGAGTTATGGGTGTCAAAGGGCTTACTTTGTACCACCTCAAGAGTCATCTCCAGGTTCACATCTCATATATGATATCTAGAATTCATGCAACTTTTAACTATCAAATTGTGTTTTCTCTTTTTCTCTCTAATTGCACACCCTTTTTATCCACAAATTAATGATTATAAATAAACCTTCTTAAATTGTGTTTTCTCTTTCGCTTTCTAATTGCACCACCTTTTTTATCTGCAAAATCATACTAAACCCATCAAAATTAAAACATTCTTGATCAACACAATCTTATCAAGCTGAATTATAATTTTATTTGAATTTTCTTGAATTTTTTTTTTTATCAGAAATTCAGGCTAGGAAAGCAACCACACAAGGAATTCAACGATCACCCAATTAAGGATGGTAAGCGAGGTGAATTATAAGCAACTAGGGTTTTTTTTTCACCCTATATATAATTACCCTAAAATCAAAATTAAACCTTCGTAAATTCTTCTTATCTTAGTTTTTTTAATTCGTCGTCGATTTCAGGACCAGGTTTGGAATTTCAGGGAAACCCTGCATCTTCATCTCGCTTAGTTGGTCGACCTTTGAATGAGTATGTTCAAATTCTACCTCCTAATTTTTATTTTTTTTTGGAATATCACTTTTTCTAAGGCAACTTCTCAATGAAGTAACCTTGAATTGTTTAAGAACCACCCCTTAGCTTAGCCTCTTGTCCTAAATTCTATTCTCCTCTCTCTAAATTAAAGATCTTTTTATCTGGCATCTTCTTTTCCACTTTTGTACTTTTATTTATGTATTTATTTTAATTATTTTTTCATTTTTAAGGGTAATTTCTGATGAGGGTTGTTTTCTTTTTTTTTAATTTTTTGATCTTTTTTGCAAAAAATGTCAGCAGCAATGTGCATATCAGTGATGCAATCAGGATGCAAATGGAGGTTCAGAGGAGACTCCAGCAACAGTTGGAGGTGAGCCCAAAAAACTTTTAAAAAAATAAATAATAAAAAAAAGAGGGAAAATTTTAATTTCCTAAAATAAAAATAAATGTTGTCTTTATAATTTCTTTTTCTGGGTTTTCTTTCTGACTGAGATCTCCAAAGAAAGATGTAGCATATTGGTACCTTCATATCTACTCATGATATAACTTGAACACAAAAAAAGAGGAAAAGAAGAAAAAGGTGGAAAGTGAAAATTTGGCTTAAGTATACATGGCCCTCATGAACCAACTTTAATCTTTATATTAGTATAATGCCCAAATATAGTCTTTTTTTAGTCATGTTTGTTATCACTAAGGAAAAGGATCTAACATGTACACATCTTTAACTGCAATCTCCATTCACAAACTGTTAGTTTGTTTCACATTTGTAACATTATTTTATTGCTATTTTACACATAAAAAATATAGGCATTTAATTGTTCAGAAAAAAAAATCAAATGAACGATGTTATATGAAGGTATTAAATTATTAGCTGGTCCTAAGCAACATCATAAGACTATATTAGTTAATTTTGCATGTATGTGTGTTTTTATGTCATATAACGATAAAAAAAAAAAAAATTGGCTAAACAATTATTGATTTTATTTGGCATGGATACATGTAGGTCCAAAGGCATCTTCAACTTAGGATTGAAGCACAAGGAAAGTACATGCAAAACATACTAGAGAAGGCATGCCAAACCCTAGCAGGAGACACAAACATGGCGGCTTCGAGCAATTACAAAGGCCAAAATCCTCCGAATCTCATCCCGGACCACCACTTCTTGGGGGCCATGAAGGAGTTTGCCGCCCCTCCGCCGCCTATGAACTTCCCCTCCCTCCAAGACCTCAACATTTACGGTGGCGGAGATCAAACCCTGAATCTCGAAACCCTAATTCAGGCCAATGACAATGCCATGTGTCTAGGGAAAAAGAGACCGAACCCTTTTAACACGAACAATGGTAATAGTAATAACAATAACGGCAGTAATAATGGGAAGAGTCCCCTCATCTGGCCTGATGACTTAGGGCCTCCAGGTCCCTGTTTGGGAGGAGGTCCTGATCAGGATGAAGATCCGTTTAAAGGGGACATCCAGATCGCACCATCAGGAATAAGTCATGGCACGGACCACCAAATTGACTCAATTTCAGAAATTTATGAGTCGAAGCCTCTTCTATCGGGAGACAGCACCGGGGAGAAGAAATATGAGGGGTCGCCCCAAATGGATAGGCCATCACCTAGACGAACTCCTCTTGGTGTTGTCTCACAAGGAAGAAACTCACCCTATGGGTGAATTTTTTTTCTCTCTTTTTTGAAATATTATTTATTAGAGTATATTGTACTATTATGTACTCTCATGTACTTTCTTTTCCCTCTTAATTTGGTGGTGTCTTAATGTGATGGTACTCTAAAGCTATCCACAAACTATGGCATATACATTGGAGATAGATGTTCAAATTTTTTGGGTCTTTGTTAGTCATCTGGCTAGTCTAGCTAGCTACAATAACATTAACTACATGTCTTGTATGGTTAAGTATGAGCAGGTAATATGGGGTATAAATTGGCCTTGGTGCATGTATTCATCTAAATATTCTATGCATGGTTAAGTTTTCCCTCTTAAATTTTGTAACTTTCAGTTTTGTGTTCATTTTTTAATGACGCCTCAAACATGTTCACTGTAACATTTAAAATTAACGAGTATCATAAGTTTATTGATTGTTACTAGCGTTTAATATCGATTATTAGAAATATCAGTTAGCTATTGCTACTAGCATTTATAACGTAATGTTATCAGGATTTACCACAATAACTAGTTATTGTGATTAACTATGTTTGAAAGTATTTAGTAATGATTAGCGGTTACCCAATGCTTTTTCAAAACATCGAAGCAAATATACTTTGTTAGTGGCGTATCTAGGTCTTCCAATTAAGGGTGACTAATCTACTATTATATTCCTCCAATTCACATAAAAGCCCTTATTTTTTATCGCAAATTATACTGAATTATTAATACCATTTATGTTACCGGTGGCCGTGGCCACCCATACCATACCCGGGATCCGCCCATGAACTTTGTACCTTTTTTTGAATGTGTGTGAACAATAGTTTTGCAAAAATAAGTTAGCATACACTAAAAGGGATCACTCATTAAGCAAAGTACATATATAGATTATCGATCTTAAACATATTTTTCAAACTAGTGTTTAAAAAATGTTAAAACCCTCTTCCCTCTAAGATGATTTGTCTTAAAAGGCATGACACAAAGGAGTTAGAACTAAGTGTTACAATCATTTTGGCATATATAGTTAAGCTTTACAAGGATTCTTCCATCACTTTGGTCCATGCAATATTCTTCTTCTAGTTTTAACTAATGCAATTCCCAATGCACTCTTATTTCTCTTTCTGACCATCTACATGAGTATGTTCTTCACTACTACACCTAGTAGCTACCATAGGGATCATTGGACTATTAATTTCATCTCTCAATGAAGAAATTAATTAAAGAAAAGCTTCCCAACTTTACAATTATATATATATATATATATATATATATATATATATGGAAAAACTTATAGTGGTTGTCAACAATGACAAACACCGCAATGAAAATGATATTTATCCATACATGTGTCAACTTTTATCTTCACCATTCTTTTTTTTATTTAGTACAACATTATAAAATATATTTTCTTAATTAAAATAAATTTTCCAAAATTTTTTAAAATTTAAATATCTTAAATCTAAATTTGTGCCTAGTAAATAAGCATATTTTGAAAAATATTTATTTTAAATTTTTTTAAAATAAACTAAAATTTGAAAAAATATATTTTACAATTTATATTAAATAAGAAAGCAAATCGTCAAGGTAAAACTTGACACATGTACGAATAAGATTTATTTTACTTACAGTGGTTGTCATGGTTGACAACCACTATAAGCGCATCATATATATATATATATATATATATATATATATATATATATATATATATATATATATATAGACACACACACACACACACAGAAACACATAGATATACACACACACACACACATATATATATATATATATATGCATATGTAAATACACACGTATACGAGCTAATGAGTCATACATGGTTAGGCTAAATAGAATAAATATGTCATTTTTTTCCAAATCTTGTATATTAAATAGTGAGTGAGAATAATAAATGTCTAAAACAAACATGGTTAGTGGTATAGTCCCAGGTCGATGTTACTCTAAGGTATTATTATAATGTGTATGCGTATATAGTACACATGTGATATGTATATAATGTCTAGCTTCCATAAGTTGTATACCAATATATTATTATAATTATATTGGGACATGCTTGCAAAGCTTAATAAATGTATAAAATTAATCTTTTAAGAAAATACACCCAATCTCATTCAATTCTAATATGAAGACATGATAAATGAGCTCCAAATAAGGAAAAGAATTTATGGAAACACATAAATTAGTATAAAATTACAAAGTAGAAAGTACCATCCAAGATAATACAAATTACAATAAACTCTTTTAAGAAAATAAGATTGTGTCCCACCAAAAAGAAGTAAAAAGAAAAACGATAGAGGGTGATTTAAAATTGACACAACATAGGGTGGTTTGATAGTGTAACTATAATCTTTTAGGGTATGAATGTGTCCCATTAAATTAAAGCGTAAGCTTTTTTTTTTTTTTTTTTAAAGGGTAGGAGAATCCCATGCAAAATGCCCTAAGAGTATAATGAACATATGGCCTTTAAATATAAAGCTTGTAAGTTAAGTTAACATATGCTAGCAACTGTCGTTGTATATATAAACTAAAAAGATTAGTAATCATCGAGATGAGAGCTATATAGATAAGTTAATTGGTTTAGTTTTGTCGAAAACATCCCCAATCAATGGGCCCTAATTCCTATGCCCTTTTCTTCTTTCTTTATTCCATCATCTATCAATCAATGTCTATGCTATACGTTCTATAATAAGTACAACTTTATATATATATATATATATATATATATATATACACACATACACACATACATGGGAATTGATATAATGAGAAGAAGGATTTTGTGAGAAGAGAAACATAGTAAATCATAACCATTGGTTCCAAGATCAAGGGTGGTATTAATCTTACATTTTTCTTTTTTTTTTTAGTTGGGAAATGTGAATAATAAATGTTGCAACCTTTTTCTTTTTTTTTTATTGGCTGTGAAAAAGAGGGCAATTAATACAATGTGTTTTCCAATGACATACTAATTAATTCGCAGCTCTAGAGAAAATCATCTATACCCAGAATGAACATCAACTATACCATAAACGAACGTCAACTATATCATAAATGAACACCACATATACCCAGAATGAACATCAACTATACCCTAAACGAACATCAACTATACCATAAATGGGTTTCGTAAAGGTGAGGACGAACACAAAATTATTTTTCATCTCATGGCATGTTGTTGTTCATTTATGTTATAGTTGATGTTCGTTTAGGGTATAGTTGAAGTTCATTCTGGGTATAGGTGGTGTTCATTTATGGTATAGTTGACGTTCGTTTATGGTATAATTGATGTTCATTCTAGGTATAGTTAATGTTCATTCTAGGTATAGGTGGTGTTCATTTATGGTATAGTTGATGTTCGTTCAAAGTATAGTTGATGTTCATTCTGGGTACATGTGGTTTTCTCTAGAGCTGCGAATTAATTAGTATGTCATTGGAAATTACACTGTATTAATTGCCCTCTTTTTCCCAGCCAACAAAAAAAAGAAAAATGTTGTAACATTTATTATACACATTTTCCCAAAAAAAAAAAAAAAGCAAGATTAATACCCACCCTTGATCTTGGAACCAATGATTATGATTTGCTATGTTTTTCTTCTCACAAAATCCCTCTTCTCATTATATCAATTCCATATATATATACATATATATATATATATATATATAGACACACACACACGCTCTTGTTCATCTTCTCATTCCGTAGTGTGTAATACATAAAAATATAGCAATTTTAATTCATTTATAAGAACAAAGACATCAAACTATAAAAAAAAAGTTTATATTATTTTTCTTTTAGATTGTACATATTTTTTAGATCTAAAGTTGATCTAATATAAATATTTATCTGACAATATAACCAATTGATAGAAGGAAATGTGCATCATTACATCTGAATCAATGAAATCATGTTTAACATTATTTAACCATATGTATAAATCCTAAAATTATTCTTGTACCGTGTCAAAAATACTTGAAAGGGACATCATAAGAATGAATGAAATACTATGTAGAGCTATCTGTATGATCTTGGATTGAGTTCTCACTAGCTATAAGTAGGGCTTCTTGGCTTTCCTTATACATAAGTTGATACAATGATACATACTACTCTAACTTTATATATATATATATATATATATATATATATATATATATATATATATATATATATATATATATATATTTGTATGCACGTCTGCGAGTATCAAACTAATAGACTTACCTTCTATGTAAACTATAAAACCATTTGTTATTTGGTTGAAGTAATAAACTCCTTCTAGCTTTTAAAAACCCTAAAATAGTAAAATAGTTTCATATGTAGTTTGTTTCCAAGTGTTCATCATTGTTATAATTAACTTCTAATTATCAACTGATGGGTGTTTATATGTTTAGTCAAGTAATCCAAGAATATACATTTGATAACTTAATCATCAAGTCATCAAATAATTCATGTTTTTGTTCATAATTTTCCTTAACACGTTGTTTTTTCTTAATTTGTGTTTTTTTTCTCCTTTTCCATGTTAAAAAAATAAAAATAAATAAAAATGCATGGTGATGCAATGATGAGTACTACTCCCCAGCTTAGGGGGCCTCAAAGTGAAAAGTTATAAAGAGGAAAAAAAATAAATAAAAAGAGAGTTTATATAACAACTTAACAGTCTGTACATATGAAAGCAGCCAACATGACTGCTTTTGGAAAGGCACAAATAAGATAGACATACAGATTGCCAGAGACTGCAAAATGTGAGTAAAATTAAAAGCAAAAAAATAAAAAGAAAAAAAAAATGCAACTACAACGCACTTCCATGCAACGTAGATATCGAGGAAGCTTCTATGCATTTTTTTAACCTCAATTATTATATTTTAATTTTTAGCTTTTTTGAGTAGGGAGTGTAGGAGGGTACTTTGTAATTTGTTGAATGGTCCAAAGGACCACAAAATTATAATATAGGGATAATCTTTAATTTAATTTGCCAATTATTATAACATAATAGTGTCTCAGTTTTCAGAACCAAAGAAAAGAGGGGCAGATTAGTTTATTTAGAAATGTGGATTTTGGATTGGTGAGATTTGCTTTGTGGTATCATTGAAGTAGATATAGTATTATAAAGATATCTAATTAATGTTTATAAATCTTTATGATTATGAATGTGATCAAGATGTAAATTATATGTTTCGTCCAGTAAATTAGACTATTAATTGTAAAAGATACCTTGCCCTTATTATAGAAATTATATTACAGTATATAAATATTTAAAACAAAATCGTATGAATTGAACCCATAGTTAAAAAGGATATTATTATATATAAATTATAAAAAGCTGTTTTCCATTATATTTTTTTACAACTGTCATATTATAGGGAAAGCAAACCAACATATAACAATAAAAATAAAATTTACAGTAAATAACATAAAAAGGTCTTTATTGATTAATAACTATATCTATCATATATATTAATGCACATACATAAATATCTAAATTACTACACCTATATAAATATTACATGATTTTTTTAAGAAGTTAACTATCATCAATTAAAAATTTCCCAATATGTCATCATTAGAACCAACATATTTCGATTTTCACCCTTTGTATGCATATATATACACCAACTATCTACACCAACTATCTACATTACCTATCATATTTTTACCTACACTACTTTACCTAACAATACTTGCTCAATCATAGCTACACTAGCTAACCTTACTTACCCTACTTCTATAATAGCTACTATCAACCTCTCCATGAACTCTACCTCATGAGGGGAAGACTGCCTACATCTGAATCCCACAGGTCGCGCTTTAAACGTGTACTCCTAGAAGGTGGTGGTTGTTATTGTTGTTGTATTACATACATTTAAAAGAGATAATCCTCACAGTGTATAATGATTATTTTTTTATGAATAGTTGGACGGTTCTATTAAATTAGACACTCTTACTAATATTTTATACATTTTTTTAAATGATGTTCACTTAACATTAGGGTTATTGACCAAGGGTGGCCCAACATGCAAATTGACCGTGGAGGATGTTGAGGACCATCACATCCCTATTCATAAGAGTGAAAGGGACCCAACTATGCTGACGTGGCATGCCAAGTGGACATACAATTTTTTTTTTTTTGTTTCAATTGCTCTATTCCCTATCTCTTTGATTCATGCATAGGATATCTACAAAGCAAACCATACTTCGCCTTTAAATATATCCATAGATATGTACAAAGGCAAACTGTAAAGACATTCTAAAATGTTCCCCCCCCCCCCCCACTTTCCCTCTCTCTCTTCGAACCTCAGCCCTTGCTTCTATACTCCATCTCTCACTTTCCAAATGTAGACCCCGAAAAGTTGATGACCTTTTTCGCGGCGCTACTTAAAAAATGATTGGGAGACGGCTAGGATTGCTTAACCTTAAATAAGGTTGAACTTTTAAGAATGCTTTTGTTGACAAATCAATTTATCCCGAGATTCAATTTTTTAAAGAAAGAAAAGGACAAAAGAGAAAAATAAAAAAGGAAAAGGAAAATGAGGTGGTAAACCTGCTGGTTTTGCTACCTGTGCCCAAGACCAAATACACAAAAGAAAAGAATAAAAGGAGGCGGTAAACCTGTGGTAAACCGTGCAGGTTTATTAGTTGAACGTCTGGTTACTCTTTGCGGCATCCACGGATTAGACCGAGGAAACAACGGCCAAGGGAGTGAGGAAGTATGAACATAGAGTCGCCATTGAATTTTTAGAGAAAAACAACAAACCATTTTAATACAAACTCCGGTCTACGAATCCAAAGACAGATTCGGGGGTAAGGTTACGAATTTGACAATTAAAACTGTCAAATCCGCCTATTCAAGCGAATAGACTCTACTAGAATTAAATCAAAGAGAAAAAAAGGTAAAAGGGAGGAATTAGATATAAATTTCACAAGTTTAACATTAATGTTATGCAAAATATGAATTGAAAACACAAAAATTACATGAATTCGTTAGGTTGTATTACATGGTTTGCATCAATGTGATAATTATTCTAACCTTTAATGAAGTAGCATGCAAAGGGAGAGAAGAGGTAGAGAGAGTATACTAGTGTCAATACTCTAGCATAATCCGCCGCCTTTAAATGGAGGGGGAATAGGTTTAATTTATAGTGGGATGTAGGTTAGATGGGGCGATTAAGGTTTAGTTTAGGTTTAGCCGCGGTAACTCAGCCGGGTTTGGGCCGAGCTGCGTTCAGCTTTAGCCCACCAAACCCAGCCGGGTTTTCGCAGAGCTGAGCAAAACTCAGCCGGGCTTGGGCCGTAATGTTGGGCACTTTGCTTGCTTTCGGGCTAGAAGAGAAATGGGTTTGCATGCCACTAAATTACTCGGCTAGCTTATTTTTTACAAATGACTAAAACTAATACCGGTACAAAATCCGGTGTCTACAGATAGCCCCCACTTTGATCGAGTTTGAGTAAAACAATGATCAAAGTAGTCTTGATGATCTTGGATATGAATCAGAAGCCCTGCTCAAGCCGTTGACGCTGGAAGCTTGGTCCGCTACCGATGTTGGTTGGCCTGCTTAGTCTCTTCCGTAAAGCTGACCGAATTGATCCGCCTCATTTCGCCGTGAGGTAGATCAAGGTCATGCACTTCATTTCGCTGTGAAGTGCAAGACCTGTGTCTGTGTGGGTTGACCTGCTTAGTTTCTTCCGTAAAGCTGGTCGGAGTCGATCCGCTTCATTTTGCCGTGACGCGGATCTAGGAGGCATGCTTTATTTCGCCGTGACGCATGCCAGGATGATGAGGTGATCCACTTCATTTCGCCGTGAGGTGGATCGAGGTGACGCGCTTCCTTTCGCCGTGAAGCATGCCACGATGATGAGGTGATCCACTTCATTTCGTCGTGAGGTGACGTGCTTCATTTCGCCGTGAAGCATGCCGTGATGAGTTGATCTACTTCATTTCGCCATGAGGTGGATTGAGATGACGCGCTTCATTTCGCCGTGAAGCATGCCGCGATGATGAGGTGATCCACTTCATTTCGCCGTGAGGTGGATCGAGGTGACGCGCTTCATTTCGCCGTGAAGCATGCCACGATGATGAGGTGATCCACTTCGTTTCGTCGTGAGGTGACGTGCTTCATTTCGCCGTGAAACATGCCGTGATGAATTGATCTACTTCATTTCGCCGTGAGGTAGATCAAGGTCACGCACTTCATTTCGCCGTGCAGTGCGGGACTTGTGTCTGTGTGTGTCATCGTATTGTGAGGGCCCGATGACGGCCGCTGAAGATGAGTTCGTCTTTTGTAACCGCCTGACAACCGACGTATTTTGTGCATTGTTCTGCAAAAAGAGAAGGAGGGCATCAGTTTATCTGAAAATCAGAGTGAGTCAGAAATTTTACCTTTCATTCGAGCTAAACTCGGAAGTGGGCTTGAGTTTGCCATTGCTTCATGGGTATGGCTTGCACTGGGCTTGAGTTGCAGCCCATCAAACCCGTCTGGGTTTGGGCTGAATTTTTTTTTTTTTTTTGCGAGCGGATGAAATGGAAGCAGGCCCAAACCCGTCTGGGCTGAATTGGTCACCGGTGAGTGAGAGGCGGCACTCCAAACCCGTTGGGCTCTTTTCCTTTTTTATTTTTTTGTGAGTCGAGTGAGCGACATCAAGACTCACCCGTCAGGTTGGTAGAGGACTAAAGGTGAGGAGGCCCAAACCCGGCTGGAGTGGGCTGAGAGAAGGCGAGAAGCCGATATGAAATGAGTCTTTGCGAAAACGGACCTAGGCGGGCCGTTCTAGCTTTTGGGCTGATTCGACCCCTTACTTGGGCTACGTAGCCCCCAGCTTAGTGGCAGTTTGATTTAACTCTTGCTAAACTGGGAATCACTTGATGGTCGCCGTAGTGACTTACTTCCTTTAAATAGCCCCTCGGCTTAGTGGAAACTCGATTGAATTTTTTCTAAGCCAGGGTCACTCGAACATTCTTGGCTTAATGCAGGCGGTACCGAAGTGTTGCACCTATCTGGCTCAGGTAGCAATACAGAGGTGGTAGACTCCTCTTACTACCAGAGGGATACTTACTTTGGCCCTAGTGGAAGCGGGGCCCATGGGGCTTAACAGCGCCAGTGATGGTGGTGATACGGAGGTCTGGTATGATGAGGACTGAGAATGATGCACATGCAGGGTCTTTATGTAATGAACTTATGTAATGCTATGTATGACTCTTTATTATGCACTTGGGACAATACAATGCAATGATGTAATAATGTTACTCATGTACACTTAATGCATGACGTACGTTTTTTTTTTTGTGCAATGCGATATGCGATTTACATGGTGGGATTACTCCCACTTCCTCTTTAGAACTCCACATAGGCTGGCCCAGGCCCGTCTGCTTTTTCGCGCCGAGAAACCCTAACTTGGCGTGCAGTTTAAGGAAAGATGATCTTGGCGTACAGGGCCAGTAAACCCATCTGGGTTACGCCTTCTCCAAATCACAAGCACAAACCAAACACCATCAAACCCGCCTGAGTTTCATTATCCCCATTATTTCCTTGCCCCGACGTGAATCAAATCGTCCTTTCATCCTGATGGCGTTCGAGAAAAAGCTAGCCACTTGGATAAGCACTCTGTCCAAGGAGGAAAAGAGAGGGTTGGGGAGGTATAAGTTGACTTCTCTGCTAAGTTTGAGGCAAGTGAAGATAGATTGAGATTTTCTACGTGCTGCTGAAACATTCTGGGATAAGGAATTTTCGATAGGAAGAACAGAATCAAAACAAAATCAATTCAACAAGCAAGCACAAAGATTAATCTGGACAAAATCAAAACTCAGTTCGAAAGAGACAGGAAAAATTTTCGAATCCCAAAGGAGAGAACAAGTACTTCAGAGGCATAAATCCGCCAACAGTTCTAAGAATAATGCAAATGTGCGCGGTTAGTTATGGACGTAGGTCAGTCGAAAAGAATAAACCTCACTCAATTTTGAATATGTATGTGTGTTTTCTCATACTCAAACCAATAGAAACAAACTACCATAAGCTTGGTAAGAACCTCACTCTCCACTACTGGTATGCAATGCACAAGTGACAATCAAAAAGACTTTTTCGGGTTGTAACGGGGCTTAGGTTAGGGTAAGGAGCGGTAAAATTTGGGAATGAGGAGTTAAGAGCCATGCTTGGATTGATTTTCAATGAATAAAACACTCTAAACTCTCCTTCTTGCTTAATGTATGCAAGGCATTTCACCTGAAACATCTCAACTGAATACAACCAGGTCAAAGTTTTCTGAACTTTAAATTGAATCTCCCTAATCACCCTTTTATTTTTTGAAACTCTTTCCCTTTTTTATCAATTTTTTTTACTCTTTTTTTTTTTTGGGTGATCGGGGAGAAGAATACCTATGGAACTATACCAATCGCTCAAGATATGGGACTTTCAGATTCTCCCAAACTTCATATTTTGTTCCCAATTGTTCCTTCCAAAAAAAAATGACAAACTCTCATCCAACCAAGCCAGGCAAAGGGATACTGGATATCAGAGGCCAAGGCTTGTATTGTCAGGGTTCAATCATGAAAAAAAAGATAAACAAAGGCTAGGCGGGGCAAACAGAACGGTAAATATAACGTAAGGAAGGCTATTTAGCTATGTAGCTTATCAAAATAAAATCGAATGCCTTAATCACTTTGTCACAGCGTGCAATGCAAATGGGTAGTCTCAAGCAAGATGCAAAACAAGTTCTAGAGATGCAACTAATGGGTGAGTCACTCAGGGGATCATGGAATTGATGAAAGTGATCAATTCAAAATTTAGGCAATGTGGACTCACGGGATAGGGTTCAATCAACTAAACTTAGCCCAAAGATTTGCGGCACGCGCATTTATACTTTCTAAGATAGTCAAAGCAGTCAGATACAACTTTCATAACTTGTCTCAAAATCAGAAGGTTTGAAGGAAAAGGTTTCAAAAACTTTTGAGATCTCATCTAGATTTTTCTAAGTGAAGCAAGTTAAACTGAAGGTAAGAAGGGTTTACAAATCATCACCGAAGGTGCCCTCCTGTTGGAGTTAGATCCTTCCCAACCAGAATGTTGTGTGCTTTTCTCATTGTTAGCAGCTTCAATTTGAACACACAAGTCCTTCAAAGTTTCAAAGTCTTTGATAGATTGGAAGCCAAAATGCCGTGTGATGCGAGGATGGATGCTTTGCTTGAAAGTGCTTAGTTGCATCCTAAAGGGATCCTCGTCGATCTCTGACAGCCTTGAGTGCCATCGTTCATAATAAGAGAGGAATGACTCATCATCTCTTTGCTTCATGGAAGTGAGGTCATCTACAGTGACCTCCTTTTGTTGGAGACAACTAAAATGGCTGATGAAGGCCTTGAACAACTCGTCTGCGTCAGTCTTGATGTGAGGGGGTAGATTTTGGTACCACACCTTGGCCTTACCTTCTAGAGTGGAAGGGAAGACTGTGGTGTAAAGACCTTCATCTACTTTGTGAAGAGGGGCCAGCCTCACGAACTCCTCTAGATGATGAGATGGGTTCTCAAACGGCTTGAACCTGATGCCCGGTACTTCAACTTTGTCCCTTACCCTTGATACATGATGTTTGGGGATGGCCAAATCCATGCAAGCGTCTGTAAAGGATGGATCAATTTTCATCATCCTTTTGGTGAGCATGTTAACCTTCTCTTCAAGCTTCTTGACATAGGGGTCCTCCGAGGTTTTGGAGTTATTCTTTACGGATTTAGACTTGGCCTCACCAGATGAATTGGGTTTTGGGCCCCCATTTTTGGATTTAGGGTTACCCTTGTCAGCTCCGTCATCAGCTTCAGCCTCAAACTCGGAGGCATAGTAGCTGTCTTCTTCCTCAGGCTCAATGCCCAGCTTCTTGTTGATCTGCTTAATGGCTTTCAGTACGCCATTCATGGTCTGTTGATTTTCGCTGAACTTCTTTTCTAGCTTCTCATTGGTTCTGTCCTCCTGGTCTGCCATACAAATGGCAATTGCTCTCTGTACCCGCTCATACAGCCCATCAAGTTGCTTGTCACCAAAACTCTCCCCGAAAAGGTTGTTGGCGAGGGATCCTGACATGGTGGATTCACTGGATTCACTGGATCGGGCAGGCGGTCTGTAGTTGGGATTGTGAATGAGCCTGCCGGTTCGTGGGTCACGGATGCGGGCTCGGAGATGGTCTGCTATCCTGCCTGCATGGAAACTGGTTAGCGCTCGAAAGAACCTTTATGCCACCCGCCCAATGCATGTATGACTTAATGGACCTATATGGACTTAGGACATGGACATGACGCCTACATGCTGACATAAGGGTGACTCACCCACTTTTATGGGAGTGCATGTCCTAACTCTATATGGACCTAGCATGATGACTGACAGGACTGATATTCATTGGGTATCTGACTCAAGGAGCGTCATAAAGGGCCGAATAGGATCAATAGTAAGTGGATTGGGTTGACTGCAGTATCGAACAGTTTGGCCCGATGTGGAAGGAGAAGAAAAACAGGCCCAAACCCGTCTGGGTTTGAACTGTAGTTCCTCCCTTTCAAATGGGCATAGACAGGATTTCGCAGTGAGTCCAACTAGGACAGGCCCATCAAACCCGTTTGGGTTTGGGCCACCAAACCCGTCTGGGTTTGGGCCAGTCCGTCTCTCATCTGATCCTACGCGGGCTAGAATGACGTTCCACTTATGTTCGGGCTAGATACTTGGACTCAACTTTTACAGGATTAATTTACATGACATACAGATGCGGGATGAGCCTAACCATGGCTTTAGATTCGGGGTTTTTCTAGGTTTACGGAAATGAATAGGGTACCACATATTCTTCTTGCCCCGATGCGTTCTCCCTATATGGAGTTCATAGGAAAAATGTGTGGGGTGTTGCTCTTTGGGTTTCAAGGAAACTTTTGGAGTGTAACACGGGTGAGAGGAGAGATCAAATGCTTGGCGATGTAAGTGCATCCCACAAGTAGTGACCTCCCACTCTCGGGATTGATTCCTAATTTTAAAACCTAAACCAACGCTTTTGTGCTCCCCAGCCATAAAGGCCCAAGAGTAGCCTGGTATGCAGTATGCCTAAAAATGATAAAAATGTGAAATAAATTAATTCTTCCCTTTTTTTTTAAAAAAAAACTAAAATTTAATTCTTTCAAGTTTTACCCTCTTTTTAAGTTTAAGTCCCTAGTGGAGTCGCCAATCTGTAGACCCCGAAAAGTTGATGACCTTTTTCGCGGCGCTACTTAAAAAATGATTGGGAGACGGCTAGGATTGCTTAACCTTAAATAAGGTTGAACTTTTAAGAATGCTTTTGTTGACAAATCAATTTATCCCGAGATTCAATTTTTTAAAGAAAGAAAAGGACAAAAGAGAAAAATAAAAAAGGAAAAGGAAAATGAGGTGGTAAACCCGTCTGGGTTTTGCTACCGCCAGGCCCAAGACCAAATACACAAAAGAAAAGAATAAAAAGGGAGGCGGTAAACCCAGGTGGTAAACCGGTCTGGGTTTATTAGTTGAACCGTCTGGGTTACCTTTTGCGGCATCCACGGATTAGACCGAGGAAACAACGAAGCCGAAGGGAGTGAGGAAGTATGAACATAGAGTCGCCAGTTGAATTTTTTAGGAGAAAAACAACAAACCATTTTAATACAAACTCCGGTCTACGAATCCAAAGACAGATTCGGGGGTAAGGTTACGAATTTGACAATTAAAACTGTCAAATCCGCCTATTCAAGCGAATAGACTCTACTAGAATTAAATCAAAGAGAAAAAAAGGTAAAAGGGAGGAATTAGATATAAATTTCACAAGTTTAACATTAATGTCATGCAAAATATGAATTGAAAACACAAAAATTACATGAATTCGTTAGGTTGTATTACATGGTTTGCATCAATGTGATAATTATTCTAACCTTTAATGAAGTAGCATGCAAAGGGAGAGAAGAGGTAGAGAGAGTACACTAGTGTCAATACTCTAGCATAATCCGCCGCCTTTAAATGGAGGGGAAATAGGTTTAATTTATAGTGGGATGTAGGTTAGATGGGGCGATTAGGGTTTAGTTTAGGTTTAGCCGCGGTAACTCAGCCGGGTTTGGGCCGAGCTGCGTTCAGCTTTAGCCCACCAAACCCAGCCGGGTTTTCGCAGAGCTGAGCAAAACTCAGCCGGGTTTGGGCCGTAATGTTGGGCCACTTTGCTTGCTTTCGGGCTAGAAGAGAAATGGGTTTGCATGCCACTAAATTACTCGGCTAGCTTATTTTTTACAAATGACTAAAACTAATACCGGTACAAAATCCGGTGTCTACAGATACCCACTTTGATCGAGTTTGAGTAAAACGATGATCAAAGTAGTCTTGATGATCTTGGATATGAATCAGAAGCCTGTTCTGAAGCTGGTTGACGCTTGGAAGCTTGGTCCGCTACCGATGTTGGTCGCTCGCTTAGTTTCTTCCGTAAAGTCGACCAATTGATCCGCCTCATTTCGCCGTGAGGTAGATCAAGGTCATGCACTTCATTTCACGCCGCAAGACTCGTGGTTCGGTGGGTTGACCTGCTTAGTTTCTTCCGTAAAGCTGGTCGGAGTCGATCCGCTTCATTTCGCCGTGACGCGGATCTAGGAGGCATGCTTTATTTCGCCGTGACGCATGCCAGGATGATGAGGTGATCCACTTCATTTCGCCGTGAGGTGGATCGAGGTGACGCGCTTCCTTTCGCCGTGAAGCATGCCACGATGATGAGGTGATCCACTTCATTTCGTCGTGAGGTGACGTGCTTCATTTCGCCGTGAAGCATGCCGTGATGAGTTGATCTAATAAACCCAGACCGGTTTACCACCCGGGTTTACCGCCTCCCTTTTTATTCTTTTCTTTTGTGTATTTGGTCTTGGGCCTGGCGGTAGCAAAACCCAGACGGGTTTACCACCTCATTTTCCTTTTCCTTTTTTATTTTTCTCTTTTGTCCTTTTCTTTCTTTAAAAAATTGAATCTCGGGATAAATTGATTTGTCAACAAAAGCATTCTTAAAAGTTCAACCTTATTTAAGGTTAAGCAATCCTAGCCGTCTCCCAATCATTTTTTAAGAAGCGCCGCGAAAAAGGTCATCAACTTTTCGGGATCTACACCAAATCATTTTACAAGGCCAACAGGTACTCGGATATGTAGGTATTTACATAATCGTTTTGGTCCAAACTCCAAAGGCCTGAATATATATGTAGGTATTCGGAGACTCGTGTTTAATTATGGTTAAATGCTTGATGATTGCTTTTGAAATTCACACAAGCCTCAGATATAAAGGCAACCCTATAGAAAAGTGCACATTCTAAGGTATGTATGAATTGGGATTAACTTCAAAGACTACATATCCCCAAAGTTACTTGCAATTTAAATGCATCCAAATTGCCATTTAAAGCTTTGGTTGACAAACTTACAACGAAGCAACTGCCCTTTTTTCTTCTGGGTTTTCTTTTCTTTTCTTTCTTGGCCTTCTTGGGTGTAAACAGTACCATTAGGCTTCAACATTACTCCATATATCAGTGAGAATGAATTTGATAAAGGCGCCTATGTGTTGTCGGATTGTGTGGAACTCAATGGAATTGGGGCTCAAGTTTATCCGTCTCGAGAAGTCGTATTTTGAGGACAATATGGACAGTGTCGATATCAACCCAAGTCATGCTGGTGAACAGCAAGGAACAAGGGCGGTGCTGCACATCACTACTCACTCAGGTCGTGTAGCTAACAAAGGATCGTTGAAGGATGTAATGAAGTTGTGTTGTTTAAGGGCAACACGGACAGTGTTGATATCAACACAAGTTGTGTAGGTGAAGAACGGACAACATTGGTAGTGTAGCTAACAAAGGCGTCCAGGGCGCATGTCCCTTACCGTGTTGGCATCACATGTTAATCAGCATACCAACAGCTCTTTATATTTTGGCAATTTTACTTGATGGCAGTTGAATGTAGTTACTGGCAAACTTCTTCAGTATTTAACGATGTCCATTTTAAGGCTATAAAGAACACAAAAAATCATCCTTGTAATCATACAAGTTGTTAACAAGTGATATATCCATTAATGAGCGATTTTTCCCCCATGTTGGGCTTTCCACTCTATGCCTTGTGTTCAATCTCTCTACTTACCAGTGCGTGTTTGTGAGTGTGATATCGATCCTAACATGCGCTTGCTACGCAAGCATAATTAATAGCGAGACACAACTATTTGTCCACGCTTACAGAGTATAAAGGTCGAAATTTTTGGCAGATTTGGCATAAGCTGCAAAATCTGCTGGTGCATCAGTGATTCTCTTCTGTCTTCCTTTTCTTTTTGTTGGGGGATGGGGGGTGTTGCAGCCGAATATGCGAAGTTTAATAACCGAGCAAAAAAGAAGAAATGACATTGAAAAGAGCACATCAGAGCAACAATTATTCTGGCATAATGCTCGATTCACAGTAATATACCTTGAAATGAAATAAAAGAGAACATGTACAAAGATGAAAAAGGATCACTACAAGGCTCTGCTTTATTGGATTTGACTCCCATCTGAATGCCAAAAAACTCCTTACGCTTATGCTCATCTTGTACCCAGTGCAGGTCCCATTGCATGCTGCTCTGCACTCCAATTTAAACACAGAAATCGGCTGAATGCCCAACAAAGTACGGGTTTTTGAGGATTTATCAGAATTACCCATGAAAAGATGTAACAGTGAGGATGAAACAAAAGAAATACCCATTTCCGCCATCAGGGTGTTAAAGATGAAGCTGATAATTGCAAGTAATCACGCATTCATATTGCCCAGACATACATATTTCATCTGCATTATGATCACAAGAAATACTCGTCAAATGACATCAATGATGCAACTGCTACCACTTGTGAATTCATTGCAATCTAAGACAACGGATTTCATTTCTGGACAAACATTCTACCAAAACACATGGTAAATGGTTAAGCACTTGCCGTCAAATGGAAGGTGTCGATGGTTCAAACTTCGAACCCTCCATTTGATTGCAAGAAATGCAGACCACCCCCCCCCCCCAAAAAAAAAAAAAAACAAACAAAACAAAGATAAGGAAAAGGAAAAGAGCACCTTCGGGCACTTGACCTCCATTTAAAAATATATCATTTGGTGAATGTATGCAAAGATCCTTGCCTAAAAAGACTACAATCACTTGTGACAAATAAGTTGGAAAACCATGGTAACTTCAACTATCCGATTCTTTCTAATTGTGTACCATAACATGTATGTAGCTCTTTTTTATAAGGTCAAACATGGGTCATCCAAATTGGATCCCTATCTAAGTGGTATCCCAATTAGACTTAACCAAAGGCAAGGAGGGAACCCAAGCCTAAAGGCTTGGTTAATGTATCATTTGGTGAATCTATGGAAAGATCCTAGCCTAAAAAACCTACAATCACACGATAAAAATGAGTTGGGAAACCATGGTAGCTTCAACTATTCAATTCTTTCTAATTGTGTACCATAACATGTATTTTACTCTTTTTTTTATAAAGTTCAAACATGGGTCATCCAAATTGGACCCCTATCTAAAGGGTACCCCAATTAGACTGAGTGACCCAGAGGAAAGGGGAGAACACAAGCCTTAAGGCTGGTTAATAGCTCTGCTTATCTCCAGTCCTCGCACAAGGGGATTTGCAAGTCATGGGATACGATCCCTAGACCTCCACAATTGAAAGCTACCATGATGTGCAATGAGCTAGTATAACATGTAAGTAAACCGTCGAGCAATTACAGGGCCAACAGTATCATTGTAGCAGCATGCAATTACTATTCATTTGCTCTTTGCTGAGAATCTAAGATGTAGACCCGGATCCACAGATATTAATATCCATTCATTAGAAAAGAAAATTCTGATTGACCCCAAAACTTGTAGATTTTAATACCTTCAAAAGTGAAAGCAACTGATTCATGATTTCAAAAGTCATAATTATGTATATCACTGAGCACGCCAGTTGATTTTGTCATAGTTTCAGAAGGATAACTAACTATGAATTCTTATTACTTAAATCCAAGCCTATCCATCAACTAATCTAATTTTCCAAGCTTCTCTTCCCTATTTTGGCCCTTTTTTTCAATATACACCAATTGATTCGCACCCTTCAACAAGATCCCCTAAAATCATGCAATTGAACCTACACATTGACACTGTGCCTCCAAATGAAAGGTCAAGGGTTCGAACTTCGAACCTTCCATTTGATTGCAAGGAATTCCTCACACAGGCCTCTCAACACAACACCCCCCCCCCCCCAAAAGAAAAAAGGAAAAGAAAGAGCACCTACAGGCACTTGTCCTCCATTTAAAAATATATGATTTGGTGAATGTATGCAAAAATCCTTGCCTAACAAACTTACAATCACTTGTGACAAATAAGTTGGATAACCATGGTAACTTCAACTATCCGATTCTTTCTAATTGTGTACCATAACATGTATGTAACTCTTTTTTATAAGGTCAAACATGGGCCATCCAAATTGAATCCCTATCTAAGGGGTATCCCAATTAGACTTAACCAAAGGCAAGGAGGGAACCCAAGCCTACCCAAGCCTAAAGGCTTGGTTAATATATCATTTGGTGAATGTATGCAAAGATCCTTGCCTACAAAGCCTACACATGGCAATCGGGTGATTCGGTTTGGGTTGATGATCGAGTCGGGTTGGCATCGGTTCAGCCAATTTCGGTACGGGTTCAGTTACAGATTCACCTCCAGTGAGTTTATTCGGGTTGGTCCGGGTGAGGTTCTTTCCAATTGGATTCTGGCTTGATTTCAAGTCATTTGGGTGTGGATCTTTATCAGGTCACTTTTCGGGTTGCGGCTGGGATCGGTTTTGACTTCAGATTTCTTTCGGTTGGATCGAGATCAAATCATCCATTTGAGTGTCACCTCGGGTTCGATTTTTTCGGGTCTCGGTTTAGTTTCGCCAAGTCTACCTACAATCACTTGTGAAAAATAAGTAGGAAAACCATGGTAGCTTCAAATATCCGATTCTTTCTAATTGTGTACCATAACGCATTTAACTCTTCTTTTAATATAAGGTTAAGCATGGATCATTCAAATTGGACCCCTATCTAAGGGGTACCCCAATTAGACTTTCGGTGACCCATAGGAAAGGGGAGAACGCAAGCCTTAAGGCTTGAGTAATAGCTCTGCTTATCTCCAGTCCTCACACAAGGGGGTTCGCAAGTCATGGGATATGGTCCCTAGACCTACACAATTGGAAGCTATCATGATGCGCAATGAGCTAGTATAACATGAATGTAACCTGTCTAGCAATTACAAGGCCAACAGGTAGCATTGTAGCAGCATGCAAATACTATTCATTTGCTCTTTGCTGAGAATCTGAGATGTAGACCCGGATCCACAGATACTAATCTCCATTCATTAGAAAAGAAAAGTCTGATTGACCCCAAAAGTTGTAGATTGTAACACCTTCAGCAGAGTGAAAGCAACTGATACATGATCTCAAAAGTCGTGATTATGTATATCACTGTGCCGCGCCAGTTGATTTTGTCATAGTTTCAGAAGTATAACTATGAATTCTTGTTATTTAAATCCAACCCTACCCATCAGGTAATCTGATTTTCCAAGCTTCTCTGCCCTATTTTGGCCCTTTGTTTTCAATACACACCAATCAATTCGCATTCTTCAACAAGATCGCCCTAAAATCATGCAATAGAACCTACACATTGACATTGTGGCTCCAAAGAGAAAGCTGAGTCAAGTTACTCACCTCAAGGTACTCGTCCATGCCATACTTGGAACCTTCTCGTCCAAGCCCAGACTGCTTGTATCCTCCGAACGGAGCCACCTGGTGCCATGTACGTTGTTGGTCTGAGATAAGAAAATTGGCCACACCTCAATCTAACTATGCAAACGAAAGACAAACCTCCGTGGAGACTAGCCCTTCATTAACGCCAACAATCCCATATTCAAGTGCCTCCGTGACACGCCAAGACCGTTGAATACTTGAAGTGAATAAATATGCGGCTAGTCCTGCATTTACATCAGAATTTGAATAAGATCCAGAGATGGAAAATATCCATGATGTTTGCTCAACGAAAAAGTTGCATTTGTCTTATAGGATGCCACTTGTGTGATAAGCTCAACTCACGAACAAGGAAGAATGTATCAGGGAACGAACCTTTATCGGTGTCATTTGCCATCCGAATAGCATCCTCCTCCGTTTTAAAGCGCAGAAGGGGAGCAACAGGTCCAAATATTTCTTCCCTGTAAATTTCAGAACGCCTTCTTAAATCTAGAAAATAGTGAGCACCTTAAATCTAAATCCTTTATTGACCTCCCTCTTTTTAGCCCCTTTTGCTCAAGTTCCATCTCAAGCAGCAATTCAACATAGTAGGCATACTGGTACTAATAGAGTTATCGCTAAGAATAATATTACCACTACAATTTCCTCTAAGTCATGCACTGTTCAAAACATCAATTTAGTATATACAACTCCACTAAATGCGCAAAACTTCTGTTCCTTTTAACCCCTATTATTTCCAAAGGACCACAAAGGCAGTCATTCTATATTGAAGGGTTAAAAAACAATGACGATGATAATAATAATCAACTCTGTCACGGGAATTGCACCCCTCCCTCCATAACAATTACCATAAGATGCATCACTTAAAACTTTGACGAGTATTCCATGCTTTCCAAATTCCTCAAGACCAATTCAAAAATTATTTAAAAAGTATCTTCATCTGTCTCGTGAAAACAACCAATAAGATAAAACTATTTGATTTCAAAAGAGAATCATCAAGGACAGTAACAATTGCTATGCCCGGGTATGGAAAAAAAAATCCCTACTTCCAGTTTCAAGCTCAGATAGTGAGTCCCATTAGGTTGCCAACCATGAATATCTTCATAAAGTTTGCTGTCTATGTTTTTGGATATTCAGCAGCAAAACCCCCAAACCCTTGAATCAAAAACAAAAACCAAAAAAAGGTAACATGACAACCATGGAGTTATAGCTAGTACCTCGTCATAAGCATCTCACTCTTGACATCTGCCAACACTGTCGGCTCATAAAATGTCCCACCAAGACGATGTTTGCTACCTCCAAGAAGCACTTTTGCTCCCTTGAATTAAAAAAACAAAAGAAGGAAATATAATGTTGCTAAATATATAAAACTTCATATGAATCAATGTACCAATGCACGTATTCAGCCATTAATACATGAATGGTTACCCCATTGATGATAACAAAATCCACAACTCATAAGAAGCCACAGGAGCAGTGTGGGCAAAGAAGGGTAAAGAATGCAATCATAATCCAGAGAAAAACTACCTACCTTAGAAACAGCATCTTGGACAAATCTTTCAACCTGTTCTCACCATCATGAATATCATTATAAAAGAAATGAGTATCACCGTAAACTAAGCTGGTTAAGCAGTTGTTTAAAATTTGAGGCCAAAACCAACCTTCTGAATAGCAGCATCATTAATAAGCGGACCCTGCAATATTTAAGCATAAAGTTCAGAGAATGCTTTGCCAAACACTGATAAACATTCCCAAACTCACCATAATTCATCAAAACGGAACTACATGTGTGAATATTCCCCCACTATCTACTAACATCATATTGTTCACCTGCTCTATGATTCATAATTTCATATGTTTGCTAAGAACTACACAGTATATCCTGAACCTCTGGTTAATCAGTTTCAATACATAAGACAAGCAACATCACCTGGGCAACACCATCAACAAAACCATCCCCAACCTGAAGCTTCTCAACAGCATTTGAAAAGGCATGTGCAAATTTTTCATAAATACCTGCATTAGCAAATTGTAGTGACACATTTAGTGTTTCTTCGGACCCCATACTCAACAATAAGAGCTCGAGAAAACAAAGAAGAATATGCAATTTTAGTGTGTTTTGGGTGTAGAACCTGAAAAACTATGCAATTTCAAAAGCAAAGGGTCTCTAAAAGAACACAATAATCTATAAATGCAGTAATTAGCAAATACAACCTCAACGGGTTGAATCCAGAAACCATAGTTAATGCATTTAACAACTACATAGAATATTCAAATAACTCCACCTTATTCTCCCGAAATTCAAGCTGCATACTTTCATGTGAAAACTGTGTAAAAACAGATAAGCAGTACAATATAAGCTAGAAATACTACATCCAAAATACTATTAAGGGATCTTAAGTGCAAATTGAGGCACATACAAGCTTTGAATAAAGTATGCATGCAGACTAAGTACCTCCACTGATCCCAAAAGGCTAATAAAGATATACAAATGGACAATATTTTATTATTTTATGATGTATACAATATATGTTAGTGTATTTGGCAGGTCAAACCATTAGCGCATCATTAAATACACTCAAAACGTCATTTTTCCAGAAACTTGGAGTTGATTATAACGTATGGCTCCTAGTTCAAAATGGTGGTCATTCATTATTCATAAGTTGCCATCATTTTGCTGCAGAGGGAACATATTAGAGGGTTTTCACATTTTGAACCCTCTAAGTTATAGACACTGATGTTTGAAGCTGGGTTTCTACATATTATTATTTGGCCCTCAAGGTTAATGGCATGAATCAAGAAGAGGCCTTTAGTTAGCCTAATCCAATGGAGGAGGAGGCTCGCGCAAACAATAAGGTGAAAACTGAAAAGGCATCAGGATTCTCCTTTTTGGCCAAGTGCACTTTTGATTTTGCACCTTCTACTTTTACTTCATGTTTATATATGAAATACAGTCACCTATTCACTATTTTAAAAAAATAAAAAATAAAAAATAAAAAAAACAATTAAGAATGTCTACTCCTAAATGTACTGTTTTTGCAAGCTTTTTGCAAGAATCTCAAAAGTTGGCCCTCTGCCCATAGGGATGAGGTCGGCCACAAATTGATCTCCTAATTAAGAGGATTTTTAATAAGTTCATCAAAAGATGTATTGCAAAGACATCAAGGGGGCGTCGCCCATTTACAGAACTGGGAGAAGTAGAAAAACACTATGCCTGCAAACTTTCATCAATGGCATTATCTACAAAATCTAAAAAGTTCACATTTCTATCACCCTTAAGCACCAAACTCCTACAGAACATCGTTAAAAAGTAGATCTTGAAATTATCAAGGCACAAAGCTTTGACCTCAAATATCCGCCAATTTCTCTTCTTGTCCCACCAAATGCTAAAGGAACCAATTTCCAAATGCCACAAAATAGAACTTTTGTTCATTCTTCTCCTGCAAGCCACCCACACATCCTTCGGGCCTGCTCTTTAGGGCATTCTGTTACTGTATTAATATTTTATACCGTTGTATCTAAATATTATTAATTTATAATTACGTATGAACTTGCGAAAATGCATAAAAGTTCATATATGTTTACATACAATAGGCACTTGATACAAACTATCTACACACACACACACACACACACATATTCAATATCATGTAATATGTTAAACCGCAGCATGTGAAATTCGTTGGCAATTTGATAGTATAATAAAAGTTGAGTTTCGGTAATATGTTTTGGTAAATTTTTGAAAATTTTGGTAACTCTTGGCACATACTTACTTCCCTCCATTAACCAACGAATTTTCGAGGAAAATTGATTCATTACTTTTGTCACGAATATCATAGAAATTAGAAAGTAATGTTGAAAACAGTTACAACATCAGGTGGTCGTTCTGAAATTGGTGTCTTTTTTGGTGTTTTTTAACACTTCAAATGTCAACTAAATTGTCACTCTAACCGAAGAATGATAAAAATTGAGAATCTCTTTATCACGAGTTAGCGTACGCTTTTGAAATCTTGAACATGGAAGCGGACTACTCTATCTGTATATGGAGCTAAATACATAAGAGTGTTTGGATAGGCAGAATCTGGTAAACAATGTAATCCTAATGATATTAAATGGATTTAAAATATTAGAAATTTACTGGAATTCAATTTGAAATTGGAACTTGGGAAATCTTAGGTTAATTAAGCTATGTTGGAGAACTTTCACATCTCGAGCGCAAACTTCTCATAGCATTGATGTATGTTAATATTAAATTATTTTGTAAAGTATGTTATCTTATTTTCCTATCAAAAAAATTTAATTATTTTGATTTGAAACTTTACAAAAATATTTTATTTTTATAAAGTATTAAGATGAAAATATATAAAATTTATGAATGTTAATATTTATATCTACTATTCTACTAACATATTAACTTTTAGATTGAGTGCGGGTAGGTGCAGGTGAGTGGAGGTAAGTGCAAGTAGATGCAGGTAGGTGAAGGTTGGCAAATGTCCTTAAGAACAAACCCTTCAATCATACTACGCACTTGAACCCAAGGGACCCCATCAAAGAACCACATGGAAAAGCGAAGCAGCCCATAAACAATGCACAAGACAATGATAAACTGGTTCTCCCTCCTGAAACCACATATACTACTAGGACAAACTCCTTTTTTGTTAAGCATATCCACCATAGGAATCCTACCTTGGTGGCTGCCCAAGCAAAGAAATAAGCTTCAGTTGGAGCCTTTGAATCTACCACTCCATTTTGGCACCCTGAGGTGTACTACAAAAACTTCTCACACTGAAAGACCCATTAGAAGACGAACAATCTCATTATTTCCTTAATGTAAAACAACCACATTGGCAACTGGCAAGTATGGCCAACAAACTACAAATGTTACCCTCTTCCTAAACATTAAGAGTCTCGCAAAAGTCAAATCTTAATGGATAAGGTTACCATTCCAAGACACAAGTTGTTGGACTGTAGCCTCCTTCAACAAGGCCATCCTCTAAAGAACCATGAATTTCTCCTTAAGAGGACGATCACCACATAAACATCATGCTGAAACAAGGCCCTAGTGCCGCTCTTTACCTGAAAGTGCACTTGGGATCCAAAGTGCTCTAGATTCGATGAGATGGACTTCCAACAACCAACCCCATGAGGTCGAGTACTCTTCTTACTCCACCAACTTAAACCACCAACACCATACGTAGCCTTAATCACCTTCTTCCACAAAGCATCCTCCTCATTTGCAAACCTCCAAAGCCAGTTGGAAAGTAAAGCTTCACTCAATTTCCTAAGAACATTTTCAAGCAAGATCTACACCAATTGGCATTGCCATCCACTATGATGTGATTAAATTGCATTTATTTGAATCCCTTTTGTTTTAGGTGGTAGTTATTAAGTGTTCCTTCATAGATGGGAAAAGAAAGGAAAACAAGAACAATTGCTATCAAAAACCAGATATAGAAACAAGTATGAATGGTAGCTACATAAGTTACAGTTGCAACTTTGTAGCCAACAAAAATGAGCTTCCTAAGTAAGAATTGAACTGCACATTTCATACATTTGAGGCCAAAAAATTGGCATGGAAGTTGCTCAAAAAGATGGAAGAAATACAACTTTTATATGACTAAATATGAGGCACCTAAAAATACCATCCTTTTCTAACATTCCCAATTTGAAAGATCTCAAGCTATGCTACGTCTATCTCAGCATTCATGATATTACTCCTAAGTATGACAATAAAAATCTAGCCCCACTCTAAAGGTAAAGAATATTCCAAAATTAGAATAGCAACCATCAAGAAACAGCAAGAACAAAAAGGAAAAAAGGAGTCGGGTAGATACCTTCCTGAACAAGGATCCTATTCGCACATACACATGTTTGCCCGCTATTACGGAACTTGGATCCAAGCTGAAACAACCGATAAAGTAATTAAGCAGACTGAAAGGAAAATAAATGTCCACACACATATTAATAAGAGGGACAAAGAGGTAAGAATGCCGGTCATAAAAGTTGTCTTTTGCACATTGCCATAACTATCACTAAGATGAATGATTTGGCCAACCATTAGAACACCAACAAAAACATTCTGTTTCATATCAAATTTCATTGTCATTGTAGATTGGAGATCCGTAGCCCTTCGACCACCACTTAGAGCTCTCAAATATTCAAATATTTGTTAAGGACCCACACAGTTCTAATAGAACTTTTTTGGATCTAAATTATGCAAATGAATATATAACTTTTGGCATTAACTAACTGTTAGATCCTAATTTGGAAATATATTTCCCATTTCCCTTGCTCACAGCAGCACATTCTTGGCTGAGTGATTCTGTTTTGTGCTACTTTCCCCTGTATGTTATCGTCTCTTCCTTTAGCTTCACTGATTACATATTAATCCTTTCTTTTGATTCTAGACTTTTTGATCCTATCAACTTATACAGTTCCACGTAACATTAGCATCCATTAGCTACATTCCCTGAGCATTTATTTAGCATATATAATCCTCCTTTCCTCATGAATCGTAACATATAGTTCTCTCTGTTCTAACTCTAATTCCCAATCAAGTCTTTTTTTCTCACTATCTCTTCCTTTTATTTTTCTCCAATCCACATTCAAGTCCACCTTTTTCTGTTTCCTACGCTCTTTTGTGTAATCCTAATACATGACATTTAGTTTAGTTACCTTGTTTTGGTTTGATATCCAAATAGTCCTTACCTTTTTCTATCTCCCGTGAGTGGGGAAATTCGAAACCAAACCCCTCAAAAATGTTATCGCCTTCAAACCTTAGGGTCCAATGATGATTCCAAATCACTCTTGATTGTTACGATTATAACCACAAAGAATCAAGTGTTCCATTACCATGACAACATAAATGCAAGTTGTGAATTTTTTATTTTTTATAGGAAATAGACCTATATTATAAATAGGATCAAAAGAATAGATTGCTCGGCAATCATCTACAAAGTTATGTGCAACCAAAATGTAGACTATCCACAAAATCTACCACATCCAAAGGAGACGAGCAAATATTCCCACTAACCCAAAAGAAGAGAGATTGGATGAAATTGTCTTTCAAGGGCTGAAGAAGAGTTTCAACTTCCTCAAAAATACCCAGGTTCCTTTCTCTCCAAATGCTCCAAAAAATCACATGAGGTATAACCATGGCATTCTTGTTCTTCAGTTTCCTACCAAAGACACCCTCCTATTCTCCTAAGCAAGAAGATGGCTCCTAATTGTACACGAAACGACCTAAGTAACACCTAGGCAACCAAATGTCAAATCTCAAAGAGATCTAGCAAAGTCACAATCAAGATTCAAGATCCTCCTTTTTGCACATAAAACACCTATTTACCAAAATCATCCCCCGTTTCTGTAATTATCACAAGTCAACATGCTCCCATGCGTCACTTCCTATATAAAGAATGCAACCTTCAAAGGGACCAAAGACTTCCAAATAATGGTGGAGGGTAAAGCACCATCCTCCAAAAGATACAAAGATTAAGGTTAGGAATTAAGAAGTTCTAAGTAAAAAGAGCTAACCAAAAAGGTCCCTTTTTGCTCATATCCCATCTCACCATGTCTTGTGAATAGACTCCTAAAATGGCCTCATAAATAATGTTGAAGAAGTTAACCAAAGAAGCTTCATCAGCAAAACCATCTCACACAAAAATAGGAGACCAAACAAGTGACCCAGAAAGTTGTTCTCTATAATCGGCAATGCAAACATTTCTATCCATACAAGAACATAAATATTAGGGAAGAGAACTTTCAAAGAAGCCTCACAGCACCAATGATCATTCCAAAAAGATATTGTAGAACCCTCACCCACAACAAAAGAAACATGAGTGAAGAAACGCTCCCACACCTTAGCGACAAACTTCAAAAACTACAAAAATAAGAGCCACTCGGAAGTAAAGGTACTCATCCAAAACCCGCTTCACCATATTTGATTGTAATCACCTTCCTCCATAGATTTTCCTTCTCATCTATGAATCTCTATAGCCACTTACCTAAAAGAGCAAAGAGCTATATTGCACAATCGTAAAAAAAAAGAGCGGAGAGCCATATTGGACAGTCCACAAATCCCTCACACCAAGTCTCCCCATTGAAATAGGTTTCTTCACAATGTTCCATCTCACCAAAATGATACTTGAAGCCACTCCAAAAAGAACCCCACAAGAATTTCCTTAGAATTATTTCCAACTTATTAGCCACTGGAGAAGGTAAAGGGAAAAGAGAAAGGAAGTAAGTTGGAATGCTTGAGAGAACACTTTTCACAATCACAAGTGTTAATCTACCCCCTTTCGAAAGATATTCAGATTTCCAGTCGGATAATTGTTTCTTGCACATTTCGATAATCAGGACCCAAATATCTATCTTCTTGAAACCTCTGCCAAGAGGGAGACCAAGGTATGTGGACGGAAAAGACTTGAGGTCATAACTAATTTGATTTTCATTCTTTGAAGGACTATTAGACTATAATATATTATACTTTGGGGGTATTGGAATCATGCATTGTTGATTGTACTACTTTATGGACTCTAATACATTGTAATGGGTGACACATGTGCGTTGAGAACGAGTTCTGATGACGACTCATCAAAGATCCTCCGTGTCCACCCGAGGAAAATCATTTGGCAAATTTTTTGAAATTTTAACTGAATCTATGTCGAGTAATCTGAAAATCCATGTGTTTGATTTAAGTCATTTCCTCTTCCTTTATTCTTTTTAAAGTCAGACTTAAGTCAAACACATGAGTTTTAGAGTTACTCGACATAGATTCAGTTAAAATATCAAAAAACCTGCCAAATGATTTTCCTTTGGTTGACACGGAGGATCTTTGATGAGTTATTGTCACCAAAACTCGTACTCAGTGCACAGGCGTCGCCCACCCCCATATTATAGTGTATTAAAGTCTAAAAGAATAGTATTGTGTATGATTGTCCAATACCCCAAAGAACATTATATAATAGTCCAATAATCCTTCTTTGAAATTTTCATTTCTCCCTCCTTCCGGGTCTTTCATTTTAACAGGTTTCTGTTCTCATTAAATTTCTAGCATGATTGGAGATCAACTTCTACATTGCAATGTTTAACCAAAGTTAATAGTGGTAACCCAGTCAAACGTTTGAGTTATTCTAAATAAACATCCAAAAGCTTAGTCTAAAAGTGCTTCAAGGACCTCATGAGAATATCAAAATCAGCAAGGATTCTTCTTCATTTCCAAGAACCCATATGCTAAAAACACCACAATCAAACATGCTTGTTGTGCTTAGTACTAGGATGCCTGACCCCAAGTGACTCGAGCACCGGGAGAGGGGGAGGGTTGTTTCTGCTGCCAGTTTCAAAGGCAGCTTTCAAGGCAATAGGCTTATAATCAATCAAGGCTGGAAAAATTCGGGGAAAAGTCCATCAAGGCCAAGGTCCTTCACCTTGTGAGCTTGTTCTCAGTTCAGAAATAGATCATTCACTGCACAAGTGCATTACCGAAGGTAACAATAAATCCCTATAACTGCAACCCACCTTAGTGAAAAAGGAGAACCTCTCAGGCACCTATCAACCAGAAATATTCTAGGAGACTAATGCATCAATTTAGTCAAAAAGGTAAAGGTACAGTCCAGACTGGATATTAAAATGTTGTCCAACATGGCTCGAAAAATATCCATAAAACAGGGATGCTAAACATAGTTAATGTGGAAAGTTAGGATTCAAAAAAAATACCAGAAAATTGTGACCCAAACTAGATTTCCTAAATCATATGGGACTGCGAACAGGAAAGTTTTTAATAAACTAAGGCATGAATGAGATTGCTACCTGAAGCAAGTTCAATTACACAGTCGCTCAATCCTGGGGACATAGCCCTTCCATGACAGGCTTCCACTTGCATTAGAAAAATGGTCCCGCTAAGCCTGAAAATAGATATGATATGTTCCTTATAACCAAACTGCTAAAGAGACTATTTCAGAGGTGAACTACTAATCAGTGGAGATGTCCACGTTGTCAACAAAGGGTTTGGTTCAGGAATGCTGCTGTGGTTGCAATATTACATGACATTTGGAAAGGGAGGAACCTGAGAACGACAAAGCAAGAGGAATTCTGCCAATGACATAGCTAGTGGCATTGAAAAACAAGTGCAACTTAGACTAGATTGTCTCGCTAAAACTACTAAGATGTGGGAAACTGGAGAATTTAGTATGCTAGTCTGGGGTCCTGAGCTGAAAGTTTTGTTGACCCTGATTTCACGCATTACAAGTGCTTATGACTACTTTACACTCCAACATGAGTCAAGCTAATCCATATTAACTTAGGATTTTGCATGAATAGCGTACTCAAATCAGATGAACTCTGCACATTCTGTTCTAGCTTAAAGCTTAGTAATGGTGTATGCATAACTGGCATACATTTACACTCTCATGATTCATGAACAGCAAATAAACCAAGCAAGAGCTTTGATAGGCAACTTGACTACTGTAGTTTCATCTGCGTCCTCTGATACTCTGGTTTCATCACAAGAATCTTCCTCAATGTCACAATGCAACAACCAGAATGGCACTTACCACAAAGACGGGGAAGAACAAATACCAGAAAATAGTGCCTAATCAACTTTCAAGAGATCTTTCCATAAAATATAGCCTTCCAAAATTATTTACTTCCACCCCTTTTCAGCATGATTGTAGAAATAAAAGCTTAGAATTGGCTCTCATATAGGATTAAATAGATATGTTCACATTTGAATCCACTTTATAGAATAGGAACTCCCCAAGAAAACAGAATCAATTTTAAGCCACAGCAACTCATCAAAGATAACATAGGTATTTATAGTCTAGACTAGATAGGCGTGGCCAACAAAATAAGCAAATTATGTTAGCATCCAAATACTACTAATATACCACATTTTTTTGATGAAAATATTGCTTATTTACCACCTTTCATATACTAGTACAATCAAAAGATGAGATGCTCAGCAAATACTCTAAAAATTATGTACGCCCAAAATACAAACTTTCCACAAAAACTACCACGTCAAAAGTCAAAAGACGAAGAACTAAACTCCCAACTGACCCAAAAGTGGAGGTGCTTGGTGAAATAGTCTTTCAAGTGATGAACAGGAGTCTCAACTCCCTCAAAAACCCTGTGATTCCTTTCTCTCTAAATACACCAAAAAAAATACAAGGTACCATGGACTGCTTCTTCTTTGGTTTGCCACCAAAGAAACTCTCCCAAGCAAGAAGAAGATTCCTAACTGAGATGGAGCCAACCCACAAAAACACCTAGGCAACCAAAAGCTAAATCCCAAAGAGACCTAGCAAACTCAAAAGTGAAGTAAAAGATGCTTCGATGATTCAGATCCCCTTTGCAGATATAACACCTATTAACCAAACTCTTCCACCTTTCTTTGTAAATTATCACAAGTCAAACATTCCCGTGGGTACACGCACGCACGCACACAAATAATGCAACCTTCAAACAGGTGGAAGATTTCCCAATAGCCTTGCATGGGAAAGCACCAACCATATGTAGGAAATACAGTTCAACATTGCCAGGACTTGTGTTCCTGAATCCTGAGTGGCATCTATTTACCATGTTGAATAAGTTCCATATAACTTCTTTTGACCAAATGTGACAAGCACCACCATAGGACGGATGTAATATATTCCAACATTACCAAGAGTTGGGTAGGAGAACCAAATGCTTATACTTGTTACAATTTAGAAGTTTGGTATAACCAAATTTTTTTCAGATGTTTGCATATTGTAATGCTGGCCCTAATCAGGGAATTGTCAAATAACGCCAAGTAATAAGTGACTGAGACTAGCTCAAAATGCCAACTAATAAGTGACTGAGACTTGCGCGTTTTGAGCAAAATGAACAACTAAATAGTGTGTGTCATTGAATGCCTCTGATGTTACACATTTAATAATTTTTTTAAGTTTCAAAGGAATTGCAATTTTAGATAAAGAGCATTGAGCAATTTTCTGCTCTTCTAAATGATGCAAGCTTCAAAACCTTCTTTATACTTACCGTTCCTTTCACAGCTACATCTATGTCTGCATCATCAAATACTATGCAGGGTGCATTGCCACCAAGTTCCAGGGACAACTGAAAGATACCAGAGGCCATAAGTATACGGGAGGATAATGAAGGCCATTACTATGAGAGGACATTCAAAACATACAGCATGTCCATAGAATATACATACCCTTTTAACTGTGTTAGCAGCACCAACCATCAACTTTTTTCCCACAGGAGTCGAGCCGGTGAAGGTAATCTTTCTCACCTAAAAATTAACCGGAGTTGCCTGTAAATATTGGAATAAAATGCAAATGAGAACTTATTGAAACGTCTATTTAAAATCATTTACCTGTGTGCTGGCCATTAATGCATCCCCAATTTCTGGAGCGTTTCCCATAACTATGTTCACTACACCCTGAAAAGTAGGATGCCAACCGACAACACTCATTAAGAAAGTAGCCAAAACAACCAACAAATTCAACGAAAGATTTACTTTCGAAACTACAGAAGCAAGAAAACATTTCATGTGGAAAAATTGATACACACATTGTCAATAGTACCAGATAGAAAGGCCTCAGGCCTAGCTAATGGATAAGCAAGTTAAACATACAGAAGGATTATGACTGAACTCATATGCTATGGTTTTCTTTCTTGCCCATTTTACAGACACGGTTTTGGTCTTCTACATACAGCTCAGAATGCTAAGAAAATAAATAAATTCAAAAAAGAATACTAAAAGTTTGGGCGCCCCAGCTTGGCATTTGCTTTGGTTATTGTGAATGGAGTTGTCCTCTCTTCTTTAATACAAAACAAGAAACTGCTAAGGAAGTATATGGAGAATAAGGTTACTGCATCAGCAAGCATCTACCTTCATTGTTTTCAAGAAAAGGAAAGGGTTTCATAGAAGTACACACATATATAAATACAGGATTCAAATAGAATGGATGTTAATCATGCATCTTACTGGACAAAATCCTACATCATCGTTGGCGATGATTTTTTTTTTTTTTTTGGGTAAATGTAGATCATGGGCCTAACAGGCACATGGGCTGCCCCAAGACATGAGATTTGTTTATACCACGTGATTTTCTGACATAACAGGCAATGGCAACATGGTGGTGTGGTACCTCCACCAAATCCAAAACCAAACCCCAAAATCTTGAACAGAGGGGGTGTGAAACAGTGGTACACCACATAAGGCTATTAAGTATAGGATCAACCATCAGGGTATCAGACCAGATAAATCACATTGCAGAATGTGAGATAAATGGGGAGGCTGATATTTACAACTAGCTCCGCATCAGATTCCATCAAAGTAACCTGCAATCGCTGCATCAAAACCCTAGGCCATTTGCAATTAAAACCTGACATCCTCTTCCTCGTTTTTCTTTTATTTTTTGCCCTTTCTTTCATACCATTTTTTTATCAAATCAAGACCTTCATCTGAGTATGATTGATGATTACCGGTGGTATCCCAGCCTGAATGGCAAGCTCGGCTGCTGCCAACGCTGTCAAAGGTGTAAGCTCAGCTGGTTTTATGACTACTGTGCAACCACTGGCAAGAGCAGGGCCGACCTGACAAAAATAAGATACAGAAACATGTTAAATTTGAATTTTGAGTACAGAGATAATTTGAACCAGGTTGATAATCAAGCATGAACAGCAAAGTCCAGACCTTCCTGGTAATCATTGCCAACGGAAAATTCCAAGGAGTGATAACTCCAACGACACCAACAGGCTGCAAGGCAGGTTTAACAAAAATAGTTAACAAAATTTAGCAAGACTTGAGGATATGGATATATATTCAATAGCGAAGACCACATAAAAAACAAAAGATTCAGACCCTTTATACATCAAATTTGGATCTATGAAGAATCAAAATTTCCAATATCCACCAAGATGCAATGATGGGAGAGTTTAAAACCTTTGACCCCACAAAAGTACAATGGAAATTAAAAACTATAATTCAATTTGCCGCCCAAATTCCTGGAATCTTCGCCGGGATGTCCCCCAAGGCCCCAAAAATAATTACAACACAAATGAAGTCACTTAAAATGCATTCTAAAAACGTATGGCCCTTATAATAATTACGGTAGAATGTGAAGTACCTTAGAGTCGTTTTTTGACCAATTACTATGTATATCAGAAACAAACTATACATCACAAACTAACTTTTGATGGTTCCTCCTCTTTTTTTTTTTCTTTGTTCTTTAATGCATGAAGTTGATTTTAATAGGAATGTCACCACTGGCTTACGTTTTTCGCTAAAGGTTATTCTAAACAAGAGTAATATATTCACTGGCGCAATCGCCAGCATATCATCCCACAACAAAGGAAAGCATGTAAATTCAGTCATTCAAAACTTTCATTCAAGCACCTGCTTTAGAACAAACAAGCGGCGATCAGAGAGTGGAGCTGGAATGACATCCCCATATACACGCTTTGCCTCCTCAGAAAAGAACTCAATAAAGCTAGCTCCATAGCCAACCTGTTAGACAAAATAAAATCCCTTGTAGTTCAGAGGAACCTTTGCCAGAGTTGATGTATGACAAAAGACACATCGCATGTGCATAGGCCATTTTAACTAAAGGAACCCAGTGAGGTACGCTCACCGACACTTGCTTCACCCTTTAAAGAGACATAATGCTCTAGCCCTTGACCAAAAGCATATTTTCAAGATAAAAAATTAACGACAGGGATGAGGGGAGACAAACAATGATGAAGTATAACCAAAGACAGTATAACAACCAGTGATGAGGCTACTAGGCTAGGCTATGGATAAGACCTAGGTACAGTTGGCTCTTATTCCCTCCAAATGTTAATTCGTCTAATTTATTTTAAAGATTATCATTTTATGCTACCACAAACTGGTCACGAAGAAACGTCATCATTTCATTAGGCAAGAAGACAGGTCCCAAGCCACTGTACCCATTGATTATGTATCCCTAATGTCAGCCACTTGTTGACTAAAACTGTGCAACCATCTTTCTAATCTCAATACTCCTCAGCCAAAAAATAAACAACAGCCTCCCAGGGGAAAACATGTTACCTCTCCAATTGCTTCTTTCAACGGCTTTCCCTGTTCGAGTGTAATAAGCTGACCAAGCTCCTCCTTGTGAGCAATCAACAGATCATACCTGAACGCAAATTTAGGACGATAGAAAGTGATATACTGCAAAGACAACAGACACTCGCCCAAACCTATCTACAGAAACACGGAGTCAAAAAATTAGATGGCCATGAGGATAGTGAGAAGTACATTATCCATGATCACTCAAAATATACTTCCATGCCACGCAGGCAAATACACGGGAATCACTGTCATTCAGGACTTCAATTAAATTCTCCAATATGTGAAATATCAGGGCTAGATGACTAAAAGAACACATAAGACCTAGTTCAACCTGAAACTAGAATTATCAGAATCAGTTAGACACAATGTTCAAAAGGACAAAACGTGGAGTCAACGAATCAACATTACTTAACCAGTATAGACAGTTGTGAAGGATTGGATTCTTAAGCTAAAAGCATTCTGAACAAGTTGTAAGAAAGCATCACAGCACATGTAATGGCAAAGAAGTATAGAGCAAGGAAATCCTCTCCCTACTCTCGATCTAGGCTTCAGCCTTATGCCCGCACAAAACTGCCAACAAATTCTAGAGCACCAAATAAGAAACCAACAAAATAAATATTAAAAACGAAAAAAAAAATGAAAAAGATTGTAACATCATTTGCAAGAATTCAGTCTATTATTCATCCAGGCATACAGTAGATCTCAGTTACCCCCACAAACTTCAAGACTGCAATTCTGCAAATATAGAACTTGATGCTGGAAACTTTAAGCATTTAACAATAGTCAATGAAGGCTCACAAGTCCTAAATAAGATTGGAACACATCTTCAAAGACAGAATCAAATCAACCTCGCCATAAATAAAGAAACAAACCTACTGCAAATAGCAAAAACAATACTCCGAAATCCTGCCAAAGGTGAGGTATGGAGGGGTAGAAGTGTAGAATGTAGCAGTCTTACCCCTAAATTTTGCAACTTAGAGAGACAAGTTCCAATTGACCCAAGATTTAGACTACCTACTACTCTGGAAAATAAGCTGAGGAAGCTCAATGAAGCATTTTACTTAGTCCATTACAATCTAAGTTGAAAAAATTAATCTTTTAGCAGAACACAGAATATACTAAAAGAGGTAGAGGACAATGCATTGATACCATTTACGCAGGCATTTGCTCCTTTCAGCTGCTGTGGTTTTGCTCCATGCTACAGTGAGAATAGACCAAAGGATCAAAAAGGAACGAAAAATATAGGACAGGCCGGCCGTTAGCAAAACCCAACTAAAATCAATAATGATAAGTTACGACGGCCAAACACAAAGACCGTGCCCACAATACTGAGTGACATGAATGTAAGAAAAATTGATTTGACCCTTGCATGCAGAACAAAGTCCCTAGAAAAGAAAGAAACCGAAGCAAATGACACAGCTACTGTGACAGCTATATGAAACAATTTTCACCCTCCAGAAGGGAAACCATAAAAATTTAAAGACAACAAAGTACTGCTGATTTCCATCAACCAACATTCTACTTTCATGTCTCCACCTATTGCTATCCTTAACATTAATTAGAGACTTCGACTCCGGTTCTTCACACTCCTTGCAACGTAGTTGCCCACATGGAGCCTATTCATCCCTCTAAAATCCCTTTTCTTATTCTCCTAACGTGATTTTTCCTACTTCATGTTTGCAAGTTATACACCACTTCCATTCCCACATCACTCACGTTTACCAAGACTACTACAATCTACGCTGATCTAAGAAATTGCATGAAACTCCAGTTTTAATATTACTCCCTCTGTCCCATATGTCACTCTAACTAGTTTTTTTGTCCCAGAATACTCATTTTATACTTCCAATGCAACTTTTTTCAACTAATTACTTCTATATTAATTTTTTTGACACAAGGATAGAAAAAGTAAGAGGTAAAATTATACAAGTAATTTAACACTATTGTTTCACAACTTTCCATGCAATACAATACTTAACTGACTCATTTTTCTTGGTTTTTGAAATTTTAGCTAAACGGACAACTATTGTGGGGCAGAGGGACTGTTTCTTACCTCGGAAGTACTAGCTCAAAGAATGAAAAATGTGCCAATAGTAGCCCAAACCGACCCGCAAAAATGGGTTTTGAACACGAAATTCCGACCCGGGACCCGAAAATGACTCAACCCAAAGAACCCGGTAAAAAACGGGTCAGGTCAGGTCAGGTTTGGGTCGACCCGTTGGGTCCGACACTTTAATTTTAAGTGTTTTGTCTACTTTGGCCTTGTGCAAAAAAATGGGCCCATTTCATGAAAATTAAGGCCCAAAAATACTATATTGGGTGGCTTTGGAAAGTTATGCGTAGAGAGAGACATACAAATGAAATAATCAAATAACAAATGACCAAAACAAAACCCTAACACTGTCACTCACTCACTCTTTCAATGAACCCTCTAACTCCTGCAGTCCCGCCACTCTCCTCTCTTTCAGTAAAATAGTGTATTATTGTCAAAGGTCAAAGTTCAGTGCATTATTGTCCAATACCCTAAAAGTTCAGTATATTAGCATCCCAAAACCCTATATATTTCATAAGTACTGTTATTCGTGGATTGTTGACGTAAACTGCATAATACTTGTAGACTTGAAGATTGCCAAAATTTGTCCCTTGGGTGTATAGTAATATGTCTATACAACTATGACATATCCTGGTGGTCGAACTTGGAATGGAATGGTACATTACACAGGTGTCTTTGACCAATTATAATCAATTTTATTAGTTGTAAGTGACTGAGAAAAAGGGCGGTCATGACCCGTAAACCCGACCCAAACCGCCCGAAACCGGAATACACCCGACCTGTATTTACCCGAACCCGAAATACACCCGACCCGTATTTACCCGAACCCGATATACAACCGACCTGTAACCCGCCCGCCCGCCCGTATTGACAGGTCTAAGCCCTTTCATTCTGACAAACACAACCTATCCTCGTCAATACAAAGACCATCCCTATTAACCCTCTTGGTGTCTCAATAATATATTTTTTCAAACAAGAAAAAGATCCTCCCCACTTCAAAAATGTGAAACCAGTCTCAGCCATGAATTAGTCTTTCCACTGGGGCAGAAGAGAGGAGAAAGGAACCTTGTTCCGTGGTACAAAAAGATGCCAATCAAGAAAAGCAACGGGATATGGGAACCCTCATTGTAAACTAAAAACTGTCTTGGTTCTCATTTTCATAATTTTTAGAAGGAGAAGTAACATTAGTCTACATCAATGAATGGATACAGAGGCAGCATCTCCCAAAAGGAAATCACAACCTGTAAAGTGACTATTAACACTCTCAGCTACTTCTAAGTTCTAACAAAGAAAAACAAAAGCTCTCATAGTCCCAAAAACACTAAATCATAATCTATCAATCCATATCACACTTACAATAAGTTCTAACACCATTTGAGGTACATTTCCCGTCAGCCTCATTATAAAAAAAAAAATAATGGCAGAATCACCCTCATGCCCTTCTGTCTAACTCTTCTTCCAAAAGAACTCGTCTAAGCCAACACATATCCTTTATCTTTAGCCAAAAGGCCCAAAACCAATAGAAAGCCCAGCCGCCAATTGAAAACTATATCTCAATCCAGAAGAGCCCTAAGGAATTGATAAGGGGGCAGCTCTGGAGAAATATATAACAAAGACACCCAAGAAAAAGACAGAAACATAAAAGTGAAGATAATATTTTCTTTTCATGAATCGAGTGCAAGTATAATAGACAAGTAAATGAAACTACCAACTCTGGCTAGTCATATCATGCAAGCCAATCACATGAATTACTATGATCATTATAACTTGGAAGGAAAACTTACGGAGGGTATACCAACGGCTACAGCAGAAAACATACAAACAAATAAGTAAAATGTACTGAATCATAATCCCGATCCATCTAACAATAACTAATACTCCCTTCATCCAGTACAACTTGCCAATTTTTCTTTTATGTCAATCCCCCAAATCATCGTGATAATTCTTAATAAGAATAGAGAAGGTGTGGACTATTGAAGTAGAGAGAAAACACGGTCAGTAAAGATGTTTACTAAAATTATCTTTTCCAAAATTGGAAAAGTTCCATGGTATGAAGGGAGGACAAACAATTATCTGCCAACAGTTGAATATTAAGATTAATTTGAGGATAACAATATTCACAGCAAAACAATTTAGTAAGTCAGATGACAAAGGGTTTGCTCAGTTAGAAGCCACATACAGCTAAATGTATCATAAGCTGCAGCTATTGCATCATTTGTTTCCCGCGTGCCCATGCATGGGACATTTGCAATAACATCGCCAGTAGCAGGATTTGTTACCTGCCATTACATAAACTATGCTTTACATAAGGCAAAATTTGTTCTGTCCACATCAAGTAGTCAATAGCAATCATTGCAATTGCAAAAACAAAGCAACAATTCTTCAAGAGAAAAATTGTCCAAAAAAAAAAAAAAAAAAACTGTAAATGTTTAAAAAAACGTTAACATTAAAGCATGCATAATGACGCATGTTGATATCATGATATGGCAGCTAATCTATACTGACGGCTAAAAGCTACACCTTTTTCCTCCTATCAAAAAAAGATACACCTTTCCAAGCTTATTTTGATTCAACTGAAAACTTCATCATCCACACACACATGCAACATGCTCGCACACAAAAGGAGGGAAGGGAGTTAGTGTGACACCTTCACTTCATGACTTCATCCATGTTTAATGTCAAAAGAACTGTAAATAATGCTCTTTCTCTGGAGCAGTAGTTTGTCTCAGAAAATCGACAACGATAAGAGTATCATACCTCAATAACTTTCCCATCATAGGCTTCAACCCATTTTCCTCCAATCAAGCCTTGAGTTCGGAATAAACCTGAATTTTTAAGCCTCGCAGCAACATCTTGAGCTTCGGTGCTCATCTAAAGGAAAAGGATTCACTCGTCAGATATTCATCTAGTTCCGAAATTCAATGCCAATTGGGAGTACATACAAACTATCTTTTTTCCACTGGTCTAAGAAAAATAGTAAGATACCAATATAAATAAACATTTTCCAGAATTCATTACAGCAATAACTTTATACTAAAATCAATTACAAGTACATTCGCAACCCCAATTTTCCTAAACGAATAGCTCAAATACCACATTTTCCGCATGATGATGGTTACTTGCAAACAAATAGTAATTGAAAAAATTGTAAAAGGCGAACAGTAGCTCAAAACTGCAGAAAAATACATCATCAATACACAAAACACCAATATACTCGCCGGACATCAAATTTCACACTGATTCAAACAAAAACAATGCGCAATCACGCACACACTCACCAGAGATAGAAATTCAATCAAATTAGGTTAAACAAACAACATCTAATTCATCTTCAATCGATAAACATACTGCACAAATTCATGGCATTCGGGAAAACCAAAAACGCAAATTACAAAAGCTTGATCGATTCAACAACTGTCTACAGGTGTTTGAGAGATTGACCTGACGAGCGAGAACGGTGGAACATCGATGCATGGACATGGTGGCGTGGGAAGAGAGAGAAAGAAATCGGAATCCGCCATGAGAAGACAGACGTGAAATCACTGCTCTCGGTATCATTTTCAATCAATCTGTTTCAGTTTTTCAGGAAGTTTTTTTAGTGTTAGTGATAGAGTGTGTGGAAAGTGGTTATATATAGATGATTGGGACGCGAAAGTCAGAATTGGGAGCCAAACTGCAGATACCTCGGCAGTAATAGTTCTTCCTTGCTATTTTAAATATTCGATTGTACCCTTTGTTTTTAGTGTATCTTTTAAAATTATACGATTAAATATTAAAAAATTTGACCATAAATTTTTCAATATATACAACATATTATTATATAAGATTAATATTATTAAATTTGTAACGAAAAATACTATAATAAAAATGTAATATTGTAATTGTTAGTAAAATATTATACAAAAAATTATCAATCAAATAATAACACATTGGAGAACGTGACAGTCAAATATATAAAAATTAATATGAGACGGAGGAAATATTATCTTTACACATACAGGAATTAGTTAAATTTTAAAACTTTTAACTTGATTTTTTAATATATATATATATATATATATAATGTTTTATTTTTATAAAAATACTCGCTTTAAATTTGTAATAGAACATTTTTTCATAAAAGTATAATATTATAGTTTCTTGATAAAATATATGGAAAATTATTAGTTAAAGATATGTATTGAAAACCTTTAAGGGTCTGTTTGGTGAGAGTGAAAGATGAGGGCATGTTTGGGGAGAAAATGGAATGGAATGGGTATCGAATTAGATATCTAGAGGGTTGGGAATGAAATTTGATTCCAAATATTTGAACATAATATAAGAAGGGGGAGTACATTATTTCTCCATCGTTTTTCAAATAGAATACCTTCATGTATTATGACCAAATTGGAAAGTTAAAAAAGTTTGTTTTTTTCAACTTAACGTATATTATTTCGAGGGTTTGAGACATAAAGTTAAACTGGGTAAATTTTGATAAATATTGGTTAATAAAATATTAGAAAACATATAAAGTCTTACAAAATATATTTACACTTCAAACAAATTTCCAAACTTTTTCAAAATTTAAGATACTTTTTCAATATTTTGCTAATCAGTATTTATCGAAAATTACATAATCTAAATTTACCCTGACAATAACTCACCCTTAGATTGTAATGGACTAGCAGCATACCCCATTAAACCTTCTCCCCTTATTCTTCATGAAACAGTAGGTAGTGAATAGTTTTTAAATCTTGGATCAATTAGAATTGGTCTATCAAAATTATAAGATTTAGAAGAAACTTAAAGCGTGAAATGAGTGTTCCCTTTCTAGAGCGGGGATAGAAGTGTTGCTCGAGATAGTAATCAAAGCCTTATTTGTAGACTTGATGAACACGTTTGAGTTGTATACGACACTGGTGGATCAAACCATTGACATTGTGTTCATTTCTAGTAGAACAATACATGTGATAAATGCAAAGTACACTGGCAGTCATATGACACACGTTGCAAACCAGAATAGTTGGCAGGTGTTCCGTAGATTATATGTTTCAACGACATTTTATTAGATAAGCATGGTAAGGGAATTTTAAACAACGAGACATCCATGTTAAGCAAGGTCATGAAGCGAAGTATTTTCAAATACCAAACTTTTTGAAATCATATCTAGGGCATAATCCTAACATTAGGGAGGATGGGGGAGGATTTGGGTTTCAAAGATACTCTTAAAAGAGGGGTTGAATTGGCGAATTTGTGATTGAAGGAGTCTAAATATCTGGTCCAATAATTGGTTGACTGATGGAGAAAGTAAGAAATAAACAAAACCATATCCAACAAATGTCGATATTCAAACGAATGATGAATTGATTGATGAGGAGGTGGGAGCTTGGAAAGTAAGGATGATTGAACAACTCTTTAATCAGAGGGATAGGAAGCTCGTCCTTGCAATACCAATTAGCTCAAAACTTCCCCAAAATAAACTTGTTTGGAGCTACACAAACAAAGGGATCTTCTCGGTCAGTATTGTACATTAAGTAGGCATAACAGTCGATTCCAACACTTTTACAAACCACGACATGTAGTTGGTGTGAGATGTAAATGTTATTAAAAAGGTAAAACCTTATGATGGTAATGGTGCGCCAACATGATTCGTGCAAAGTAATTGTTCAAGTGTTCCGATTTATTTGAGCTCAACCGATATATGTTATTGATGTAATTTTGAAGTGGAGGATCCAAAGCATGCAATCTTCAAGCTCCCAACAATCAAAGATCACGGGGTGAAGCTCATGAATAAATAATTTGGCCTTGAGTGATACTAACATGTGGAGATTTTTTTGTCAAACGATATCACTTACTGTTTGATGAAGGATTTTTGGAACACTTAACATTAGGTTGGTTGACATGACATTGTAGGAGTGAAGAGATAGAGGTTGGAATTGATGATGGAAAAGGACAAGACAAGCAAGGTAAAGGCAATATGAAAGAGGGAAAAGGTAACAATGAAACAAGAGAAATCATCATGTGTGTTGACTGAAAAACAAATGGTAGATTTACATGTAGCAATTTTATATTCCCCTTTTTTTTTGGATTTTAGTAGTGTCCTGGTGTTTTGGGCAATTTGTTGTCATCTAGAGTGACAAGTCTTTGTATCATAGTGCTCGTTAGGCACCCCCTAATAATTTGATTAAATAAAATGGGCCATAACTTGTCAATTATCGAAAAAGGAGCACAACCATCTTCAATTAACAGATAATCATTCCCGTTATAACAAGACACAAAACGGAGACAATGGTAAAAGAAATTAAGAAGCTCTTCGACATGAGCTTTAGTAGAATAAAAGGGGAAATGGGTGACATGAGCTTTAGCAGAACTTACGTTATCATGAATATTTAATTACCGCAAAATCAAGTTTGAATATGATTGTCCTTTCTCGGTGCATAGGTGAGGAATTTCCTTTTCTTATCCCAATGATTTGGAAATTTATATGGCTTTCTACACGTGGTCTCATGTGAGAAGGGAGAACAACTATACCGATGACTGTATTATAAAAACGAATTAGACAGAGTACAAATAACAATTTCATCGCATATTCACTTTCAGTTATATTCTTATATTCTTATAATTTCTTTTATAGAATAGTATATTCTTATTGATTGCTTACCATATAACTCCATAAAAAAATCGTTAGCCCTAAAAAAAAAAAAAGAAAAGAAACTTCCCTTGGAGGAAAGGAGCATCGCTAATACACATGGACACAACAAATCAAGAATATATAAATCCGTGACCATAACTTCTTTTCGCGTTTAGCTAGTTGGCTTCCAGGAGATATCCTTTATTACTCTCCCCCAAAACCCTAGCACCTCCGCCTACAACCCACTCTCCGCCACTATTTTCTTCTTCATTGTGACGGTGAGAGCCACTTCTCACCGCCGTCATCGCCACCGCCACCGTCACCGTCGGCATTCATCGTCATCGACGTCATCTATCTGTCTTCTTCTTCACTCATAATTCTCTGTAAGTCTTGAATTTCAGCTTTCACTGTCTTGCATTCGTAGCGATGCGTGTTTTTTTGAGTGAAGGGATTGCATCTCGGATTTGTGATCGGAAGATGTTTATTTCGGTGTTCATTGATTAGTGTGGAGAATTGTGATGAGAAATTCGGATTTTTCGGTGTGATTGGGTTGGGTTTGTTAGCTAGTTGTCTTGATCCAGTTTTAGCGGTCAGTTTTGGTGTCTTTTGTTTTGTTTTTCATGAGAATGTGGATTATGGATCGGAAATTTGAGGGGTCATCGTAATGTAGATTTTGTTCTTGCCTAAACCTCAGTGTAATTGTACGATGAATATGAATGTTATTATGCCTTGATGACCCAAGATCAGGTTTTGTATTTGTTTTGATAGTGATCAGGCTATAAAAAAACCAATGTAGATTACATGCACATGATATTTGCAAGTAAACAATCACACTATTAAAAGTGAACAATCACACTATTTGGAGCACAAACTCAAAGAGCGTGTAATAAATTGCATTAAAAACTGTTATGTAGTGTTTACGCCTGACATCTTTAGGTCATGTTATAGCGGTGTTCTTATGATTCAATACTGATTATGTACCCCTTTTCTGTTCATAGTTTGTTGTATTCTGTTTAATGAAAGAAATGGTGTTGCTTTACAGGGCAAATGTGTTGCTTTTGGCATTGAGAAAGGAGGGCCAAAGAATTAGAGGTGGATTTTGGAGTATTTGATTAGCGTTGTTGCTTCTGGCAAATGGACAATAAAGAGGAAGTTGCTGTGGATGCTACACCCAGCAAGACTGCAGAAGGGACCTCTGTGTTCCGTGAAATTGAGTTCCATTTGGCTAAAAAATCACCTTCTTTTTCCAAAGCCTCTGATTTCAAGCTCGAAACTTTGAACCCATCCACATCCTCTAAGTCTCCTCTATCCCACTCTCCCTCTTCATCTAGAAAGGCTGAGGTCTCTGATTTTCTTGATAGCCTGCTTGATCCTGAGCTCACTTTCAGAATCACTTACCGAAGGATTGTAAGTTTTTGCCACTCCTTTGTGTTTTCTTGGGCTGCAACTCTTTCTTTCCCATTTTAAAATTCATGTTCTTTTTGGGTCAGGGTCATTTTTGGTTATTGTGGTTTTATATTTTAGCCCGTATACGCAGAATCTCTCCAGTTCTTCTTTCTTTGACTGTATTGCAGTGATTGCAACTAGCTTCATGCATTTGACATACCTCCCTGTCCGTTTGCATATGCTATTCAGTTATGGTGTTTTTCATTTTTTGTAATTTCGAATTTGAGTATGGCAAGTGGCAAAAATATGTACGGGATTTGGTCGTTCATAATCATAAGCGCTCACATTTTATAGAAGTCTTGTCACTGACAACCCCATGTTTAGTGATTATTAGCTTAAACGCTAATTTCATTTTATGTTTCGCATTTTAAATGAACACTATGTTAAACATTACAGGGTGCTGGTTTGGAAAATCTTGGGAATACATGCTTCCTAAACTCTGTGCTTCAGTGCCTGACATATACAGAGCCATTAGTAGCATATCTGCAAAGTGGCAAGCACCAAACTAATTGTGAGTCTTCCACACCTACTCTTTGCCTCTATGCTATCATTTTAGTGCTCAGTGCATGTCCTTCCAGATATCAAGTGATTATCAACCTTTACAGATTCTTTGTCCAATGCTTTAACTTGAACTAGCTTCCTGTAGCACGTCTTGCCCTCTATGCATACTGTTAACGATATGGGCTCCTTCGGATTGGTTCCATCCATTGTCGTCTGGCATCTCATATTAGCTTGATTTCTTATGTCGACCATTTGGAATTTAAGGACATGTATTTGTAAGCAAACTCGTAAGTTACCACCAGGCAGTCTCTTAATTTCATAGCAGTTCTATTAGCTAAGGCTTTTTGATGGTGCTCCTTATTCTTTTTCTAACAGGTATGCTTGTATTATAGCAGCAGAGTTCTATTTTGTTAGCAAACTAGAACATCTTATAGTTATATTTAGTGCCTCCTATCCAAATTTTCACTTTAGCCCATATTTCTCTTATGGAAAATTTGATATTTTTTTCCTTTTCTTTTTTTTTTTTGTGCAAAACTGTATTCTACTCCAGATATATGCTTTGTCTTAGAGACTCTGTTGATAAGCATTTTGTATGCATATTAAAACTGATATGATGATATTGGTACATTGAAGATTATCATAGATTCATAAGACTTATCACAAACATTCCTTGAATGTATGCAGATTAATGGCTGGTTTGTGTAGGCTTATCTTTCATTTAGAAAATTAGTTCTGTACTTTTTCATGGTCATGGGGTAACCATGTATGAGAAACCAGTTTCATTGTGTAGATTCCCATGACCAAGTGGGCGAAATAAGCTCAAATTGCTACTACAGATGGACACTCGTATACGCTTCTTCAGGTGAAAGAATAGGATGCTTCTTCTGGTGAACATAGGTCCTCTCATAGTGATGAGGTGTATTGAATCAAGCCTCCAAAAGAGGGTCCGGAGCACGATAGAGAATCGTTGTTAAGTTCTCGTTTTGTCAGCCTAGAAAATATTGGCTTGACAAGCACATTTCCTACAACTAGGTGAATGATTGAAGTAGTTCACATTCATGTGGGCACCCCTCTGTTTCGTCAATGCTTACTTGAGCAGTGTGGTGACTTGGTGTACAAAAAAGTGTTTGCGAATTAGACTATGCTATTGTGCAATGTGAATGTGGATTTTCCAAGTAGACCTTTACAATGTTAATTTTCCCTTTATTGCTTTTTGAAGGTCACATAGCTGGTTTTTGTGCTCTATGCGCCATCCAAAGACATGTAAGCCGTGCACTGCAGTCTACAGGGAGAATAGTTGCACCGAAAGACCTTGTCTCAAATTTGAGATGTATCCTTCCATAATACTCTTGCTAATTTTGTTTAATGCGACATAACTGTATCTTGTTCTTACACACTTCTTTTGCTTCCCTGCCTATTGTTATTGGGTACAAATTTTGATAGCTGAGCTGTTTAGGGGGTGGGCACTGGGCAGTGGGATGGGTTGGCACGGGGCAGTGGGATGGGTTGGCACTTCGTAATTCCAGCGGTGTCTGATTCTGTCTCATGCATCGGGGTTTCTTTGTTACCTTGAATTCGTAGTTGGGGGACTGCATGACTTCCTTAGTTTTGTGGATTAGAGTGCACATAAAGGACAATGATCGCTTTTATGAGTCCTGTTTAGACTTGTGTAACTCTGTATCAGTTGTTTGCCATCTTTATTGTGTTTTTGGTTGTTGGTTGGTTTTATCTGATGTATGATGTGTCAATGATGATACAATACTAGAGACATATTGTGTCCACGTCTGGGCATGTGGGGTTTGTTGGCAGGAGTTTTTGTCAGGTTTGAAGTAGCTTGTGCTGTGGGCGTCAAACTTGGTATTGTTCATTGGGACTGGCTGGAAATTGTTATGGGGATTAACATTTAAAAAGACTTCTTTGCATATGTGTTGTCAATTTGATGGACGACATCTCTTTTCCTTGACCTTACAATAAGGCATATCTCGGAACTTTCGAAATGCAAGACAAGAGGATGCACATGAATACATGATACATCTGTTGGAATCAATGCACAAATGCTGCTTACCCTCAGGAGTACCTGCCCAATCACCTGGTGCTTATGAAAAAAGTTTGGTTCACAAGATCTTTGGTGGCCGCCTTCGCAGTCAGGTCAAAACCCTAATATTTCAAGTCCTGCTTTATTCACAGTGTCGCTTATCTGAACTTAAATTTTGTAAACATTATTGTAAACCAACTCCCTGATTGGAAATGAGACATATCGACCCCAGTATCAATTATAATTTTTAGTTTTTTTAACCTGTCTTATTACAGGTGAAATGCTTACAGTGTAACTATTGTTCGAACACATTTGATCCTTTCTTGGATCTTAGCCTTGAAATAGCAAAGGCTGATTCTTTATATAAGGCCCTTGCTCATTTCACTGCTGCTGAACAACTTGATGGTGGAGAGAGGCAGTACAAGTGTGAAAGGTGCAAGCATAAAGTTAGGGCACTGAAACAGCTCACTATTTACCAAGCACCATACATACTTTCTGTCCATCTAAAGCGTTTTCGTTCTCACTTTGGTGGGCAAAAGATTGACAAGAAAGTTCAGTTTGGTTCTACATTGGATCTGAAGCCTTTTGTCACTGGACCCTATGTAAGTTTATCAGCATCTTGGGCTTTGGAGTGTATTAATTTTGTGCTGATTTTCATTTTTGTTGGGAGTTAGTCATGCCTTTGAGAGAAATTTCTTTATTCCTTTATGGTAGATTTCATTTCCGTGGTTTAGTTTGAGTCTGCTCTATAAGTAGTACTTCAGATTTTTGAGATGTTCACTGTTCAGTAAAGCTCTATGTTTCTGTTCGTTAAACCGAGTAGCATTTGCGTTATTTCTTTCGGTTGGACCCAGAAGCTCCTTAGCCATGGTATTTTTTTTCCAGTTCCGGATTCTATACCCCTTATGTATCATCCATATCTACGTTTCAGCCATGATGGATAAAGGTTCTTTAGCTTATGGCTTGGCTTACATCCATTGTTTCTAAGTGGCTGGTCTTTGGAATGAAGGGTGGCCTTTTCGTTTGTTCCTCCAGAGACAGACAATTGGATGCAAACAAACCATGATACACAGATTTGTCATCAATTGGCAGTCTAGACACTTTGTATTGGTCGGAGTGTGAACGGGTCAAAGATGACTGACTTTTTGTTATAACAGGAGGGTGATCTCAAATACACACTGTACGGAGTTCTGGTTCATGCTGGTTGGAGCACGCATTCTGGTCACTACTATTGCTTTGTCCGCACTTCAAGTGGATTATGGTACAAGCTTGATGATAATACGGTAGGTTCTGAGCCCTTTCTCTAAACTGGTGCCCCACTCCCAGAACCCCCACCAGATGTTTGCTTGCTGTGCTACAGTATTAGCCAGTCAGCTTCTTATCCTCAGTAAGATTTTATGTTAGCAGCTACTGCTGATATGATCCTGTGCTGTTACGCTTGTGCTTTTGGCTGGCTGTCTATGCTCTTCTGGAATTGAAGCTTTTTATTCTTATAGCCAGTTTGTGTCGATATAACTTTCCTGCCCCCCGCCCCCCCCCCAAAAAAAAAAAGAAAATAAAACACATTCTGCCTGTGGGAATCCTGCGTGCTATCGTGGACCTCTGTCTTCCCACTTTACAAGCCCTATCAGTCTCGATTACCCCCCCCCCTTCTGCGGGAATAAGGAATGGAATAAAGGGAGATAAAGTAGAGATGTTTGCTGTTATTTTTTTCTTGCATTGATGTGCAGCCACAATGACTCTTTTGTTTGTGATTGTATCATTCAGGTCGCTCCAGTGAGTGAGAAGTCTGTCTTGGAGCAGAAAGCATACATGTTATTTTATGTTCGTGACAGGAAGAACTTTGTTCCCAAGAAAGCCTTAGATATTGTTCACAAGGAAAGCTTGATCACAACTATGCGCAAGGCCTCTGTGCCCAATGTTAAGGAGTTTCAAAGTGATCGTACTCCTGGGAATCCAAGTGAAACAATTCCATCCGGTTCTGATTTGAAGACCTCCGGCAACATTGACACTTCTGTGAAGGATTTGAATCAGAAAAAGGCTGATAATACAAATTCTACCGAACCCACAGCTTTGAATAGGTAACTGATCTTTTTGCTAGGGCTTGAGTTAGACAAAATCATGCACTGAGCTATGCTGATAGTGGTCATGCTGTGGTTAGCAGCCCTAAAGCCACAGGTGATGTGGTTGGTTCTAGCTGCAATGGAAAGGTTCAGGATCAAGTGTCCGTCACCAAACCTTCAAGTCTTCACAATTCATCTACTACTTCTGGTGATGGGGGCAACAAAACTTCTGATGTGGTAAATACTCAACCACCAAATGTTGCTGCGGACACGAAGGACGTACCTTGTCGTGAGAATGATTGTAAGTTGGTGAAAAATGACCCACCTTCGTCAGCTACTCAACTGAACACTGAAAGTGAAATCTGCAAGGTAACTTTTACTGCGTGATCCTTCTTCCCAAGTCCATCCCTTCCTCCAAAAAAGAATCTGACATAAAGGGAGGGAAATGAGTGGAACAAATAGCTTATTCTTGTGAAACATCCTCTAATTTTTTCATGGACTGGCTACCATTTATAGGAGGAAGCTGTTACGCCCAAGGAAGAGATGCAGCCAACCGATGCCAAATCAAGACGTAAGATGTCAATTGTGAATGGATCTTCCAAGCGATCTGATCGCACTCAACGGGGAAAATTAATGAAGAAGATTCTGAAGAGTAGAGTTGGGACGCATCTTAGTACCAAGATGCTGTATGGAGCATCTCTAAGCTTAAAGAAGAGGAGATGCAAAACCAAAAAACAGAACCATAAAAGTGTTCTGCACGAAGGCTCGGTTGCTAAAGCTATGGTCTCTGTAGATGTGGTGGGTCCTGCAACATTTGAGACAAAGGTGGAAGCTCCACAAGCATCTGGGAGCTCCAAATCAGATCACATGGGTGTTGGTGCCTCTAGTTGTTCTCAACCACCAAATGGAGTAACTCGTGCTGCCACTGTCGTATTCAAGGAGACTCCTGGTGAGTTACTTATGGTGCTATATATAGTCTTGTTTCATAAGAATTGTGCCAGGTATGTTTTAACAAAGGTCAAGTAACTTGAAAAAGGAACAAAAGCTGGTCTTGGTGGAATGTATTGAATTCAAAGAGCGATAATAGTGGGTAATTAGAGAATTTGTTTAAATAATTGTGATAATGAAGTGGATGTATGCATGTTTTGTCAAACCTCTCCTGTTCTTCACGTTGTTGTATTACTGTTATTCTGAATAGTTTGTGCAGCTGCACAAAAACTTGGGCCATCTGGCTGTTTCTAATGTTTAACCAATATGTTGAATTGATGGCATCTGTGATTTGGCTTTCAGTTACACGTTGGGAGGGAGTAGACACACCTTCAGCGACTGCACGATCAAGTGGTCAAAAAATGTTGAGCATTGGTTATGTAGGAGATGAGTGGTAAGTCCCTGTGCTTGTGTCTTTTTAACATTTCTCACTTCTTTATAGTGTGAGTTTGTGGGAAGTTTGAACATTGTGGTTCTGCTTGAAATGCAAATGCATATTAGCTTCTTTTAGTCTGGGTTTGTTGCAGCTGCTACATTGAAAGCAATTGCACCCTGCCCAAGTAGGACTTTTTTGGGTGTGAATGTGGATATAAATATGCATGTTTGTTCATCACGTAGAAGGACTGAGTCGATTCGGATTGATCTGAGTCGATTTTTTTTACCCTTTTGGGTGTCATCGTTGTTCTAGAAATCACCCCCCCCCCCCCCGGCTCTACCAAAACCAAAATCCCAATCTTAATGTTACAACTTAAGCCCCTAGGACCGACCTCTTAGCCAAGTAAGATTTGGCTTCAAAGTTTGAACCAATGGACCACGTCCGCTCAAACACCCTGATAGAATATCCGTGTGGGTCTCTTGGGAAATCCCCTCCTAATCTTTTTACGCAAACTCTGCAGGGATGAGGAATACGACCGTGGTAAAAGGAAGAAGGTAAGAGGGCCAAGACACGATTTCAGTGGACCAAACCTCTTCCAAGAAGTTGCATCACAGAAAGCAAAACGAAGACGACAAAACTGAGTCAAATCGGAGTACATCTCACAGCCTTGTACTCTACCAACAATCAAGGATGTGATGCAGTTTTGTGTGGAGAAGGGATGAATAAATCAGTTTTCAGATGGAGTAGGTATCAGTGGCAGTGCAATTTTGTGGAATCTGTTTGGTAATTTTTTGTTTATAAATTTCAAATTTATTTTTGGTAGGGCAGAACATAAAGGGAAGAATGTTTAGGAGTCCCACTACAGTGAGTGTTGTATGGGTGGGTTGGAAGTATGTTGTGTATGCATTCCCTTGATGTTTTGTGTTTGCGCCCAGTTATCACAAATTTATTGTATCCCCTTAGGAAGCAGCTTTGATGGCATCTCTTGTTGTCTCAGTACCTCTTGATCAATAAAAGATCAGCTAAATTTTGATGTTCATTCATTCTTTCTTTCTTTCTTTGTTTTTTTTCTTTCCCAATTATTCAAATTCCAATTGGACTAGATAGTTTGTAACAAAAATTGCATACAACTGTAAAAACACCATCATAGCTGCACAAAGTAAAACACCAAAGCAAAAAGTTGCAAAGCAAAACAACTATCAAAATTTGTCATTCAAATTTCCATTCTTTTCTTCTTGCCATTGCTCTATGAAAATTTTTGTCGCCATCTATTGGTCCTTGTGAATAAGGCCCAGATCACAGTCAATCTTTGACGCTCTGTGTATTTCCTCAATCTATCATTCTTTCTTTGTTTGGATAACTTAAGTAGCATCAAGTATTTGTAAAAATATTGTGTGAGATTGTCTCACTATATTACTTTTTTTGCCTTTCACACTTACACTGATACATGACCCCTTTTTTTGTTCACCTTTCACATTCTCAAATATATAATAATCAAGGATAAATACAACAAGATAATGTAAAACCACTTGCAATAGTGATTAATTTTTCGCTCAGTCGATGTGGAAGATTGTCAAGTAAATAGAATGTGTAGCATTGAGAGGTTTGATTAAGCAAATTGATTAAGTGGATTGAAAATTAATCCAAACCGCGAATAACATGTTTCTCTTTCTCTCTCCTGTTCTCTCCACTTCTCTCTCCTCTTCCTCTATCCTTTCTCTATCAATTCCCCTTTGGCTTCTTTTCACAATCTCTATAATTGATGAAGAAGTGTTTTGATGAATTAAATTTTGACTTAATTGATTATCCACCTCACAGCTCAGTAGAAAATTAGATTGACATTGCAAATGTTCTAAAGCCTCACTTATCATATTTTCATAATGACTCACTCATTTTTTTAAACATATTTGATAGGAGTGATAGTTAAATACTTAAATTGAAGCTTCAAAAACCATAACATATATTAATGATGCATTTGTTGGTTATTTTTTTTGAAAAAATGGGTCAACAATCAACTTTTTCAAGTTGACAAACTATCATATATTTGGTTATCTATGAAATAATAATTATTCAATCTAAAAGTTAAAACAAAAAGAAGGAAATATTAATATTAGGAGAAAATAAATTGTCCTAGTTTGACTGACTAATAAGGTCAAAATTTTAAAATTTTGACAATTAATTTTTTAAATTATATATTGAGTTACTGTACATTACTACCATTATCTGATTTATAATGAAAAATATTTTTACTTAAATATAAAATGTGAAAATTAATAGTCTAACTAAGTCTTATCTCGAAAACCATAAAAAATATAAGCGATATCCAATTATTTGGGACGGAGTAAAAAAAAAAAAAAAGAACTTTACCTGGAAATAAAAAAACAACGTGTCCATTGGTCATTACTCAATACTTATTTGGTGTATTTTGACTGGCGTCGGCTTGTTCTTGTAGTTGGTATTCTAGATTACATCATTTAGTTGTGCTTGCTGGGGTTTTTCTTACCTTCCAATTTCAATCCATCCACTTCGACGGCCCTTCAATCGAACGACTTTTCCTTCCAACTTCCCCTCATTTTTCCCAAGTCAAACCCCCCTTCATTCAAATTCCAATCCCCAGATTTTCAAATCACAAAAAACCGTGTTGAATTCAATCCCTAATCCCTAATTATAACATAAACCCTACTTGATACACAACCCATCATCAATCTTCCTTGTTTTGGAGGTTTTGATTGCTAGTTTTGATTCAAGAAGTCTTCTATCTGCTGAATCTTCATCTGGGTAATCGGTTTTCCGATCGTTTTCCGATGAATTCAAGCCCTAGATCAAGCTTAGGAGGTCCTGGATCAACAGATCCCACTACTCCCAGGAGGAATTCGAAGCGACCCAAGTGTATTTTTCTGTCTTAATTTGCTCTTGATTCTTTGTAATTTGTATAGATCGATTGTTTGGTTTCTTTACATCTTGCGATTGTTTCACTGATTGTGGATCTTTGGTTGAATCATCGAAATTTGTGGTGAAAAAAATTCGTGGGTTTGTAGCAGTTCTCTAGTTTAGGGTTTTGATTGTGATCTTACTTTTTGTGATTATTCCCTTTTCTTCATTTTGACTTTCTTGTCAAAGGTTGTGATTTAGTTTATGCTTGATTTAGACATTGGGGAGGACCTTTTATTCTTCATCTATTTTGTGTGTTTATGTGGTTGCTTGCATAGGTATAAGGAATTTCCAAGTATCTTTTATTGGGGAATTCCATTTTATTGTCCAAAGAATAGAGGAAATTGGTGCAGAAAAACGACTCCATGATAATCAAAATACAAAGTAACGTTTAGCAAATTTTTATGTAATCAAGTCTATATGATGATGTTCCTCCATCCTGATTCTTGCTGTAATATTGTTTTGCTTTTTTAATTGTTAAGTAGGAGGATTAATTGATGTTTGATTTGTAGTTTTTGTTTCTGTGTTTGATATGATCATTTGATGAGGTTTTGAACAATTTTTGGATGTGGGTTTGTGGGAATGAAACTATTTTTTGAAGAGATTTTCTCAAAGTTTTCATTTTCTTAAAACCTTGCAGATTCAAAGTTTACTCAACAGGAACTTCCAGCATGCAAACCGATCTTAACTCCTGGTTGGGTAAGAAAGAAATGATTCTTCTTCCCTCACTATATTGTTTTTCTTCTCTTAATGTATTTGTGCTTTCCCGGGAATCTGATGTGTACATGTATGTTCTCTACTTTTACAGGTGATATCTGCATTCTTGCTTGTCAGTGTTGTATTTATTCCTATTGGTGTTGCTGCTCTATTCGCGTCACGTGATGTATGCTTCCAACCAACTTCTGACTGTTGTCCTTGTTCGAATGCAATTTGATTTCTGATGATCAGAATTTTCTTTTGGCTATAAGGTTGTTGAGATCGTGGACCGTTATGATGATCAATGTATATCGGGTTCTAAAGCTGATAAAGTCAAATTCATTCAGAGTCCCGGGGATAAAACGTGCTCGAGAACCCTGAAAGTAAGTTTCTTCTGCATTGGTGATACGTTCTTCTTGTGAAATCAGAGGCAACGTTCTTTTTATATTGTGGCCACTATTGTCTTTGTACCGGTTCAAATGTTGACTCTTCTCTTGACAATTTTGCTTGTGTCTTCCAGGTGTCAAAGCATATGAAAGCACCTATCTATATCTACTACCAACTTGACAACTTCTATCAGAACCATCGCAGGTACATAACTTATTTTCTGAAGATTTTTCGCTCAACCCTGTTATCTGTGCTCGTTTCAGTTGTATCACAGGAGAGAGGATTATTGGGATCTGTTTGGTTGAAAACATAATTTTTTTTTCCTATCCGAAAAAAAAAGTCGAGCCTAGGTGAACAATGGCCACCAGTGACTCAATGAGGACAAGTAAGGCTTTGTGTGATTGTTGGGCTTGTTAGAGCCAGACGTGTTGGAGACGAATTGTGTGTTTTTTTTTTTGTTTTTACTTGGGAACAAATAATATTTACCTCCCACCAAGTTTTTGGAAAAGAGGATTTTACCCTCGACTTTTGAGAAAGCATATATACCCTACCTCACCTTTATAGTTAATGATAGATATCCATAAAATCCGAACTGATGTATTTAAATAAACGAAAATACCCCTACATTTTATGATGAAAAGACAAAAATGCTCTTCCCTCTATCTTCCTCATTCTCCCTCTCCAGCTACCTTCCTCTGAATCTGAACTCCAAATCCTTGGCAAATTGAAGGGAGTATCAAACAATCCTCTGGCCTATGAAGTCAATGACAAGGCATCGTAGTAACGGCCGGCAGGGTGGTGGAAGAAGGTCTGGCTATGTGGGGGCCCAGCCTGACCGAATGTTGCGGATAAGCCACCTGTGTCGGAATTGGAGTCTCCGCAATCGAATATGGCTGGGAAGCTGCATTCCTTTGCTTCAGTTCCAATATGACGTACACTACTTGCTAGCCTTCCACTATCTAAGATATGACTTACACTACATCTAGCATTATTCCCCAATGATGCTCCATCACCATGATTGAGTGAGGGAAAGAGAGAGAAAGTGTGTGCGTTTTCAAAACTATGGGGGTAGAATTCCTCTGACTAGCAAATTATGGAGATGGAGAAACAGAGGATGGAATTTCAGACCCAAGGATTTGGAGTATCAGATTTAGAGGAAGGCAGCTGGAGAGGGAGAATGAGTGAGGAAGATAGAGGGGAGGACATTTTTGTCTTTTCATCATAAAATGCAGGGGTATTTTCATCTATTTAATATATCAGTCCAGATTTTATGGATATCTATCATTAACTATAAAGGTGAGGTAGGGTATACATGATTTCTCAAAAGTTGAGGGTAAAATCCTCTTTTCCAAAAATTTGGTGGGGGGTAAATATTATTTGTTCTTTTACTTGGAATGAAAAAATATATATTAAGAAAAAGGAGATTTTAGAACAGTATATGAGGAATATCTTCTTCGTTCCGCCTTTCTCTATGCAGGTTAGTGGTTCCTTAAGTTGGGCATTCCATAACTGAACACTTTAACAGTGAGCAGTTAATCTTATGGAATGGAAGTCTATGAGCTCGGTTATGCTTATGTTGTCTATTTGTTTATTGATACCTAGATGTTAATTGTCTATGAGCTCGGTTGTGCTTATGTTGAGTTCTATGATTATTCTTGTGAAGAATAAGACAATTGTCTTGTTGAATGATATCTTCTTAATGATTTTGCTACATTAGGCATGGCTTACTTGTTCATGAGTAGTTCACAATTTTGCCTTTCGAGAAAATAACCGGTTCATTTCACAACATTGCTCAATGGTCACTCATTTGCTCAATAATTACTGGTTGACACATGCAGATATGTGAAAAGTCGAAGTGATCAGCAATTGCGGTACAAAAAAAGTGCAGATGAAGTTAGTGCTTGTAAACCAGAAGATTCGGCCAATGGGAAACCGATTGTGCCATGCGGCCTCATAGCCTGGAGTTTGTTCAATGATACCTACGCTTTTTCTATTGGGAACAAGAACTTGACCGTCAACAAGAAGGGCATTTCATGGAAGAGTGACAGGGATCACAAATTTGGGAAAGACGTTTACCCCACCAACTTTCAGAATGGCACTCTTATCGGTGGTGCTCATCTGAATGAATCTATCCCGGTATGTTTTATGGGTTTTCATTTGGTTGTATTAGTCTTGCCCTTTCTTCTGAGTTCATATCGTAGTATAAAAGAAAGGTTGCAATGGGAGCAGATACGGTTGAAAATTGCATCATGGAGCATTTATTATTCTCCATGTTAATTTCACCTCACCAATGTTTGGCTTCATTATGTTATCTTCATAATCTTGGAATCAGCCGCTTGCAAGCAGGGATGTTTGCTGAGTTAAGGCTGACTTGGGAAAACTAAAGGGGCTCGACCCGAATGACCCACCTGAACCCGATTTGACCCAGACTGTGTAAATGACAAAATTAATTGACTCAGAATAGATCCAAACCTCGCTTTGACCCGAGTTGATTTTTCATCAATGTTACTCGTTTTCGCGAGACAAGCTTATTGGTTTAAAAATAAAATGGCACTAGAATAAACCCAACCTGAAAATGACCTGCCCAAACTCGAACCCAAACCTTGTTGACCCGAGCAGGGCCCAACCTGAACCTGACCCAAATGACCCAATTGCCAGGTGAAGAAACAGGAAACCGGATCCAACCCGAATGACCCACCTGAATGTTTGTTGAATTAAGGTTGACATGGCGAAACTGACCGGACCCAACTCGAATGACCACCTTGACCTCTCTTGACCCGAATTGTTTTTTCACCAAAGTTACTCATTATCACGAGACAAGCTTAATTGGACTTGGAATTAACCTGACTTGAAATGACCTCACCAAACCCGAACCCGAACTTTGCTGACCCAAACATGAGCCAACCCGAACCTAACCTAGGGATGGCAACGGGGCGGATCGGGGATGGGGGAGTATACCCCCGTCCCCATCCCCGCTCCCAAAACTCATCCCCATCCCCGTCCCCATCCCCGCTTCGGGGAATGATTTTTGCCCCATCCCCATCCCCGCTGATTCCCCATCCCCAACGGGGATCCAACGGGGATTTTTTAAAACTATTCTAAATTTAACTAAATTTTAATCGGATCCGATTTTTAATCGAACCCGGTTTTTAACAGGTTCAAAATACAACGTATTTAACTTGCTCAAGTAATAATACATCAAAATCAAACAATAATATATCAACAAGTGAGAATAAAGTGGAAAATTACTACTTTGTCTTTCCCATTAATATATATATCAAATTAGAATAAAGGTTATTCGGTAATTTTAACATTTTCGGGGATGGGGATTCGGGGATGGGGACGGGGAATTCACCCCGGCGGAGAAAATGGGGACGGGGATGGGGAAAATTTTGTCCCCATCCCCGCCCCGTCCCCGAGCGGATTTTAGAAAATCGTCCCCGTCCCCGTCCCCATCCCCAATGGGGGCGGGGATTTTTCCCTAGAGCGGGGCGGGGCCCCGACGGGTTCGGGGATTCCCCGCCCCATTGCCATCCCTAACCTAACCCGGATGATCCAACTGCTCGGTGAAGAAGCTGGAAAGAGCTGGAACCGGAAAGAATTAGATTGTTGGAAAGAGCTAGAAACAGTTAATTTTCTAATAGATGAACTCCCATATTGGAAGTTGCAATATTTTCATATTCTTTAAGTGACAATCTTTTTGTGCCAAAAATGTTATAAGTATTTTGCCTACGTATTATCCTATCTTCACAATAACAGCATGGCACACGCTGCAGCATTTTTTTCCAGATCTTGGAAATGACGGTGTCTCGTATTTGGTTGTAACAGCTTAGCGAGCAGGAGGACCTAATTGTATGGATGCGAACTGCAGCTCTTCCGACATTTAGGAAACTATACGGGAAGATAGAGCAGGATCTCCAACCAAACACCAGCATCAGTGTTGTTTTGCAGAACCGATACAACACCTACAGCTTCAACGGGAAGAAGATGCTGGTGCTCTCGACCACCAGCTGGCTTGGCGGCAAAAACGAGTTCCTTGGAATTGCTTATCTCACTGTTGGGGGCTTGTGCTTCTTTGTGTCCATGCTCTTCTCTCTTATCTATCTCGTCAAACCAAGGTCAGTTTTTCGCCATTCGCAAATTTGTGTTTATTTATTTTAGAGCAGGTCTTTCTGTGTGGGATCGTCTCACTTAAAAGTTTATTGTGAAGCAGTTAGAATGACCTACTAAGACGACTGTGAGACACTGTTTGGATACTCGCAAACACATGCTAAACATAGAGATAACATAAAGGAATAGGCTTTGCTATTGGTAGTTGTAGAATGCACACTATGGAAAATTTCCTATGGTTTTCATCCAAACATGACCCCTCTCTAAGGCTAAAAACATAAAGTCATAAACACAGCCATGATAGAACTATTTTTTCACTCGGAGTCCACCAAACACATCCTGAAAATTTAAAAAATCACGTGTCTGCGTGTCAATGTCGTATTGTCGTGTTGTATCAGGTCACTAGTCATTGTGAATGCTTATTAGAGAATCGCTGACAAAATTCATCCGTCGATGTATTATTAGTCAGTCACCTTCATATTTAAAAACTTTGTTCTATTATTAATCGTAGCAAAACATTAAAAAGTATGTGAAAGAGTCTTTCATTATAACTCTTAGGTTCGGCAGTCTCACGATAGAATTTTGTCTGATCCATTCTCTACTTCTGATTTTATCACTGTATTCTGCCTAATTCCTTTTGCTCCAAGTCTAGTTTTGGATCATTTGTTGTCGGTCACAGATCAATTTTGTCGGGTCCAAATTGGCTAACTTGTTTTTCTTTTGTTTTGCAGGCAACTCGGAGATCCCTCGTATTTGTCATGGAACAGATATCCAGGAGGACGATAATATGATAATAAGTTTTGTGCTCATCTACCCTATGTCAACATTAGGAAATGTTGTTTATGTAAATCCAGCAATTTCGGAAACAAATTTGTTCGTTCAACTACTTGAGATCTCTCATTTCTGGGATTTGACTTCTTTTGTATCAGCGAGTTAAACTTAGACACGGTCTGTATAAATCCAAAATTTGCAAAGTAGAATACTGTCTATATTCATTTCAATTCTCTGATTGTTCAAAATTCCGCCTTGACAAAAACCAAGGCTCCTCATAATACTCTAAGCAAGACATTGGAAAGGTAAGCCCCTTCTGGGTAGGAAGGATCGATCGGGTGGTCACTTGCTGCTCCAGCTTGCCGTAAGATTGTCACTTTTCTGTCTGCCATGGCCGCAGCTCCCTATAAAACATGACAAATCAAGTAATAAATCAGTTCCGAAATTCATCTGCCAAGAGCGGTTCGTATGAACGCAAAACATAATCGAACTTTGAGCTTCTTAGTTTCCACTAAGGTTTAATTCTTTTCTTGGTGGAAGCAAAAGAAAATTTCCGTGCATGAAAACTCTACTTTAGGTTTTCACACAAATTTCTCAAATCTAAACTGGAAAACCAGCAAATTAGAGGGTCAAACCCGATTTGCCATTTCACTTGAAAATTTTGTTTATAAAGTTATATTGTATTGAAGTTTATGACTTTTGATAGGGATTTGTGATTATTAACTTACAAGCTGTTCATCGATCCCGGACTGGACCGAATTGGATTGGATTGAGGGCCGAATTAGAGGACTAAGCTGGACCGAAAAAAGTTCGGTTCGGGATTGGACCGACCGAACTTTGTTCGGTCCAGTCTGGACTAGACTATACATAAAGAAACCCTATAATTTTAGTAACTTCAGTCCTTTAATTCGGTCCATGCGTTGGACCGAGGACTGGACCGAATTTCCCTCGGTCAATTCAATCCGGTCTTTGGTCCAGTCCAGTCCATTTTTCGGTTCAGACTGGACTATGAACAACCCTTCGGATATGTCTATTCGTTGCTTGGTTGGGATTCAGAGTATTAGTTTTAGTTAAGTTTAATTCAATTACATATTATTTCTCTAATTTAAGTTGAACCTTAGACTAATCCATTATTACACGAAGATAATCATATATTTCATAGGGTTTTTGGCTCAAAATAATCCGAAGTCAGAGGTCATTGGCTGAAAATAATCCAAACTCACTTTTTGGCTGAAAATAATCCAAACTTTTAACCTATTTACTCGGACTAAACCGAAATCGATTTCCGCTTAACGACATGTCACCATGTAGTCCCGATCAAGATAAATTCAAAACCAAAATCAATTAAAGAAACATGTGCTCAGGCTTCTCAGTCAGAATTCCGTCGCCGGAAATCGATTTCGGTTTAGTCCGAGTAAATAGGTTAAAAGTTTGGATTATTTTCAGCTAAAAAGTGAGTTTGGATTATTTTCAGCCAATGACCTCCGACTTCGAATTATTTTAAGCCAAAAACCCTATTTCATATATATTGAACAAATTAAAGTATTTAAAGACAATATTATAAATTAAAAAACTGACCTTAACCCATATTACCCTTGAAATAGGGCCTAGTGGGCAGATTTGCTTACCCTTCTTAAAAATGAATGCAAAATAGGTTGATATAACAGGTTCAGACTTTGATGTCTAGGTTATCAAGCAACAATCGAGATAGTTGTTCCAACAGTCACTTGCATTTGCATTTTCTCCTATCGTGCAATAATGTTGTATACTTTCACGAGCATATATTAACAAAAATGCAACGTAGTCTTACCTGAATAATACGTATGAAGGTTCCACTCTGAGTCATCGCCCCAGAACAAGAGCAAGTCATTAGGAGACCCCCCTTTTTGATTAGTCTCATGGCTAATGCATTTAGATTTCTATACATTCCGGATGCATTTTGCAGAACCTGTGTAATATAGAATGTTCGATCAATAGCCGAAAGCAAAGAGGTGATTCCTAAATACATTTTCTAGCTGGATACCTCGGTGGTATCCATTTCTCCACTGGTATGAGATTATCAGATCATACGTCCGTATTGAGGATATATATATCTGATATATATGTAAATATCGCATTTTACTGCTCCCAGTTCAAACTCCTGAATACTAAACAAGAGAAAGAGAATACTTAAACCAAACCCTATTTTCATTTGCTCACTCCCATTTTCAATCCCCACACCAAAACACCCTATAAGTTTTCATCAAATCATAAGATGCCAGAAATCAAAATGCAATCAGTTTCATCTCGTATTCTGACCGTGCACTATAGATGATTATGTGCAACTTAACTAACCTCCTTCCGAGGAGCCAATTTAGGAGGATCCAGGATGACAATGTCCCATAGCTCATTCCTAGAAGCAGCGTTCTTCATGAATTCGGTTGCGTCTTGCTTCAAGAATGATATTGTCTCAGGAGATAGGTCATTCAGAACGATATTCTCATTGGCAAGCTCCACAGCAGGCAGCGACGAATCAACACCTTGAGTAGGTACAAAACAGTCGGAGCTTTATCCCAGTACAAATATTATTATTCACGAGAAAGATGCATGGAAAAAGAAGCAACAACAATATTATTTCTATTTATGGAGGCAGCTCAACATCAAAGTAGGTTTTCTACTGCTACTCTTGATGCTTACATGGACATAATTTCTTTCTAAATGGAAAAGATCAAGTAATTTTGATGGCTTATGGCATTGTTACCAGGAACGCTTCCCGGGTCGTTAGTCTCTGAACGGGGGTCGCTAACTTTTACACAAATCTAGTCTAGTTTTTCCTTCGGAACGCTTGTTCCCCAAACGCGGGTCGCATGTGTATGTAGTGTTTCCGGTAACTATGGCTTATGGTGTGCCTAATACTTGCTTTATAAAACTATGACTTGAATTTACTTCTTTCAGTAGAAGTTTACATGCAAACTATGTATTGTAGAGCCGATCAACTGCAGCCTCCACATTGTTCAAGATGTTTAAGATGATTGTTGGACAGATAATGGACATTGTACGATAACCAACTTGCAAATAAGATTCAGTGATATACCAGTGACGGATGCAGCCTCACCCCGTGCAGCATTGAGAGCAAAACCACCACTGTAGCAACACATGTCGAGTATTCTTTTACCCTGTGCAATTGTTGCAATAAATTGACGGTTTTCACGTTGATCAGCATAAAACCCTGTCTTCTGCCCCTCGAGGGAAATTGAGTAGTTGATTCCATTTTCCTTTACCTGAAAATATCATAGCCATGTCATCACAAATAAAGACACAAACAAACTTACAACTTACAAAGGTCAAACACAAAGAAAGCAAGCTATTCTTTTAGTTGTCTCCAAATTCTTATCGGAAACCACGCAACAAGATAATCTGTTGCCTTTATTTGAAACTCACGGCTCTCATAATGTGAAATCTCACACTTGTCAATCGTTGAAGCACCGTGAAGTACGTCAGACTATGTTCAATGGTGATATAAAAGAGAGAATAGGTTCCCGATGACCCGATAGCAGGATGAAATAAGTAAGTCGTGTCCCGTCTGACCCCCTCCCCACAGTGAAAGGATAAAAATATGAATCCAGGGAAAGAATACGGCAATTGTAGCACAGTAAGAACAAGAATGTATAGGTTGCACGGCGGTTTACCTTAACTTGCGCCAAAGGAGTGGCAGGAGTTGTATGCTTCAATTTTGAAACATCTATTCCCTCTTCTTTTAAAATTTCAACTGAAGGTCTCCAGTTAACATAATTAATTCCGTTGACTTTATTTATACAAGCCTCTATTTCTGGTCTATATTTCTCAACCCAAGCCGCAGAAGATGCAACAACAGCTACATCATCAAACACATCAACAATTAGTCCAGACAACCTGAAGTTCAATAGCGGAATCAACATTAGATTAAGAAACTACCAAAAAATTAGGGCAATGCTCGACGAGGAGCTGTATAAAAAGAAGAAAAGAGCGAACCCACAGATTTCACAAGAAAATAAAAGCAGTTTGATGAACGGACCTATCTCCTTCGCTGTTTACAAGACGGTATGCATTTGTGTTAGCAGAAGGAAGCCCTAAATGTCTTCGTAATTCTGTGGCCGCGTCAATCCTTTGTTCAAGTAGTCTCTCTATGTTTAAGGCACAACCAGGATCCCTGCATCATTTCAAAAAAAAAAAAAGGTTTATCCCTGAAGAAATAGACCAAGAAATTAAGCGCGTTTCTTAAAGATACCTTGCTGCTTCTTCCTCTAGTTGCATGAGACGGACACAAAACATAGAAACAGAGTTATATAAGCCCCAGCCAATTGGTTTCTCGGTTCCATCAGCAACCAGTACAACATCTCCAGTCTTGGGTGGCGGTCTCCCAATTATTCTATCAACAGCCCCACTGTAAACCATCGGACTTCCATACTTGAAGAGTTGAGTCTTTCCTTTCTTTAGGACAACCTTTGCTACTCCTGTAGCATTGACATCACGGATCACTCATCAATTGATTAATGTGTTTGTCAAAGAAATACTCGAGTATTGACATCCATTGATCGATTTCGAAGTAATTTATCTCTGTACACCATGTATGCATTTGCACTTTGTGATAAAGATGACCCGCTTCAATACTAGTATCCGTGTCCAATAATGATAAGATTTGCTGTTGCTTTTCCCTATGCAGTATAACTAGAGATTTCAGGTATAATACTCAAAGACTATTTGTTAGAAAACATTTGAATATGACTGGACTGAAGGGAAGCCCTTCACTATGAGGTTGGAGCAAATGAATTTTTTTGACCAGCCTACATTCTAGTTAATGCAAAGAAACGAGATGTTTATACGGCAATTGGTCTTCCCGAGTGATGGACGGAATCAACACATGTTTTCGCATGGGGATGACTTAGGATGCCAACAATAGTCTCTTAAAATTAAAGAATCATGACTCAAAAAATATGCACACTTCCAAATAGATTAACATAGTGTTCTTTGCACACCATTGAATCCAATGGGCACCTCATAATATTCTGATAGACAACAGATTGTAACCTAGCGACATTCTGATCAACTCTATTTATCATGTAATTACCTCAACATAGCACACAAACACCATTTCTAATCCGATAACATTAACAAATTGCATTGAGTTTGCCAGGCCCAAAAGAGTGAAAGGAGAATCTGTTTTCCTCTATCTAAATAAACTAGATCAATACCCCATACTGAGATTGGCAGCCTGTTCTCTTCGCCTTTTTTCCCCCCTTCAGTGAATGAGTTTAGAATAAGTTATGCAAAAAATCCCACAAAAAGTTCAATATAAGTTCAGCAAAGTCATCCTTTAGTTCCCCTAACAGCATAAACTTGTTCAGTAGCATCATTCCAACCATTGAAGCTCATATCTTTCCTCTGAAACAACTAAATTGGATAGTTCTTTGCTGCTAACTTATTCCTAGAGACTTCATTCCATTTCTTCAAGTTAGAATGACCCAAAATTCAACCTAACAAATTCTAATCAATACAACCTATCTTTTAGTGTTTTCTAATCAATTTGGATAGGGGTATTGGCAGTGATGCAATACAACCTAGTGCAACATTTCTGATTGTAAACATCAATCCCCCAAAATTCATCTCATTATTTAGGGCTAATTAACACAAAGACCCAGAAACACCCACCAAGCTCATTCCACAAAAACTCCTCCCAAATGCAAATTATCGCAACCCAGCGAAATTCTAACAAATTCTAGTTGATTCTAGCTGCGAAAAACAAGTTTGAAGCAGTGCATGACAAATTGAAGCTACAGGAAGAAGCATAAATGGTAGCAGATAGTGAAATTGCAGAGAGAAACCTTTGGGGGAAGTTGAGGCGATTTCCTGGAGAGAGATGGCAGTAGCAGCAGCAGAGGAAGATGAGAGAGAGACGCACTTGAGTAGGCGAGAGGGAAGCAGGGTTAGTGTTAATGTCATTCTTCTTCTGAGCTTCAAACCATCAACAATGGCTAATTTGGCTATGGCGGATTGGCGGGCAAGTTTAGGCTTCTACCCTGTTATCCCATTTATTTAGACCTGTCAGCTGGGTTATTCGGGTTAGTTCGGGTTTGACCCATTTGGGTTTGGATCCATTCAAGTGAACAATGGTTCGGGTTGTGTTGGGTTTGGGTTAGGTCGGGTCGGGCTCGCTATTCGAGTCGAGTCGAGCCGAGTCGAGCCTAAGCTTTGGCAAGTTGAGACTCGGCTCGTGAGTTATGTCGTAGCCTCGGACTGTCGGACATGTTCAAGATCAATTGAGAGTTTAGCGAAGGTTAGGCTCGCGTCTTGGCCCACCGAGGCTTATGAGCCTCACAAGCTTTAATGAGTCCACCCTTTGTTCATTATCGTTGACCAGTAGCATGGACAAAAATCTGTTCGACCTGAATATCTGAATTTGTCCGACACGAGTTAAATCGGAATTGGTGATCAATTTTTCGTCTGAATTATAAATTTGTACAATTTGGTCATGTTCGACTCTAAAATCGGGTTGGGCAGAGAAAATATTAAAATTGGATCTGAATTCAGAGTAAATTCAGGTTTAGGCATACTCAGACAAATTCAGACAATTTGGATCTGGGTTCATACGTCACAAAGTGTCTGTATTTGAAATTTGGACAAGATTCGAGTTTGAAAATTTTGTCCAAATGTCAAAATTGTCCGAACCAAAATTGACCCGAACCCAAATTTTGCCACCACTAATTACCACTCATATTTGTAAACCTACGCACTACAACGTAATCAACTAAAGTGTAATTCTTTTATATGCCCCGTTCTTTTATATGGTTGGTTGCGGTGTGGTGCAGTGGAAATTTGAAAATTGTGGTGAGTTGGGGAAAGTTGTGGTGAAATGTGTAAGATTGTGGTGGATTATGGAATGTTGTGGTGTAAATAATTGTAGGTAGATTGGTAGATTGTGGTGGGTTGTGGTGGATTATGGAATATTATGGTGTAAATATTTATTTTGTAAGAGGACCTACACATTATAAAATTTGATTTGTGACCTTAAATATGGAAAGTACTCATGTTGATAATAAATGAGCTACTTATAAATGATAAAGGTAATATTTGGGTCTAGTCCTGGCAAAAACCGACCCTACCCGAGATCGACTCGATTTTTCAAACTTAAAATATAACAAACTTGAAATACGGGCCATACCGAACCCGACTTGTCCGAATTGACAAGTCTATTTAGGTCTGTCAATTGACTGCAAAGTATAATCACTTTGGTGAGTGGTCTATGAAAAACTCAAAGTCCTCATACTCATGGGCCTGGATGAATCTTAGTGAAGGTAATAAATTTGAAACGAATTTCGATGGAAAATCGACAATGGTGTTAAAGTGAACTTCTGGAATGATAATTGGTACGGTCAGCTACCATTATCTTATTTAACTAATCAGTCATCTACTCATGAAAAGAGCAAAGTGATTGTTCAAGAATTCATTTCAAATAATGATTGGGATCAATACAAGCATAGACAAGTGCTCCCAAAGTCACTTGTCCAACGCCAAACGTTCTTAAGACCTCTATTCTTGTGTTTGCGAAGAAGGATGAAGTTTGTTGGGTCCTAACTGGCGATGGTTAGTTTTTAACCAAGTTTGCAACTTGGCTATGCCATGAGTTAGAATTGGGGCTTAAATGGGAAGATTGTTGGATATGGAAGCTGGATATCCGGCCAAAGCTAAAAATCTTTCTCTATTAGATTTTTCACAATAGTCTACCAATTAGAGGAAATTTATGCGTAGGAATATCAACTTGGACTCCTCTTATTCTATTTTTCTCCAAGATTTGGGATTGATAACTTTAATAGCTCTATCATATCACACACCCACTTCTCATCAAATCTCAATGAAACTGAATTTCTCAATGTAACACCAAAAATCAATTAACAAACTTTTAAGATTAACAATATTCAAATGAGGAGGTAGAATATCCCCAAAAACTAGAAAAATAATGAGAACTATAAAACTTAGACCAGCACCATAAATTAAAAAAGAAAAATACTTTTTTATAGAAATGTTAATACACCTCTTAAAGTATACTTATTCCTACCTTTTCTTTTGATCTCCAATTATCAAAAAAGGAGTTCTCAAGCAATAAAAATTGGGCATAAAAGATTTGCCATAGTGAAATTGGATATTAGGTACAAAATTTACGCTCTTCCTCAACTTCACATGAAAAGTTGATGACAATGTCTTGATCTCACAATCACTAGTCATTACTTGGTGAGCTCTTATAAACGTTTAATACGAATCAGTCCATGTCAATATTTCTGAAGAATGCTTTATCTTCACTTTCTGGTATTTAATTTCTAATGAAATGGCAACCTTGAGGACCTGCACAATAATAAAAACATTGTTTATTCAATAATCTTTATAGCCAAACTTCATTTTAGTAACATGTCTTTTTGTTTTCTAATTTTGAGTTTCTGTTATCAGAATTGAGCCACTGTTAGTTCATAAAGGGGTAAAAATTCTCAAGTCACAATTTTTTTTTCACCATTCATAAGTCTCAAACTTGAAACTCTACTTAAGAAAAACAAATGCCAAAGCACTTTGTAGATGCTCCAACTACATAAAAAATGCTTTTATGACAGTTCTTACTAAACAATCATTTAAATTTTTATTATTATTGCAATTGTTGCTTGGATGATAGTTTATTCTATCCTAGTTAAATTTTACTTTATTTTGTTGGTTGGTTTTGTGTTTTTGTTGTTGTTTATGTTGAAACTTTTTATCTTGTTCATCATATTTGTCTTTTGGGAAATATTTATCTGTAAAAAAGAATCATTTTGACCTACAATTTATCTTTATATTTAAATATAAATGGCAATAGAGAATGTAATAGTAATAAACTAATAAGATGAACTTACTTGGATCGACAGTGACAAGCATGGCAATCCCTCCAAATCCACAAGTACCTCCAGCTACTTTGGTCCTTTGCCAATAACTATTGAATGCATAAGAAGCATGGGCCACAACTGAATTGGGCTGATAGCATGGCCCATTGGGTTGAATTGGGCCACAATCGGCACCCGACCCACATGCATAGTTCATAGCTTCTTGGAGGATTGGATCCGGTACTGATGGTTTCGCTACACACCAATAAGCCTGTCCTCCTCCTCCTCCTCCTCCTCCTCCACCACCACCACCAAAACCACCACCGCCGCCAAAACCGCCGCCGCCGGTGGTCGGCGGTGTTAAGGTTATCGGTGGCGGGTAAACCACTGGTGGTTCAAACACCGGCGGGCTGGGGGCAAACCCAGTTGGGGACGGAACGTACCCAACCGGGCTAGGAACATACACAAATGGGCTAGGGACGGTCCCACTCCCGCCGCCACTAGGTGGACTGGGCTCATAGTAAGGTGGGTTGGGGACCGGGGTATATGGGCTTGGGGTGGGTGTGGTGGGCCCAGGAATGACCGTGTATGGCGGAGGTGGGTTTTCTAGTGGGCCTAAAGGTGGGCTCAAGATGGGCCCAGTTGGGCTTGAAGGTGGATTTGGGCTGGATTGAGTTGGGCTTGGGATGGTGGGTGTTTGTGGGGGTGGATACACACAAAATGGGGGAGGGGAGGTGTCAGTCAAAGGGATAGGGGGTAGTGAATCATAGGGAGGTAGGGTTAGAGGGGAGCTTACATAATAAGGGTCAGGGGTATAAGAGTCTTTTACTATTGATACATCCATTACCATGTTTAAGTTCTTGGCTAAGTCTAATATTTGCAAATGGTTGATGAGGTTGGGGTTTTTTGGATTTGTGGTGTCTTGTGATTGAAGCCTTGGTCTTATTGCATCTGTAGGAAACAAGAAAATGGTAAGATAGCTGAAGTTCTGGCATAACAAAGAGTATTAAATTTATCGGTTATTTTTAACAATATATTGTATTTAATTTAAATAATAAAAGTAATTCCGACATATTAGTACGATGAATCTTTCTGCTAGGAAAAGAAACTGTGTGTATTATATTACGATGACATTGAACACAATTTTTTTTTACAAAAAACACCAACAATGCATTGGAAAACTCAATTTAGGAGGGAAATTAACTAGGAGGGAAACACAATGTAGGAAGACACGATTTGCATATTGATGAACCATGTTTTACCTAGAAAGTTTAAATTATCGTAACCCTATTTCCCCTATTATAAGTAAGCAGGAAAAACATGCAAACTATACACACAACAACAATCGTGTACTTATAGCTTGTTTGTAACTTAGATTCTCAATGCCTAAAACCTTGTATTATAACAATATTCCTTAAGTTCAATACAGAATTAATGAAGAAGATTGAGCCGTTATTTACTATTTAAGATTGGACGAAAAACAATAGGGTCGAATATAGTGAAAGTATTGACATATACTTACCACAATGTAGAAGTAAGGGAGGAAGAAGAGTGAAATAATAGAGAAGCTTCAAACTCCAAAATGCAAGGCAATGCTCTCTTCTCACTTCCATGTATTCAATTCTTACTCCCACTCCAATGTTTGCTCCAAGGGAAGCCAAATGGAGAAGAAAGATTCTAGCTTCACAAACAACATCTAGGATATATATGCTTACTTTTCTTTTTCTTTTTTTTTTTGGATATAAAATGAAGTAAGTTTGATTCCTTAGCCAACTAATGAAGATGTGTGGACGAAGAAATTCTAGGAAGATACATGTAGCTACACTAAGTAAAGTTGCTGCCTAGTTTAGCATCAAGTTATTTATATATTACAATAACAAAAAACTCTCATGTTTGAGTGCGCTATGGTATATTCAGATTTAGACAATTTCTCTCCATAAATTAAAATTCATAAAAAGGTTCATTCCTAAGAACGGACCCAAAAATTTTCAAAAAATCCCTTTGAAACTCGAAAAAGACGCTAAAAACTACCCAATCAAAAACCTTTTGCAAAAACTAATTGAAAATCAAACTGTTTATATATTAAATAAGTAAATTAATTATAAATTTAAATAGTACTACCTTCGTTCCATATCTGGTGTTAGTGTTCTCAAATCTAAAGGTCCCATTGTTCAACTTACTGTGATATATTTTTAAAATTCGACTTATCATTGTCCAACCTCCTATAGTTTGTCTTACTACAATAACTTTCTCTTACTTTTCAATTAACTTTCCTCATTTTGTATTATCTGTTATTTCACAATCTCAATGCTACATTAATGATAACATTAATGGTTGAGTTGTTGTCGTGTAATCATAAGATTATGTGTTCGAGTTTTGGAAGCAACCTCTTGCTAAAATGTAAGGTAAAGTTTGCTTACATTATATCTTTGAGGTGACATCCTTCCCCAAATTTCGGCTTGCATAGATGCTTGGTGCACCAAACTGTGCTTTTTAAGTAATTTTTTTTTTTTTGTAATATTGATGTTTCCTCCACCCTCTATAAACAACATATAAAATAAAAGAAACCGAGAATAAAATTGACTTTCTAAACTGTTAGGAGCTCAAAAAAAGTGGACATTGAAGTGATTAAATAAGATGTATATATTGGGATTGTGAAGGATTTGGTGCATGTTTGAAGGGCATATATGCTTAGCTTCAGGCTGCAAACAAAGAAATATGAGGAACAAAAAGTTAAGTTTTTGCCTCCCTCTTTGTCTTTTGCTTGCTTTCTACTCAAAAACCCACCAAATGGAAAAAGAAACTCAATTTAAAAATAAAAAAAAAGCTCTCCCTCCCCTTATAACTCTGAAAATGACACCAAAATTGTTTTTAATTTTGGTTTGTTCTTGCAAGTATGTGATTTTAAGAATTGCAAATTACATTTAACCTGCATATAATCATGAATTGTATAGGTTTACTTAGCAAATGCAGAACAAATTCACCAGAAAAAAAGGTATTTCAAATCTCAACTCCTACAAAACAATATCAAGTAAAGTATGTTTTGTAATTTATTGTATTGGACATCTCTTAATTTTTCTTGTAACATTAAGATATTGAGATATTGTTAATCTCCGTTTCAACATTAAAAAATTGGTAAATTTCGAGACCTTAAGATACATGTAATTTGTCTCCTAGACATTAAAAAAACGTCATCTCAACCATTATACGTCGAACTTATGGCAGTAAGAATTTTGATACATTTTAGTGAAAAAAAAACCCCAATGTACCTAATATTCTTACCAATAGCAATTGATACTCTATCTCTATGGTTCAATTTCATGGAGTTTTCAGGGAGCCTTTGAAACTCATCCACACCCCAAAACAACTACAACACAACTAGTTAATACATTTCAGTTGTGCTTTCCTCTCTGTGGCTAAGTTTAACAACATCAACTAAGAACTAAATCTCAAACTCCATATATACAAACCAACATACGAAACAATACAGATAAATCCGAAACAAGCATCAGAGACTGTCTAATGGCTTAATTTTTGCAACCTCGTCGAACTCAGGCCTCGTGTATTTGTTGTACGTTACGTTCAGGAGTGATGTGCTACTTGCTGCTTTGTGGATCTTCAGGATCATCTCCGCGCATTCCCTGGATGTAGTAGAACTAGCATGAGTGGATTATTCGGGGGTCTTCTTTAGGATTTTTGAACGCTAATATAATATACTTTAGATGTTGGGTAATACTGCACTATGCAATTTTCTTGTATCATAATATAGTGTACTTTGGGGTGTTGGTTCTTAGTAGAACCTTATGCTAAATTCTGGTGCATATTTGTCATAGAAAATACTCGTGTGGTTTGTACATGACATCCACTCCCGATGTACATTACATAGTGCATTATCGTTCAACACCCCTAGAATATACTCCCTCCATTTCATATTAATTGTCCTTTGACGTCATTCATTTCTCAACATATAGTATACAAAAGTACCGTCATTATATTCATAACAGAAAATACTATCATAAGAATATAATATTGTAATTTTTTGAAAGAGGACATTTGGGACAACTATGGAAAAGAGGGAGCAGTATATTAGCATCCAATAATCCTTTAAGTTAAATTGAAGACGATTCTAGAAAGTTTGTGAGAAAAGAAAGAAAGAAAAGAAATACCTGATCTGATGTTCTTGGTATCTAGTGTGTTTTCCAAGTAGTGAAGTCCATGCTGGGAGGTTGTTTAGGGTGCAACGGGCAACATAGACAGCTGAAGCGCATAGCAATGAGGGTCGGTACTTTAGGGCGTCGTACTCAACCAAGGACAACTCGATGAGGTAGAATGCGAGATGTTCAAGCTGCAAAACAAAGAGTCCACCAGTTGCAACAGAGTTTAGAAACCAGATTCAAAAGGAACAAAGGGAAAGAGGGAGGAGGATAATGCAGCAAAGTGTGATGATGGTGGAAAAACCTGTTTGTCTGTCTGAGAGGCCTTGAGAAATCTTAGCATGAAGACGTAAGGCGTTGGCAAATTCAACCGAAACTTCAGATTTTTCAGTATGCTTTTTTCCTGTGAATTCACAACATTCAAGTCACATACTCATATTAGGAGAAAGTGGGGTAAGTTTGGAATGAGCATTACTTTAGTAGTCCAGTTATGTCGTAAAAGGGGAAAAGAAAAGGATTATCGAGTTTAGGACTTTAGGATTTACCATATCGAGTACTTGCTTTCTGGTGTATGACTCTGCTGAGATGCTGATCAAGTCTTTGACCTATGTTAGACGAACCCAGTAAGAAGCAAGCCGGAATACAAATGTACAGAAGATCATACAAATTGAACAGAGAACTACCCTAGGGTGCCAGAAGTCCTCGTACTTTGATGCGAGCAAGAGTGAAGCAAGACCAACCAATTGAAAGTCTTTCTTCTTTATAGGAACTATAGAAAGATATCTATCCAGCAAGGCTACTGTGAGGTAAAGTGTTTCTGGCATCAAATCGAATTTGAAATGCACCTGACATAAATATGGAAGCAATCTGTCAGACCTGTTTGGCTCCAATATACACGGGAAAAACATCAAAAAACGATGAATAGAAAAGCTAAATGTTGGAGATGGTGTCACCAAGTTCAGTTCCAGGGAAGTAGGAACTACCTCTATGAGCCAATTGATCAATATGCCCCGCATTGGAAGTGTTATGTCGGGCTGATTTGTCATGTAATTTTCCAATGATGTACTCCCAACCTGTAGTCGATAGAATTTTGAAGTAAACTTTACAAAAGAATTGTATGGAACATATTATAACCCCCAGGTTTGAGAGAAAGCATGTTCTCAGGCCATTTGCAAGAATTTTGATATATAGTTCGATAGCTATACTCATCAAAGCATAAAGCCATGTGCGTGGGGTGGATTTCTAACATTCAGCTAATCTAAATTCTGAAAAGATAAAAAAAGATAGTAATTACCTCCATTGTCCAATAATAGTGATAGATGTCATCGACATACTCTGCAACTTCAAGAGGATTTCCTTGATCATCAATACTTGGCAAATTCTCCTGTTCCGTAATCTCTGTCTTGTCTCCTACTAACTGCATAACACTTGGAACTTAACGGATGATGACTAAGAACTTAGAACAAGATATCTGTGAATGATTTTTACCTTTGATCTTGATATCAGTAATGATGTATATGACTTCCTACGATTTGATCTATTATTGGCGACAATCTCTGGTATATGTGGTTTTAAGGCGTCATTGCTTTCAGCCAGGGGTTTTCCTTCTGAAACTTCCACGGAATCTAAGGATTCAGAAGTCTTGTCCACAGAAGATGTGTCAACGCCAGCACTCCTAGTAGTTGTACCCAGAGACTTGTCCGGCATCTCAGAGTTTGAGGTCTTAGAAGCTTTGGAAGTTCTCAAAGCAGTCCCTACGAGTGGCTGAATTGAAGATTAAGTACCAATCAGTTTGTAAACTTTGCCAAGCAATTGTAACTTAATATGAAACTATGAAATTTCAAGAACACTTGAATTTACATTCATTCAAATATTATCACTACTCGTAAAAGTAGGGGTGAACTACTTTTTCACTAAAACCTGTTTGCAAGTGCCATACTCCTAACGAGGGCAGCACAAATTGCATACCTTGATTGATCTTCTTGGCATTTGGAGGACATCCTTGGCTGTCAGATTCCTTGGAGCCCTACAACATGAAAATTGGCATCCAAATGAGCCACTTCAATTGCATGGATTTGAACCACAATAGGGTGTGGTCAGTATTAGTTTAATAGTTCCTCATTTTGTTGGTATGCTTTCACTCATTTAATAAAATGATCTCGACTAATGAGGCTTCGAAGTTGAAATTTGCAGACAAACTACAACATGAGAAAGAAAGGATAGTTACTTGAAGTTTTGAACATTACAAATCTTCATGCTAAAAAGCTTTTACATGCTAAAAAGTATCACATTCTTTTCATATGTGCATTCTAGAAAAATAGTTATGTAATTCTGTGCCAAAGAGAAATTTCAGATGGACAGCCGAAAGGGCTATCACCTGCAGAGAAATGACAAGTTACCAATGTTAAGTTTGTTAAGCACAGCTGTTGATCCTTCAGCTGCTTTTTCTTGAAACCTTAATATCTGTTTTAAATTGTAATACACACGAGATACAACAAACCTAATTTCTTGTGGTGCTAAGAGTCATCCAACAAGAAAACTGACTATTATTTGGTTTATCAAAGAGCAAACTGACAGCAAGACGGAAAGAAAGAGTAAGCATCAATGCTACAGATAGGAGTTCTGATACCACTCACCCTTGTTTAACGCCATCATTCACTCTATCCTTTGGCGCTTTGCTTTTAAGATTACTCGCTTGGGAGACGGTTTTTCCACCAACTCTGGTTCTCACTGAAGTAAGGAGCGAGACAAGACAAGCCAAAATTATTTACCATGCTTGTTTATTAAAATTCTTCGGTTCTCACCATAGATAAGTTTATGAAAAACTCACATGTGAAACCAAGTTTTCTTGTTGTCGTCGCAGTGCTTCCAACATCTCCCTAGCAGCAGAAATAAAAGACGTCAAATTCTCACTCAAATAAATGAATCAAGCAAAATGACTCACTCAGCCACTTTAACAAATTTTCAGGAACAAAACAAGGCTAAAATGGCCCCTTAAAGGAATGTACCTGTAAACTGCTGGACCCAAACTGACTGGTTCTTTTCAACACTGGCAAGGATTTCCTGACCACATACAAACAATGCAGACAGGGGAAAAGAAAATAAAAGGTGTCAACACTACACTGGCTTCATAGAAACTAATGTAAGTATCTGAGCAACCAACCTTGTGACTGCACTGTTATCCCTGGAAATCTTCCTGAAAACAAAAGAAGAAAATATATACCAATATTGTTAAAGCTTACTCATATGCTAAGAACTGAAACTCACATAGGCATGCTTGCGGTTTAACAGAATTTACTACTGATTGAAAAGCACAAGTGGAGCAAAACCTGGCTGTGTTTTCTTCAGTGTCATGAGGTTGTGCCCCGTGGAAATTTGAAGACTTCCTCAGAACTTTGTTGCTAGCTGCAAGTTAATACAGTATAAGATATCGGGCTGATTGCAGCATATGAAACAGTGAATTTGAAATTGTTACCTTTTAGAGAGGTTTGGGAAACCCTAACATGAGACAAGTTTGCCTTGTTTGCCTATTTCAAAATAGAGGGTTTCATTAGTTATGTAATGAAACAGCAGGAAATGACGAAGATAGCAACCTGACACAGCATATCCAAGAACAGGGAAAAAAACATACTACAAATTAACATTTATGGTTGTTCACCTAAAAGTATGGAATCCATGATCAGAGAACATAATGGAAGTTGATGTGTGTTTCATTTTATTATATTGTTGAAGTTAAATTGGTGGCATAGTCTAACATTGCGTAACTTATCTTTGCTGCTCGAAGTTGAACTAAAGCTAAAAGAAACAAATACATAAAACTTTGCAAGGATCTTGTCAAATTAGCAAAGCAATATTTCAAAAATGTCAGTTGTGAGCAACACTATAAAGATTGTCAGCGTACCAGTGATGAGCGACTGGAAGAAGCTGCAGAGGAAAGTGTGCCAAATGTTGTCGATTTCCTGAAAACACTGTTATATGAAACTCGTTACGCACGAGAACTGAGGAATTCATCACAATTTAAATAAATGCACTTGTTCCAATGGATTTCTATCAGTAACCGCAAGACAAGGATGGCAAGGAGTTTATCATGTCCAGTACTTTCCAGTTTCAAAAAAAATGACTAGCAAAGTTGCAATAAAGGAATTCTGCAATTTGAGTTCAAGCGGGTAAAATTTACCAGAGAAATTTATCCACGATTCAATTGGCATACAGATTCAACAGAAGACACATACTTAACCATATGTGGCAGTTTACAATCAAGATTATTTTCTCAAATCATCAAGATTTATTGTGGCTGAAGCCTACATGGTTGGCATACAAAATGAACTTATTATAATAGTGACAATCTTTTACACTCACCTAGAGCTGCTTGGCTTCTCGAGTCTGGATGAATTCCCACGAACATTGCTCACATCAGCCAGAGCTTTTCTTTGGGTCGTCGTTTTATCTAATGAAAGGAAACATATGTCAAAAATTTCCCATTCTCAAGGTTACATAAACAAAGGATCTGAATCCTACCATGAGTTCCATAAACTGTCTTGGTCGCCTTGATGCCACTTGGAAGATCCTTCACATCAGACACAAGGATAAGATGGGGAATAAGTATCATAACACCATTATGCTCGCAAGAAAATTCTCACCAATGCATAGATAAATTTGAGTACCTTCAAAGAAGTTTTACGTATTGAAGAAGTCCCCTTTCTCGCTACAAGAGATGTTCTCCTAAAAAGAGAGCGTTTCATATGAGTCATGACATATAAGATTAACTAGAAAAAATACATAGAATCCTTAAAGAATCTCAAAGAAATCCCATTTATTTGATTGCCTAAATACATATCGTACTTCATACAATGTGCATACGGAACATAATCCGGAGCTACTGACTTTGGAATTTCAAACACCAGTATGTCATTTTCTTGCACTGCTGTTCGACACAAGCCTTCAAAAAAGCACCTCTGAGTGATGCTTGTTGTGATGCATTTTACATTATTGTTTAGTTGTTTACATTCCCCCAGGACCTCAAAAATCTCGCTTCATCATGAAGTGAACCCTACTTCACATTGTGAAAGTCATGCCACAGTAGCAATTTCACTTTTACTTGTCCATATTTTTCACAATTAAACAACTTATTCAGAGTTTCTCAATGGTGAACTCTCTTCTCAGGAAAAATGGATACATATATTGCAGTAAATGGATATATATAATCCTACTATTCAATAAGTCTCTAAGGGTCACATAACAAGTTGATTAGAAAATTTAAATACGCTCTTATTCATCTATACTTTACTCTAATTTCCTTCTGAATTCTCACTGCTTTAAGATCTTTATAAAATCAACTGACCTAATTTCTAATTTCACAACAACACAAAAGTATCCATAACGATCAACTAAAATGGTATAGAATATCTAAACATAACACATAAGATACTTACGATGAACTCGGAGGAATGCTATCTCGACTTTGACGATTAACCTTATCATTTTCGGAGTAAACCTTGAATTTACTCGAAGCAACTGTTTCGAGCAGATCAAATTAGCTGACAAACAAAAACCTCAAATTCATTCAAAGTGCGAAAACCAAAGAATTTCGAGACATTGATTACCGCTCCTAGTAGGTTTACGCAACTCCATAGCCTTGATTATGCCAACATTACCTTTCTCCTGCATACAAGAACAATAAAATTAGGTCAGCAATTAAGCAGATAAACCGAAAATGAAACCAATTACACAAATTAGGGTTTCGAGGACCTTGAGCGGCGCCATTTCTTCAATGTTGCACTCTGATTTGCTTGCTGATAGGAAGAAGAACTACTGAAGGGATGGATTCGGGGCCAGATTTTGGGGATTAGGGTTTCGGTAATGCATTCAAGAAGAATACTACCTCTTTCTCTCTCTATCTCTCTCTTTCTCTCTCTAGAAATGCATCTTGGGGTTGCGTTGTTCAGCAAAGTCGATCTGAAATGCGAGAGTTTGAATTAAAAGAAGTGTAGAGGTTGAAAAGGGGGGGGAGATGGTTACCGTTGCCAAGTGCCCCCGCTTCACATTGTCTTTTGAATTCTTCTGATTTTTCTTGCCAAAAATGCCCCCAGCTTCATCGGTGTTGCTAATGTTGGGCTTCCATTGTAGGCCCAATCTTAGATGGTCTTATCCTAGCCTCCTAGGTTATTCTTCCATGTATACACTCAGCCCAATAATTTGTACATACAACAAGCTAGGATGTCAGAATCGGATCAGTCACCGAACTGGTTGATCCAATAGGTCAATGGTTCAATTGGTCGGAACCGGATTAGACGGTTGACTCGGCCACGGTGGAACAGGTTAAAACTGGCATGAACCGGCCATGAGTTAAAAAGATTTTCGTATACTTCAAGAATCATTAAACCGACATGAACCGGCCAAAAACCGGAATAAGCCGATAAAAAACCGGAACTTTTAAAATTACATGACCCAAATCTCGATCTGACCCTGAACCGTCCGAGTCAACTGGTTTTGACATTTTTTTTTCCCATTTGAACCAGTTCTCTGAGCTAAGCCTGGAATCGAACCGATCAGCTTGCCGGTTCACGGTTGGACCGACTGGTCCGATCGTTTACAACACACAGAACAAACAGAGTCAGGTAATAAGTTGTGTCGTATTGGTTCATGTTCATGTCGGAGTTAGACGATTGAAGAACGTTCAACCTGAAACCTACCCATTTAATGAATGGGTTAAATTCTTTTGACTCGAACTGTTTATTATTAAAATAGATTGACATAACCCTAACCTATTTAATTACAACAATAACAGACTCCAATGTGGTCATGCTAATGCGGGGTCAAATGGCTCAAGTTCGGATAATGGATGTACCTCTTAACCTACATATATTGCATAAAAAGATTCTAAGGAAGATGCAATTATACTATGCAACTTGTGGACAACTACTCATTTCCCTCCTAAAATCCAAATCAAAATTTTAGTTTTTACCTCACTTTCATTTCAACTCACAAAATTTATGTATAAATAAAAAAGAAATATGTGATGTGAAATTATCTATCTTCGCTACTTTTTTACCTTTCATTTTCTTACTTACCTAAGGCCCTGTTCTTTTATGTGGTAAGTTGCGGTGCGGTACCGCACTATACCGTACTCTTTAATTTTCCATCAAACTACACCACAATCATTATCATTATATCTTTTTATTTTTCTCTCTTATCACTTTTCTTTTCTATTTTTTCATATTCTCTCTTCCCATCCACCATAACTTTCACCACAACTCACCACATTTTTTCAAATTTCACCACACCGCAACCAACCGCTATACAATCACACCACATAAAAGAACGGACCCAACTTAATCCTACATCCTTAAAGAATCCTAAGGTGAGAAAGTATTCTTTTTTTTTTCTAACAATCATTAATGAAACACCTAGCACCATAATTAAATATGATAATTGCAAAAATAATATTGAGGTAAAGGGGGGCCACTCATTATTTCTTAGCTAATGACCCGATCAATATATATATAGCCATCAATCACCACTTTTGCTCTTGACATACCACCCAAATAAAGAGGGCCAAGGCAAGCTTATAGCCACCAGCCACCTTAACAAAGCACTAACAGAAAAGAAGATGGATAAAGATGAGCATTTGCATTTCCACAACACAAAACCTCCGCCACCACCAACCACCGCGGCTGCCGCCAAAGACCACCGTGGGTACTCCTCCACGTGGCGGCTCAACCTCCATGACTTCCACCTCCCGACCTCCACCATCGCAAGTACGTACACTAATTAATTCTCTCTTTTTATCCATCATTATATGTAGTTATATCATTCTTCAATTCTCTAATAACTACATATCGATTTCTGCAATTCATTACACGCTCCTAGAACATATGTTATAAATGAATTCATTGTTCACTTGCATATACTAGCTGGATCGTTTACTCTAAATAATATACTTGTTCACAGCATATAACTTGAAACACAAATTTCAAGTGCATGTAATATATATTGATCGATCTCCATGCATGTCGTTAGATTGTTCAAACTTCAAATTACTAAGCTTAAGTCATTTGAAAAGGTGTTTGACCTAGCTAAAGCTCAGTTCAAAATCTACGTGGTGTGTGTTCTTGGATTATTAACACTCTGTGCTAGTATTTTAGTTTACTTCAATCTTTTTATTACTTTCTCTATTTCATATTATTAATCATTTTGAAAATTATGTCAGTTAAACTTTAAAAATTTTGACTTTAAATGTGTTAATATGTACTCCCTCCGTTCCATATTAATTGTCCTGACGTGTCATTAATTTCTCAACATATACGATATTATAATATACGAAAGTACCATCATTAGATTCATAACGAAAAGTACTATCATAAGAATATAATTTTGTAATCTTTTGATAAAATATACTATAAGAAATTCTTAATCAAAGACGACATTTTGGACAATTAATATGGAACGGAGGGAGTACAATGATTTGTTATGTACGGAATGCATGATTGCAATTAATAATAAGATATTATATAAGAAATTATCAATTAAAATATGATATGCATGACTGTAAAAGTCAACTAAATGACAAATAATATCGATTAATGAAGGTTAATTAATATTCGACATAGAAATTTAACTTTTAAAATATATAAATATATTATAGTACGTTAAAGTTTCAATTATAAAAACTTTAAATTCTACATAAAATCAGTTCATTCTATATATTCTATGAAATACTACATTTAAAAATTTCATATGGTGTGGAGTGTGGAGGCAATAAATATCTTGTTTTACTGTACAGGATAGTGCTACTTTCTTTTTCTTCTGGAAGGAGGATAATGTTAATTTAATCATACTTTAATTACTCCAGTTAGCTAAGTGCTCATCGTCAAGCAAAATTAGATATCCTAATAATCGTCCAAGCACGACGTTAATAATTTCTTGTGGGCAAACAATTCACAAGTTGTTGCCGTTGGATTACCGTAATATGGAAGTAATCACTCTGTTATTTAAGTGTCGTTTAGATAATTGTGTTAAAAATTTTGATCATTAACATTTTAATTTATATAATAAATTATCATATAAAATTGATGTCATTAGCTTTGTAATAAAAATACTATTAAAAATTATAATATTATATTTTTTTATAAAAATATTATGTGAGAAAATATCAATTAAAAATAAACCTCAAAAAATATGAATGATAAATAAAAAAGGACGGAGGGAGGGAGTATTAATGGAAGTGCATCTTTGACTAATTATTAGACACATAATTAATTGTTATAAAGTATCATGAAATTAGTTTACTTCAGTACTTTATATGATCTGGTTTTCTAAAATGTTTTAATGGTTAACATTAATTTAGTTGAATAAAAGTTCATTAGTGAAGCATGTGAATCCCTCTGAATTTAATTTGTTGTAATCTAATAGTTATAACTCGTTTTGTTTCTTAATTAATTAAATAAGTGTATGCACTCTCACAAATTGAGATTTATTTGTTGTTTTGTTGTAAGTTTGATGTTGCAAGAGACTTGATTTTTATGTCGAATCAGTTTTGTAATAGTAAACCTAGTCACTCACAATATCGCTAAGGTCATTTGACGGGAGAAAAGCAAGTTTGGCTTAGAGCCTGTTCAAATTAGATCGAATCATATGTACTCTTTGATAAATTAGCAATATAGTGTCTTCCCTATTTTTCCTTTAAAGAAAATAATATTATGAGAGTGTCCTATGTATATTTTTTTTATTTATGAGAATAATGAATATGTAGAGTATCAATTTATTTTAAAGAATGAATATATTACTTAATTAGAAAGTTATATGGTAAGAAAGTGCTCATGGACTACATATTGAATTAGAAAGTTATATTATAGAAAATATATGTACAAAAAATTAACGATTTGTTTATAATGAATATGTAGAGTATCAATTAATTTTTCTGAATTTTAGTTTCATGAATATAATGTTTAGAGATAATTATTGCGATACATAAAAATATATTGTAATTAATAGAGAGAAATAATTACTTAAGAATACCATATACTATTAAGAGTAAAGAAACAAACTAAATGAATTGAGCGACTTGTTTTTGGTAATTTAATTATAAGATAAAAACGTATGAAACATAACCCAAAATTATTTTAAAATAAAGCAACATATTGAATAAATTAAAATACATGTAAAAAATATATAGTTGGAATAAGTTACGATTTTTTAAGGAATTGCTACTTTTAGTTATTAAAATTTACAAGAGCAAAACCTCAAATTATATTTTTATTAATCAATGTTCTTACAATATGCAAAGGTATGATATAGTAGTACTTACAATTGTATGGATTGACATTGCACAAATGTTAAGATTTTTTTTAAAGGGAAAAATGTTAAGAATTTAGTCAAACTAGAAGTAATTACCTATGTCCCTAGCTTATAGCTTAAAAAAAATTAGCTATTCCAGTATTTGTCAATTTTAAAGTCAAATCTCGTGGTTCAACAAAGATTTACCTTGTTTTCATAAATCATCATGGAGTAGACTTTTATCTTTTTAAATTAGAAAGCATAAAATATAAAAATACTACAGTAATTTTGGTAAGGTAAGGTTACGTAGTATAGGTATAATTCTTTTATAGAAAGTAGTATAGGTAGAATTGAGTAGACATTGGTACGATAATGTAAGGTAGAAATATATGAATCTTTAAATATATGTTAGGTAATGTTAGAATCAAGAGTCTAAGTGTAGTTATTTAATTTTTTCAATTTATTTAACTGCAGTGATGATATTATTATATTACATTTTGACTTTTTGAGTTTATATTATACTAATAATAAAAAACAAAGAAATGAAGAATTAATCGTGGAAATATGTTTAAAATGGTGAAGGGGAGCTTTGACACAACGATTGAGAGTTGTTGTTGAATCATCGTGAGGTCACGGATTCCAGTCTTATAAATAGTCTCTTACAGAAATGCAATATAAAATTTGCTTATATTACAACTTTATGGTGAAATTATCCTCCAAATATCACTTACAGTGATATTTTGTAGACCAGACTGCCCTTATTTTCAAAATGGTGAATTAAGTGGTATCAAGACATTGATTATTTTAAGCAAGCTTACCAAGCTAGCTATATTCCTTTTTCGAAAATGATAAACATCTTGACTCAAGATGGTTGTTAACCATCTTGCATTTTTTCTAAATCACTAATAAAGTTAAATGTAAGTGTAGTTAAATCATTCTGAAGGTATGTCTCATTATTTTCAGGGTTACTACAACTTATAAACAATTTAAAAATAATTATTTATTTGTATTTATTTCATAAATATAAAACTTTGTATAAAATATGCGTTTTCTACTATGATTGATAAAATTAGGGTATTATTATATTTTTGGACCTAGCTAATAAGTATTATATCATTATAATTGATAAATATGTATAATTATTAAAGAAACTATTAATAAAAGTTACAAAAATATGAAATATGAACAATTTAAGATGGTTAAGAACCATCTTGAGTCAAGATGGTTATCATGGTCTTTGTTTTTATAGGTAGGCTCCACATCTTTTATAATATTATGCACTTACTAGGTTTATTTATAATTATAGGTTTAGAGTGGCAATCTAGATATTGTACATGCATTAATGATGAGGATATTATTAATATAGTAGTAGAAGATCTAGTCACAACTCACAAAATTTACAAAGAAGACAAATCTAGAGAGTTAGGTACATCGAGACTTGGGTTCAACATCATCCATGCCATGAAACATTGAACTCCACTCCCAACGCTTCCTTCTCATTAACCCAAATTTCTTCTTCATCAGTCAAGTCAAATACTCTCGTTAGATTGTCATCTTTGAAAATAGTGTAATCAAATCTTAAAAATTTTGATCATATATTTTTCAATATGTAGAATGGTTTGTTATATTCCCTCCATTTTTTTTATCCGTCATTTACGCTTTTCAATGTCAATGTTTAATCAATAATTTGTCATATAAGATTTTTATAAAAAAAATATTATACTTTTCTAATAGTATTTTTTATTAAGAATCTAACGATATCGATTTTGTATGATGAATCATTATATAAATTAAGATATTAACGGTCAAAGTTTTGGGCACAATTTCCTTAGCGACACATAAATAAAAACGGAGGGAGTATAAAATTACCATCATTAGATTAGTAACAAAAAATATTATTATTAAAATATAATATTATAACTGTAAATAGTATATTATACAAGAAATTATAAATTAGAGAGTAAGATTGGAGACCGTGACAGTCAATATTATGACAATTAATTTGGAACAAAGAAAATACAAAATTTGTATTTCCTCCTTTCCATATTAATTGTTGTCTTTAAAAATTGTCTCCATATTAAGAATAAAAATGATCAAAGTTTGTCCCTATATTGAATTAAGTTGATTATCTAGTCATTACTTGTCCCTAAATATATGATCTTCAAACCAAGAAAAATGACTTTGAAAAACTTTTATTTTGAGGATTCAAACAACCTTTCTTTCTGTCTATTAACCTATTTAGTAAATTGGAAAAGGAAACAAATTATTTTCATATACGGAATATTAGAGTAACTAGAATATCATCAATTATGGATAAGTCAATAGCTCATGCGCGAAGACTGTCTATATTTAAATCCCCCAATATTATAAAGTGAGTTTTCCATAAGAGTTTGTTGGTGTTGCTGTTTTGTTTGGATAAGTCAATAGCTAATTAGCTATGTCTCCATATATCTAAAAAAAATCATCATCTAAACTGCCTGTAGTTTTAATCAATTGTTTGCTCAATTGATAATGTGGAAAAATGTGGAACAATAAATTTTTTGGTTTTTAAGTAGATGAATCAAGTGGGATGGAAATCAATTGAGATAATGAGCAACTTTTCTCTCTTTCTTTCTCCTTTTTTCTCTCCTCTTCCTTTATCGATTTATCCTCTCTCAATTCTTCGTTTACCTTCTTTTCTCAATCTTTATCATTGAAGAAGAAGTTTTTTGACGAGGGAATTTTAGCTCAATAAACAGTCCACCTCACAAAAATAAATAGAAAATTAAATTAACACCGCAAATACTCTTAATATATAACAAGATTTTACAAAGCAAAAATGCACATTGGGCCTCATGATGATACGTAGTGCGCGGTCCATAGATTATCCATAATTCCCCACCGAGGGAAAGACATTGAATTGGACCAGATTTAAATGATTCATAATTGTCCGGAAGACCCTTAATTAATTAGCTCCAACCACATTAATAAGAAAAAGATTATCACCTTCCAAGATGATTCGTCTGAATCAACCAAGGGTCGCATCCCTAATCCCATTGTGCATGGTCATTCAGTAATCAGAACTGAAGAAGTCCCTAAGTTGAAGGACGCCATTTGAATCACCCTCCCCAGATCATCTCTGACTATATACTCGTCACCAGCTTTACCCTGACTCCTTGACCGTCAAACTTGATTTTTATCATGCCCCGAGGTGTTATATACCAAGACATCCACTTAGGTTGTGGCATGACCTTCAAAGACTCAAAGAGTATAACCTATGCCCTTCCAAAGACTCCATCAATCTGTTTTTAGTCCTCCATTCAGCAGCCGCTCGCTTAGCTCTTAACAACGTACTTCTAGAAGAAGTAGACCTCTGATTAAAGACCACCATATTTCTCATCTTCCAAATATTCCAAATATATTAACTCCAACAAATATATTTTCCACTAAATTATTTACTCATATTGCTAAATAATTTGAATATAAAAATAAAACATACATGTGTGATGTTTGACTTTATTTATTGCTTATTTTCATGTTCCATTTTTGTTTACTCCTAATATTCAAATAATTTTTTCACAACATTTAATTTTCTTTGTGGGTATATTAAAGTTGGTATGCCAACATATAATTATATTTTGCAAGGAAAGAACGAATCTCCCTAGTCTTGTATAAATGGGATAATAAAAGCATTGTTATATACAAGTCAATCATGCATGGTCAGAAAAAGGCATGAAAAACAACAAGAGATTGAGAGTACTACTCTTGCATATTCTTACCAAATCTTTGTTTTGATTAATTGGAGTTCCAACCGAACTAGATTATTTAAGATTTCAGAAACAAATTAAAATACCACCAATACTAACGCTGGCAAAGATTCGGGTCTGGGTAAATTCAGCCATACAAATTCGGACAATGTCAAAATTCGGACGAGAAATTCATGTCCGGACCCGGTTTTATTTCAAGTCGGCCCGGGTCAGACAATTTAGACGTAACTAAAATCGAGTTTGGACAATAGAAAAAAAATAGTTTTATGTCCAAAAATTTGGTCAATATCAAAATTTCATATGAAAAATCTATATCCAGACCCCGTTTTTCCGGGTCTGACAATTCAGGTATTCCGGGTCGGACACATTTTGTCAGCTCTAACCAATACAAACCAAACAATTCTCTAATATTAAAGGTTGCAATTTTTTAAAATTTTGTTTTTTAAGAATTAAATCGTAAAGATGGAAATATAGGATTCTAAATTTCTAATTGGACCACAATTCAACAAAGAAATTGAGAGTAGCACACCACATATATTATGCTAAGAATGATGTGACGATCGATGAATTATGTCACTGTCTTCGGTTGTGTATCATACGCAACATTATAGGAAGCTTCCCTTCGCCATCTTATTGTTGGACTACTTGAAATTTTCGTGTTGGATGTTTTTATATGTGTGTGCAACTATAACCAATGACATCACTAATTTACTTTTGAATTATAAACTATATATTTTGGACATTTATTTTAAATTACAATGAATGATGTGAAACTTTATAAATTTTGACTATTAATTTATTAAATTATAAATTAACTTGTTATATAAGGCCATCACTGTTAAATTTGTGATAAAATGTATTTTTATTTAAATACAATATTATTAGAATTGTTTATATAATATATGAAAAATTAATGATCAAAGTGTTTTTTTTTATAAAATAGTCAAACGACTACATTAAACACTGAACGTTTAAAAAAAGCATTTGTTTTCTGATAAAATATTGTTATTTGAATATACTTATATATATATATATATATATATATATGAGTTGGACTAATAAATTATTACGTTCACTAGACTATAGTTTCAATTCGGGTGTAATTGCCAATCACATCTTGCCGCTCAGGCGACAATAGGTCCAGGGGACAAAGAATAAATTAAAAATTAAAATCAATATAATTTGTGTTGAATTTAAATTTTATCAATCTCAGTAATCTCAAATCAAATTTGGTTTACCTTCCAAACATAAACTCCAATTATTAGAAGAAGCAACTAAAGAAGCAAGACAACAACAAATAAAGGATCCAACGAAGTAGTTATACATGCTGATGAAAATAAGCACGGTCTTCTAATGTCTCTATGATATTAAACTAATTAATTAAGTTTGATCTAATCACCAATCCCTTTCTTTTCTCTTCTTTTTCTTATTTTAACTCATCAATAATAACATAGTTTGATCTCCCCTTAATACAACCTCATCAGCAGAAGTATCCATAACTGGCCACCCCAATAATCATCTTCTTCTTCCACTAATCACAATTAAGTCAAATTAATTAGGTGATTAGAGTTGAGAAAATGGCAAATGAGGTGATAATAGGAGAATCAAGAAGAGAGCTTCTATCTCCATTACCAGATGTAGAGTCAGTTGTTGATAATGAGACCATCGTAATTAGTGATAATGAAGAAATCCCATCTTGGAGACTTAAGATTAGTGAGTTTCAAATCAAGAGGCCTAATCGTCCAAGACTTAATCCTCTTACTCGTCTTCTTCTCAATAGTAAGTTTAATTTTCTCGACGCTTTTTATTAATTGTCGTAGTAATTTGGTTTTGTTTTCGATTAGGGTAATGTCTTGATGGAATAATCTTCTGAATCTTGGATGTATCTTTCTTTCTTTTTTTTTTTTTTGATAATTAGAGGCTATTCAGCCAAATTTATTCAAGAAGAAAAAGTGCTATAGAGCACAAAATCCTCCCCCCTATACTGAAAATGGGCAGAGTATAATAACCAAACGGTGTTCCAACCTATACCTCCAACAAGGGAAAGCCAAAAAATTAAACCTAGACCGAGTAAGGGTCACAATAGAGTACCGTTCATAGGACCCTTACAAAGTCAACAAAACATACATCCAAAATCACAACCTATTAAAGGACAACTTTCATATAGTGACTTATATATTCTTCTTTGAATGTATCTTTCTTTACGTGGTTCTTAAGAAATTGCTTTTTTCTTTTTTAAGCTATGAAGGTCGGGTTTTTGGTCTTTATGAGCTTTGTTGGTAGAATAAGGTTGAGATTGGTTTAAAAGAGATGTAGATTGTTATTTTTGTGATGTTGGTAGAATAAAGCTGAAATTGGTGGGCTTTGAAGTCGGTTGATGTTATAAGAGAAAAGTAAAAAGAAGGGTAAAATTAAATTTTCTTTAATTTACATGTTTTATTATATGCTTTTTTGGCAATAAAGAGGTTTTTCTGATAAATAAATGTAGTCGGTGAAATAAGAAATCGGTAAAAAAAAAACAGAATAAGGTTTGCTATTTTTTTATTATATGGTAAATAGGGTTAAAAGCTAACTCAAACTTATAAGAGTCGGTAATGTTTGAAAAAAATTTGAGAAACTTATAATATTGAATTAAAGTTATTTTTTTTTCTTGACACAGATTGATAAGAAAATGTTGATGTTAGCTGAGAAACGTTGGATGGGACTTGGGAGAGAGTTTAATGGTTTCTTTAATACGAAAAGTTTGGAGACGAGTAACTATATTTAGCAACTAAAAAAACCATGTACTTATTAATTAGAAAGTTATTTAGAAGTGTAATTTTAGCAAAAAATATATTGAGTGAATGTTTATAATATTGTAAGAAACACTTATATCTGTTTCTCATTTAGTATATTTGACGATAAAAGAAACATTAGACAATAACTGAGTCTCTGTGCCTACTTTTTTACTTAGTTGTTTCTCGTTTGTCTTTGTAAAAAAGAGAATATTAGACTATAACTTGAATTTCTTTACATTTCTTTTCACTTATATATTTTACGTCACGCATGTATATACCATATTTTGCTAAAAGGAACTTTTCGTTAAGACTGCCAATTTCATTATTATATGCATGAATATATGTTTTTGCTTGTCAAATCTAAAAAGAGTAAACATTTATAATAAGGGAACATTAGGGTTAAAAGTCTATACCTTTTGAAGCGTAAATGCATTTGGATGAAGTTTAAGTACCTAACATTCTTTTCCAATCTCTATGGTTGAAAAGGACAACTAACCTTTCCTTTTTTTTTTTTTTTTTGGCAAATCAAGCTCATGCTTTGCCTTTTTTTTTGGCAAATCAAGTTTAATTTTTTTATATTTAACCAGAATAAAATGAAGGAAAGAAATAAAATTAAACACTATATGATGATACTGATTTTTAATATATAAGTAAACGACTTACCTTATTTTTATCAATATTCATTTTTATTTAGAAGTAAGTATTATTTTGGGGACTTACAAGGAATGGCTTTTTTTTATATATATATAAATTATGGACTATGGACCAAAATTTATTGAGCGAATAAAGTTGGAAAAATCGAAAAAAAGACCATGAAGCACTTACAAAATCTTTCAGAAAGAGCCTCCTCCATGGAAATTTTATAAGCTAGGGAATGACTTTTTTGTGAAAGGCTAATTTTATGAACAAATTTTATTTTAATGTGGAGTTAGAATATGAGTAAGAGTTGAGCTTTCCAAATTTTGACCTACACGTATCCTTCCTTCATTGGGCTACAATTGCTTCTGATAACGACTCCAAAGATATAGTTTTAAGACATGCATTCCTATTTAATCCGCCCAGAGTTTTACCATTAGAAAAAAATATAAATATAAGCAAATATTTTTAAAAATAAACAACAAAACAAGGCATGGAGTATGTTCCTTTTTTGCAATTTTTTTAATAAATTTAGTAAATTTAAGCTTCAAATTTATTTGTTCTTAAAATTTGGATATGTATCCCTCAAAAATTTTTTTTTGGATACGTAGATTATATTGTTAGAATAATATTATTAATTATGGTACAAAATATGAATGAAATGCATGTCTTTGGAATTAATCTACTATTTTTTCTGATAATGTGAGCAAAAAAACAGGCATGATCGATCTTCCTAAGAAAATTATAGTATAATGACAGAACAAAAAAATATTACAAACTAGAAAATTGTCCATTTGGCATTTTCTTAACTTTAAAATTAGGTTTAGATTAAGATGATAATTTTTTATTTGATTAATGGTTGTCCATTTGAATTCATTTGGAGGGTTTTTTTTTTTCAAATGTAATAATTAGTTTGAAATTCAACTGAAATTAAAACAGTGTTCGATATATATTGAACATTATTGGTGAATGAATTCACCATGTATAGATAAAATCATGGTGATGACAATATACTCCCTTCGTTTCATATTAATTGATATATTTCAAAATTTTTTATATATCAAGATTTAATTAAAAAAACTACGTATATAATTAAATAACACTATTCTTTAAGGTGTTTTTTCGAATACTAAGGTGTAGGTAGTAAGAGAATGTGAGTAGGAGTAGTTTTTATTAATTGAAAAAATAAAAAGGTTAACATAATTATTGAAGTTTGAATAATTAAATTAGATATTAGGAAATGGAGAGTAACAATTATTTTGGAACAAAAAAATTAGTTTAAGCATCAATTAATATGGAACAGAGGGAGTATAAATTAATATGGAACAGAGGGTAGTGGTTAGGTGTGATCATTTGGGTATTTTAGTTAGTTGTTATTGTAAAGATTAATATTCTTCATGCTTTTAATTCACACACTAACTTTGTCATTTGGTAGTGGTTTGTTTTTTTATGCTTTTGATATTCTACCCACAAAATATCAAAAAAAGCATTAAGGTTAAACTTTTGTTTGATTCCAAAATGGGGATGATAGCATTTGAAGTTGCATCTCACTAGTATTTGGCATTCAACTGATATTTTTTAAATGTCAAATGAAGTTAGTATGTGACATTTGAAATAATGTTTCATATCTTTTTATTTGTTAAAAATAGTATTTGAAAATTTTATTTTTAAAAATTATGTATATGTATTTATGTCATTTATATTAATCAGATACCCCCTATAAAAAAAAAATTATTGAGCAGTACACTTCTTTCTCAAACGTTCATTTGAATAGCTATGCCATTATCTACTATCTAAATTAATATCGTCCATGGTCTAAACTGTAAATTTTGCTTGTTCTTTTTGTATGCATAATTGATACATATAATAAATTCATCTAATTTTCCTATATTTATCTAAACTTACTGAAACTTTTCGATTTTTTTTTACTCAAATTTATCCAAATCTACCAATTCAACACGGCCATATTCACCCAATTATAATCAACCTTTTCAAATATATCTAAATTTATTACCCTACAAATTTACCCTATAAAAATAAAACAACAAAATAACTTTGCTTGGACCAAAGAACAAACTATATAATCCTTATTCCCTCCTATGGTGGAAGATGACACGAAGCTTCCATATGGAAATACATATGAAAAGCATGAGCATCCTCTTTACTTGCTTGCTTTTCACCTACAGTCACTGTGGAGATTTGGGAATAAAATGCTTGGCCAATGTTCCCACTATACTAGGGATAATGTTTGAATCTTCTTTTTTTTTTTTTACTTTTTGCTAAATAAAAATATTTAGGCCTGTCAATTTGATAGGTAAATTCAATTTACCAAAATATACCAATTTTTGCTTAAATTTACTAAAATTTATCAAAATGTACCAAAAAATACCAAAATTAAAAAATAAATTTTTTTTTATATTAACGTAAATTTACCAAAAGTTACCAAAATTTAACTTTTATTCAATTGCTTTTAACCCATAAATTTTACACACGATCAGTCCAGATTTTTACTCCATCTGCCTACCTTGTTGTCCAATTTTAGGTTCTCCAAAAGAGGTAAAGACTAAAGACTTACTTTCTTTCAAACAAAATAAATTATTACAGTAATATTTATTATAATTTTATTAAGGAAAATTTTAAAGTGATCGTAAACCCTGACAAACACCACAATAAAAATAAATTTTATCTATATACATGTCAACTTTTATCTTCACCGTTCATTTCTTTAATTTAGTAAAACATTATAAAATATATTTTCTTAATTAAAAAAATTATGAAATTTTTTAAAAATAAATATCCTAAGTTTCTAACTCTAAGTTTTAGCCTAGTAAACAAGCATATCTTGAAAGATATTTGTTTTAATTTTTTAAAAAATAAACTAAAATTAAGAATTTTATTTAATAATTTATGTTAAATAAAAAAATTAATAATCAAGATAAAACTTGACACATGTACAAGAAATTTTTTCTTTTACTTGTGGTTATCATAGTTGACAAAAATTTACTTATTCACTTATATAATTTTACTTACTTTCCATATATTTTTTTTATCACTGCTTTCCATATTTTACTTACACAAGTTACATTTCTTACTTACTTACTTTACTTAGACCCCTCTTACCTACTTTAAAAAAACATTATGACTAATTTTAGTAAAATCATTTGAGGGTGTGTTTCTTTAGTAAAAAAAAGTCTGAGAAATTAATCAACTTTCTCATGTTGATTTATTTTCCTCCATTTTTTAATATAGGTTGACCTTAACAAAAATTTTACGGGAATCCACCATTTCCAACATTTTTGTAGGGAAAATTTCTCTGAAGTTCCTACTTAGACCTTGTTCTTTCGTACGATGCGGTGCGGTACCACAACTTATTCTACCATTCAATATTCTTCCACACTTCACCATAACTTACGACAATCATAATCAATATATCTTCTCGCCTTCTCTGCACTTTTTTCGTCTACTTTCCACATTATCTCTTATCATCTACCACATCAACTGCACTTTCTACAAATTTTATCATATCATTCCACACCATACCACACTTTTCATAATTTCATTACATCGCATCATTTTCATATTTTACCAACCGCACAAAAGAACACAGTTGCTCTATGAAATAATTCCTAGGCCCTGTTCGGCAAAATTAGCGTTTTAGGTAGCGGATAGCGGTTTACGTAGCGGATAGTGGATGACTGTTCAAATAAAAATTGTGTTCGGTAAATTTAGCGGTTGAATTAATAGATTAATGTGAATTGACATAAAAGGATATCAATAATTTTAAAAGATAAAATTTTCAAAGGGTATTTTTTGACTGAAAATATGAAACGCTATATCCTAAATGCTTTTAGCTAAACGTTAACTTTATTAGCGTTTCACAAAACGCTCTTTAAAACATTAAACGCCCCTCAAAACGCTAGCTTACCAAACACTAATATTTATGCAATTAGAGTTTTGATTTGGTCATGACGCTAAACACTACCCCAAACACTACTGCCGAACACAGCCTCAAAAAAAAAAAAAAGAGGCTAGAGCAGTACAACTGAGCTTATGGCGTTGCAGTAGCGTACAAATATGTGTTTCATAGTATGTATGAAAACTTGCGAATTGCAAATGATCACTACGTCTTAACTTCCTACTTCAGAGAGAGAGAGAGAGAGAGAGAGAGAGAGAGAGAGAGAGAGAGCTTAAGGTGATTACGTTAATGGCGTCGTCTGCCCCGATTCTACCCGAGTCGGAGGGTTCCGAGTCCGAGTCATGGCGACTCAAACCTCACCGAGTTCAGTCTTCCTCAATCTCCTCCCCAGACTTCTTCTTCTTCTTCTTCGACTACCTCATCGTCTTCCACCTGCTTTTTCCGCACTCGTGGTGAGTCACTCACTCCGAGTTCCTCTTCATCTACTTCATATTTCTTCAAAATTTATGAATGTCATTGGATGTTGCCAGTAGTAGTAGCTCAATGTTGAAAGTTTCATGAAATTGATCGTCATCACTTCATAACAGGGGAGATGTAGAGATCGTGATGTTTTTAATTTTGCTTAACTTTTTCGGTCTGAATTTTAGCTCTGTAGAGCTTAATACAATTTAAATATGCTAATTTTAGAATTCTCCTTCCATGATCATCTTGTATGTATTTGAGTACGCTAATTTTTCTGCTGTCCTATCATTTTTAAAATTTGGTACTTATTTCCGAAGAAATACTGTATATGACTAATTTACTACATCTGTCCCAAACATATGTCTTGCTTGACAAACTTTGATGATTAATTTTTTTTTAATAACTTATTCAATAACATTGTTAAGTTTTGTCAAAAACAGTATTTTGGAAGAAAACTTCCTATTACTAGTAGTTTGATATTATTGATCAATATAATTTGTTATTAATTAGCTGTCAAAATTTGTCAAACTGGGCAATCTTTTCCGTAAATCATGGTTCATTTGTCCTTGGACCGTTAATTAATTAGAAGGGTTAATCGTTGGATTCATAGTTACCGGGAACGATCCTGGGACCCATGTTCCAGGAACAAGCGTTCCAAAGTCAAAGACTAATTTGTGTAAAAATTAGTGACTCACGTTCAGGAAAGAACGACCCAAGGAGCGTTCCTAGTAACTATGGAAATAACTCGTTTCGCAGTTTCTTAACAGCTTCCAAATATAGTTAATCTTAACAGCTAGTTTTGTATGTCTAAAAGAATCAGTTATAGGATTAAGTGAGCTCTCTAGCTATTGCTCATCTCGATCAATGTTGAACTTAAATTAAAGCTTCTCTTGATTTTCATGTTTGTCAAGTTGAGCTTGCAAGCTTTGATGTTGTGTTAATTGGAATATTCATTTGTTTGGTATAAAAGCATCAATGGTACTTTCCTCATTTGTAATTAACTAATATGCAATTCCAAGTATTAGAATTGTTGGTATATTTTCCAATATGAGAATCATTTGGTTATTATGGCAAGGATGGATGAAGGGCCTTGTTTTATACCCCCAACTTTTCAGTAAATAACTCTGCTTTTGCTTGTAACTTTGAGTTTCTGTTTTTGTTGATTGCTTTGTCTAAGTGCTAACTTTTTCTTCAGCACCATAGTAGGAAACCATGCCAAACTAACATGACTAATATATCCATCTTGAAAAATCTTATTGCGTTAGCTTCCTTTTAATTTCCATGTATTTTCCTAGCTTTGCTCATTTATGGTAAATTGGGAATGTTTTCATTACTGTTTTCTTGGAGGTGTCCCTTACATAATTCATTATACATTTCTGGAGTTTGAAGTTAGAGTCTGAATTTGAGGACTGCAAAGTCAAGTAGCCATTGAATCAGACTATCCTGCTTGTGAAATTCGTGGGTAAATGGATAGTATGGTAAAAGTTAAGCTTTGGTATTAGATGGCGATAAGTTTTGATAAGTATTGTGAAAGACGTTACTTTTTCGGGGGGGGGGGGGGGAGTAAGTATTAGTAAACGTGTAAGTGTTTGCACTTTGTAATATCTATAAGCATTGATATGGGGTGGGAAATGAGTCTAAGTTTCATGTCAGTCATAGTTCCTTGGTTGAATGTTGTTCCTCATCTTTCTCGATAGGGAAACAAGGAAAAGTGGCTGAATATTACAAGAAACAAGAACGGTTGCTTGAAGGCTTCAACGAGATGGAGAGCATCAATGAAACAGGCTGCTTTCCCGGTACTCTAACAGAGGTTGAATGCTCGTCCTATGTTCCAACTTTCTTCAAACTTCCTATCTCACGAACCATAAACTAGTCTCTTCTCTTAAGAAGTTAATCTCCAATATTCAATGAGGCCATTCTTTTGATGTTTGTCTCAGGATGAGATGAAGCAGCTCGCCAAGAGTGAACGAATTGCAATTAATGTGTCGAATGCAGCCAACGTTGTTCTATTCATTGCAAAGGTATATGCATCGATAGAAAGCAGATCGATGGCTGTTATTGCATCGACATTGGATTCGCTTCTGGATCTTCTATCCGGGTTCATTCTATGGTTTACTTCCAATGCCATGCGAAGACCAAACCAGTACAATTACCCCATTGGAAAGAAGAGGATGCAACCTGTGGTATGTCTTTGTTACTAACATCATAGATTTTACCACAATCTTGTAAATTCCTACCTTGTTGTTTTTGGTTTTCTATCGTTGTCATATTGCTTCAATGCTAAAAATTTGAGGATTTTGATTGTGATTCTTGTTGACAATCTAGGGAATCATAGTTTTTGCATCGGTGATGGCTACACTCGGATTGCAAGTACTATTGGAGTCTGGCCGTGACCTTCTAACTAAGGTATGCTATCGAATTCGACTTGCCTGTTTTCTGCTTTTACGGGGATCGATATTTTGATGTCATTTTGTCGAGAATAATATTCACGGTTTGATCAATGGAGACGCTCACTTCACTTGTTGCGATCTTATCCTACAGACAGGACCTAAAATGAATCATCAGCAAGAAATGTGGATGATTGGAATTATGGTATCTGTCACAGTAGTGAAGTTTCTGCTCATGATCTACTGTCGTGGATTCAAAAACGAGATTGTTAGAGCATACGCGCAAGATCACTTCTTTGATGTTATTACGAACTCTGTTGGATTGGTAACTGCGGTTCTTGCTGTTCGGTTTTACTGGTGGATCGATCCAACTGGTGCCATCATAGTAAGTTACTTGTACTTCACATTTCTCTCAAACTCTGCCTCTGTTTGATAGTAATTTGCTTTTTCATGGTTAAGACGGTTCACATACACTGCTCTTTCAGAACAAACTCAAAACGTGCCCAAAAAACAGTTCTAATTATCTACTGTCCTATAGAATTAATGAACATCAATATGGTTCTTTTTAGCTTGTTTCAAGAGAATCAGTTTAGAGTAAGTTCAGAATAGGTTCGGACATGAGTCTAGAATAAGTAACGCAAAAAGCTCTCACAAAAAGTTCAAATAACTTAAGACATTCAGGAAATACGTTCAGAATAAGTTCAGTCAAAATAAGATGAAAACACGCACTTGTGTTGACAATTGACAGCATTTCCTAAAGTTTACTGAAGAAACCGAGAAACCAAGAGCAACCCTAAGTAGTAAATATGACCTAAATATGACCCTAAATTCGATCTGTGTTTAGGGGCCTCTCTTTATCATCTTTTGAATCGAATTTTGATGATATTTTTACTGGGATTTTTCATCGCAGATTGCTCTATACACGATAAGTACGTGGGCAAGAACTGTGATCGAGAACGTGTGGTCACTGATTGGAAGAACAGCTCCACCCGAGTTCTTAGCAAAGTTGACCTATCTCATATGGAACCACCACGAAGAGATCCAACACATCGACACAGTAAGAGCTTACACATTCGGTTCCCATTACTTTGTGGAGGTTGACATAGTTTTGCCTGAAAACATGCTCCTAAACCAAGCACACAACATCGGGGAAACACTCCAAGAGAAGCTCGAGCAACTCCCCGAAGTTGAACGAGCTTTCGTGCACATTGATTTCGAGTACACTCATCGGCCAGAACACAAAACGAAGGTCTGATCGAGGGCTGAAATTTTTGAGAGCCCTTAAGAAGGACATGAAGATGAGAAGATGTTATGATTTCGGTTTGAGAATTGCTTGTTTATGTTTATGTTTTGTAGAGGACATGTTTATGTTGTTTTGTGTCTAGAAAATGTATTCTGTTAGTCAAATTTCCTTTTGTGTGTTGGTAGTATTGTATGAATCAAAGTTCTGACTGAGCTATGGATGCATATACTAGGAAATATGGTTGAATAAGTGATAGAATACTCATCTTTTGAGCAGATCAATGAAAACAAATTAAAATAAAAAAAAAGATTGTTGAGAGTGGGATTTGAACCCACGCCCTTTCGGACCAGAACCTTAATCTGGCGCCTTAGACCAACTCGGCCATCTCAACTTTGTTACTATCTATTTTAATATGATATCCCTTTACTACGTGGATCGGTGGATATTGGATAATATAGTACAATATTTGAATGAAAATTTTAGTATAATTGAAAATTAGTATTAAATTTTGTAAAACATTATGTCCAATTAATAGGATTACTTATTGTAATAAGTCGTTTAGATGATATATATTAATTTTGATTTTTCAAAGGTAAAATCAAGAATAACTATATTTTTCAACTACGAAAGTTTAAATTTTTTTTAGTAATAGTAAAATCTCCCATATTTATATCTATTAGGCCTGGCAAAAGTTCAATCCAAGTAATTCCGAGTTTGGTCAAATTGTCATTCAGCCAAAAACCTATTATCCAGGTCATTAAAAAAAACCTATTATTCAAGCCCTGTTTGATAAGCAATTTAGACACTGAGGTTATACCTGGATTGAGAGTTGGGTGTCTGATATTCGAATTGTATATTAAGACAAGTTCGTACTTTCAGTATTGAAATGACAGAACATTGTCAGATTATATTTTATTTTGGATCGCTATAATACAAAAACAATCCATAAAAAAAATTATATAAAAACAAAGTAGAGATTGTTGATGTACAAAAAGTGAAAATAGAAATTATTAGAATCTAATTTTTCTACACCGTATAATTTTAAAAAACGATAATTAATATAGAAACCAAGAGTAACAAAAATTCAAAATGTTTTTGTATGAGCAAGATTCTACGAGAGCCTCTCAAAGTGGCGGGGTTTATAGAGCGCAGAGTGCAGAACAAACAAAATCTGCATGAAGAACCGCGAAATGTTCTCCGCCATTGGAGCTGATCGGAAAGAAAAATCCACATTTGCATTCCCGAAATTCCCTCCAATCTTCATCCTATCCAACATTTCTTCACTCTCATGCGACGCCAATACACAGATTGACACAAACCTAAAGGCTGCGATATCATTCCCACTTCTGTCAAAATTCCGACAGATTTTTCCTCAATTTTTCAAACATGGTGATCTCTTTTTCTCCCTTGATTTCATTGTTTTCCTTGAATTTCGTATGCAATATTTTCATGTATGTTGAATTTTATGCATTGCTTTTGCGATTGTTTGGCAGCTAATGTTATGATTGTTTGATTATCGTGTTTGATTGGCAGAATAAACTGGGTAGTAATCACCGGAACAAAGTTGAGCAGATTGTGTTGGTTACTGGTTGCAGGTAATTCTTCTGGTTTTTGTTTATTCATCTATTGATTCATGGCTTTCACGCTCTGTTTATCATGTTTTATTGTTTCTTTATGAGTGTTTTTGGCTTGTTTTGAAATGGATATGCCTCTTGGGAACAATATGTTTATGCATCTGTATGTTTTAATTAAGTTAAATGATTATATTGTGTGTTCAAGAGACAAGTAAGACATCACAATCTCTAGGCTTGTAATTTTGTGATCAATGTAGGAAAAACTGTATGTTTTATTCTCCGTTTGCCATCATGTGTAGTGTGGGCTACTAACAAAAGGCCTAACATATACACACAAATACACAATATTATACCGGGACAATACAAACAAATGAGCAACAAGCTATACTACTATATGATTGAGCCGTACACAAACGAGTGACATATGTATATATGAAAATGAAAAGCCATTGCAGCTGCTATCACGACAAAATTATACGATATAAGAACCGTATTTGCCTATTTGCCAAAAAATAAGAGAAGAGGCTGAAGTTGGGGAGGCAGAAGAAAAGCTAGGCATAGACATGACAAAATTTGACCTGACCTGAAAGTTTAGGGTTTTGAACATGAATACCAAACCCGAAACCTAAATAACCCTGAAACATACATGTACCGAAACTGACCTGCCCGTCTGAATTGACAGGTCTAGCTAGACATGATGCTTTTTATCTAAGTCTCCTTGCATGATCCATCCAGTAGTTATTATATCCTAGCCAGGATAATGTAAAAATAAGCATTTTGTTCGTGTCACACAGCGTATTTGATTGTTATGTACGGCAAAACCCACAGCCCTTTGGTTCTTTTCCTTGCGCTGTTTGTGTGACAGAATGCACTAGTTTGTACCCTGGTGCTATAAAGTCTCCATTTATTGTGCAGTGAGAAGGCTGCTATTAAGGCATTGAAGAATAGTCAGTGGGATCTAGATGAAGCCTTTGAGTATTTCTACAGTCATGCTGACATTGAACCAACTACTGACAGCGCGTTATTGGAGGTGCTTTTCGACCGATACAAAGGCATGCCTTGTTTTGAGATTTCTCTTAGTTTACTTCCGTCCCCTTGGATTACTTGCCTTTGTCTAATATTTTCTGGTTAACAAACTATTTCCATGTTTTCATTATTTATAGAGTTATGTAGGGTGCGTTATGAAAGCTTTTCTTACCAATCGTGTTCTGTGCTGGTAAAATAGTAGTTCAGTCAAAGTTTTTTCATGCAGATACATGCACATTTGCCTGTATGAGCATGTGCATATGCATCTTGTGCATTGCTTGTCCATAATCCCAACATGCTTATATGTATCTGTAAATGTGTGGAAGCAAAAGTGAAATGTCAATAACAGTGAAACAATTAGATTATAACGTCTAGCGAAAAACTGAATTGATGCCTCTGAGTGATATCTAGCGAAATTGTAAAGTTGATTGGCCATAACTTGTCATTGGCAGTTTGGTACTTACCCGTTTCCCCCTGTTGTAGAGCTTGCTAGTTATCATGTAGAGCACCTGCCTTACCCTTGGGGGTTACTACAAGGTTGTTTTGCAAATACCCTAGATCAGAAACCTTTTGGCTATCTACAGCGTAAAAAAATGTAGTGAACAATTTCACAATGCATTTTTCTGTACTCTACTACAATCATACCCAGCAGAGATTGCCACAAAGTGACTTTTTCAGTTGTAAGCACAAGTCAATGCACACTCAGTTTGTCCATTTGCAAGCTCCAGGATCAATTATGCCTGCCTACATTTCTGCGCCCTTCACAAAACCTAGGTCGAACCAATTTGATACGGGTCACCAGCTTGGAGCGCAACAAACGTAGGCAGGTCCTTTGACTCATGGGCCTTTTGTAAGCTTTTTGGAGCCTTCCCTGATGCAATTATGTTCACGGCCTTTGAACCCCTTCCTCCTATCTATTCCTCTTTCTCTCGTCTGTTCAAACCCTACCATCCAAGAATGTTTTGGCCCCTAGGGTACGAATGGTGGCTGGATGGAAAGCAAGGCTTTACCAATCACTGGTTTCCCATGGCACTACCACCCAAGGCCTTAGGTCTAGCTATTGAAGTAAGCCAGAGACTAAAGAAGAGAAAGTGATCGATATGTGGCTATTGCTGCTTTTGAACAGCGCAGGGAATGTTGTCGGAGTTCAGCTTTGGGCCCGCCTGACCTGGGATTTTTTTTTGTGATGCCATCAGTATTAGGCCAAGGTTCACAAGCACAGGCACAAGTTGACCTGGGATTTTTTTCTATCCTCCAAATGTGACTCCTAAACCTGTGAGGCTGTGATCTAAAGATAATATGTCTGTCAGCTCAATTAGAAGATCCCTCCCAGCTACATGACCACATCTCTATCAGTAGTTGTCGCCATTTGACTTATTTAAATGCTGTATGTTTCTCGTTATTGGCCAGTGAATTTCTTTTAACTTGGTTGCAGATCCTAATTCTGACATGATATTGGTTGATGGCATCACTCTTCTCTGCAATGACCTTCAGGTCAGTCTTCGGTTTTACCATTGTTTCTGTACTCAGTAGCTTTTCCCACAATATTCTTCTTGTATTTGGTAATATACGCTTACTTTGTCATGACTCTTCGAACCTTGTTTTATCCAATATCGTTGATTTTCCATGTAGCTTTTATTCATTTCGATATAAACTTGTTGAATGACAAGAGATACTTGCTTTCGCAGGTTGATCCCCAAGATATTGTTATGGTAAGTACACTAACTCTGTACTTGAATTCTGATTTGCTCAAGTCTTTGTTATTGCTCTGGATTTGAAAACCTGATTGGTTACATAATACTGCAGTCTTTCAGTTTGGCTTTTTCGTCTGTGATGTCTATGTTAATTTTAAGTTCAGATTTTCTTCGTCCTTCAGTTGGTTATATCCTGGCATTTTGAGGCTGGAACAATGTGTGAATTCTCGAAGGATGAGTTCATCGACGGAATGGAATCACTAGGGCAAGTATTTACTAGTATCTTTTATTTGTTCAGAGCTGCTTCTCAACCCAACTCTTTCAATATTCACCCATATCTTCAAACCCAGCTGAAACCTTGTTTGTTTAACAGGGTTGACTCCATAGAGAAGTTCCGTGAAAAGATACCAGACTTGCGCGCTGAATTGAAAGATGAAGGTATGTACACTTGTGCAGTGACATAAACATATCATCTGCTTTTACGAACATCTCGCATCTTCTTTTTAAACTGACATTTAGCTTCTTGCAATCGTACAGAGAAGTTCTCGGAAATATACAACTTCACTTTTGACTGGGCCAAGGAAAAGGTACTGTGTTAAAAACCTTGTTTTAATCTTGTCAGAACTAGTCATTGTAATATTGTCATCCATTTCTGTAATGTTGATTCTGTCAACTTTCTAAGATGATGAAGAGTCATTATTGCTGCCATTTTTGTTACAATTGAATGAAGCAAAACTCTCTTGTTAAGCAACTTCGAAATTCATTTTTTTGCCTGTTTACTAATTGGAAACAAATTCATTTTACAATTCAGGGTCAGAAGTCTTTGGCGTTGGATACAGCAGTCGGAATGTGGAATTTACTTTTCGCTGAAAAACAATGGCCATTAATCGAGAACTGGTGCCAATTTGTGCAGGTAATTCAGAACAAGAGCATATTTGTTTTATGTTGTACCATCAATGAGATGTGGAGTGCTGCTGTCAAGTTTTATTTTGTTCCATGGCAATTGTCAGTTCGATTGCCCTGCTATAGTCGTGTAGGCCAGTTTTGGAGACAATATTGCATGAGTCTTTTTGAATTTAATTCTAGACCTACTTAGTGCCTTTTCACTAAAGCTTGATGTCCCGAATCTGGTTCACTTCAGCCTGATTCATACCGATATAAGTTGTGAATGTCACATAACTCCATTTGTCCTGATTATCATGGTCTTTTCTCCTCACAAATACCTGTGAAACAGCTTTTCTGCCCTCGACAGAGGATTTATTTTTTTCTGGCTATGTGACAAAGAGTGCTATGCTTGTCTAGCTCATTTCTGATCCTGGTTTTGGTACCAGGCACGGCATAGTAAAGCTATCTCAAGGGACACTTGGTCTCAACTTCTGGATTTTGTTACAGTAAGTATTCTTTTACTCAGGCATTTCATACTCTCATAGTGTCGCAAAGAACACCCCCCCCCCCCAACACATAAATGGTGCCGCTATTACAAATTTGCAATATCTTAAGGACTTTTATTGAGGCTGTTTAGTAACCTTGGCAAAACAGACCTGAGGCTTGAAACTGAGCCGAAAAACCGAACCCTAACCTACACCCGGATGGATGATCCGATCTTGACCCAAACCCGAAGACAACCTGACCCGAAACCGATTCGAACCGCAGCCCAAAAAGTAACCCAATTTAAGATCAAACACCCAAATGACTCCAAATCGAACCAGAACTCAATCTGAAAGCACTTCACTTGAATAAGACTCACTCGAAGTCAGCTCAAACCCGAACCTAACCGAATTTGGTTTTCTTGCTGTGAACCCCACCCGAACTCAAACCGGTTCCCCCGTTTGTCAAGTCTACTGTTTAGGATGGTACTTTGGTTTTACTCAGAGGGCAGAGAATCAGTGTGGCAATCTCAACATGATGAGTCTTTTTCTTTTTCCTTTACGTCCTTTCGCCCCTCAGTGGACCCCTTGCAGGAGGCATTATGGTAATGATGTGATAATTACTGTTTGTGCTCTGTTACCTGCACTGGTTGCTCCTTATCACCATAAACAAGTTTGAGAAATGTTATTTTCCGCAAACCATATTTGTGTCCCCCATGATATCTTTTTCCGTCTTCTATGGACCATCTTCAACAATTTATGTAGTAGGCACTATAGGCTATATATGTTTACCTCGAATTTTTCCGTACTTTTTCCGATTGACCCAGATTGGGAGGGAGCAGGTTCTTTCTCAACATAGTAGGCTAAAGACTTCTGACCCTAAATTGTCACCTGAATGTACAGTTTGTGTACATCCTTAGTGCTGGCAAAAATCCGTCCAACCCGAATAGCCGAATTTGCCCGACCCAGGTAAAACCAGGTTTGGACATCAATTTCTTGTCCGAATCTTAAATTCATACAATTCTGTCATGTCCGGGTTCAAAATCTGGTTGGGTTCGCATCTGGAGTAAAAAGATCGAGTTATCCGAATTTTCAATCAAATTCAAGTTCAGACAATGTCCGAACCTTAACCTGAATTTAAATTCGGATAAAATATTGAAATTGTGTGTAAATTTAGTATAAATTCGGTTTTGACATATTTTGACAAATTTGGATTTGGGTTCAGACATCACAAATTGTCCGAATTTGAAACTCGGACGGCGTTTGGGTTTGGGGATTTTATCTGAATTGTTCGAACCCTTGTTGACCTGAACCCGAATATTTGTCACTGCTACATCATCGAGCATGGATTCCATGCTCCCAATTAACTGAGCTGCACAATATTTGCCAAAGAACATTGATTAAATATTCTTGACAAGCCAAAACATCTATCAACATGATAATTTAGAATCTAACCTCATTGTATATATCCTAGTTCGGCAAGTATATGCTCTTTTTTCCCTACCAAAATGTCCTAATATATTTCTTGATATTACGCTTTATGCAGACGGTGAAGCCTGACCTCTCAAATTGGGACCCTGATGGTGCCTGGCCGTATCTCATCGACGAATTTGTCGATTACTTGAATGAGAATGGCATTGTCCAAAAAGAATGATTTGTCAATTACTTCTCCCATGCCAATCAACTCCACAGAAAAGCTTCGGAAGCAATTTTACTGAAGACAGGTGGGTTAGTTTTTGTCAAATGGCATATTCCTGTAATCAAGTTGTGTAGGAAGTCTTTCTTCTTTTTTTCTTCTTTTTTTTTCCCTTTACCATGTAAATTATTCTACCTGCTGCTGGGGGTTCATCTTTGACCCTGTGATGTATCTAATTAATTATTTTTTTTAAAGAAAGGCGGCTTTTTTGTATCTTAAATTTGATAATTATTCCCCTTCCTAGATGATCATGTGAAATAGGGGCATTCCAATGATTTTGCTTCAAGAACTTGTCTACGTGTAAGTGTGTTTCTTTGGGTTTTTCTGCAAGGTGTAGGCTAAAAACATAGGTATTTCTTTGTTTGTCATTTGCTGAGGTTTTTGTGGGTGTGCTCTTTCTTGCTTGTATCTATTGGGGGTTAGTTTTAGTGTGTCTCTCTTTTGGTGTAGCTTTTGGCATTGTAGTTGGGTGTGTATTGTTGATGCTGTTTGGAGTGTTGTTTTTGTTGAACTCTTTCTGCCCTTTTACTCGAGGCTTTTTGAACAATCGGGAAAAAAGTGTGTAACTATGTAAGTTTCTCTTGGTTCAAGAGCGACTCTTCTCAGTTCTCACCATCTACTTCTTAACCATTAAGTCCTCAACCCCTTCTTCATTCCCCTTCATTAACCATTGGTTATGTTCTAGTAATAATTTTGGAGTGATTTAGCTCCCCATCAATTTCAAAACATGTCAAATGTTCGTACACTTAATTGACTTGACCTTGGCCAAACCTACCTAAAACTTCGGCCTTGACAAAAAGAAGTGCAATTAATTGCGGTAACGCACAAAAGAACGGGAAATGTCACCAGACATAAATTACATCTAAGTCAACCTAATGAGAACACCACAACCCAGACAACCATTTTCGCTTTTCAGGTCTGTAATAATGCCTCGTCTTCACTTCTGTATGAACAATTGATGGAAACTCCTGCCTAACATTATCACAGCAAATTTTAATATCTTCTGCTTAACATTATCAAAGCTAACTGCAAACACCACCTCAGAAATCCTTTCAGCTTTCCTTTCTTCAAACACCACTTGCACAAAACTTTACCTCTTACAAAGGCACATCTAGGGTAAACACTTTCCATAACACAATCGACATATTCCAAGTTATTTGAAATCAAAAAATGATTTTTTTTAAAAAAAAAACACTCAAAAAATCGCCGCCTACAAGGGCGAGGGCCAGATTGCAGTTTCAGTTCTTACTGGCTGTTATTTATCAATACTTGGCGTTTCAACACCCACGAGGATGGAAGAAAGCATCACAAACAGCAAAAATATTGCATCAAACTCCTACCCTACTATCTCACTGAAACCCATTTCCCAGAAAAATTGTAGAAACGGGGTAGAATTTGAAACCGACGTTTGGAAAACTTAGCTAGCAGCTACCAATGCCATGTGCTTGATCAAGTCCAAAACTCGGTTGCTGTACGAGACAAAGGCAAAGATTTGTCAGCATATATGTAAGGTGACACGAGATAAGAATAGAGGAATGAGGTGGGAAGGGCTATACCTGTATCCCCATTCATTGTCGTACCAAGAAACCAGCTTCAAAAATGAGGGGCTAAGAGCAATACCAGCCTTGGCGTCGAATATACTTGATCTGGACATAACAGAAAATGGTTCACAAATTTGGGACGGTGGAGAGAAGTAAAGGATATCATGATCAAAATATTCAACAAATTGCCATGCATGTTACAAGGGCAGATATATACTGTTACTTGACACTTGACAGTTTTACAAAACTGAATTTGTTAATTAAATAGTCCATATGTATGACTAGTTGCAGTAAGCATGAACACCTAGCACGATTAACACGATCAGTTTACACTCATTATTTTTCATTAAAAGTTACCCAAGCACATAGCAGAGCACCATACAAAACTTTTGGGAACAAAATCTACTACGAGTGATGGGACAGATGCATACACTCATGTTAGAGGAGAAAGTACAAAATACGACATTGAGGTAAACTAATTAGCCCAATCAACACAAGCAGAGAACCAACCAATGCTGAAGAAGAAAAACATGACCCTGAGGTAAAATGGTTAGCCAAAGTAAAATCAACACCCAAGTACAAAAAATGTGACCTTGAGGCAAAATAACTTGCCCAATTAACGTAAGTAAAATTCAACCACTACAATTTCGTCTAAGAGCAACCAAACAGCAGCAAGCAGCAGAAACATCCTTACCTTGAGTCACCGACAAAATCATTCGAGACGACATCATCCTCTGTGTATCCAAGAATACCCTTCAATCGCCCCTCTGAAGCAGACCTGGTGGAAATATTGGCCAGAGGGAGAATGAGACACATAGCTATTAGTCTATTACATCTCAAATTCATAAAAAAAAATGCAATACAGAAAAATTGACAGAACAGCAAGGATACTAAAGTAAATGACCAAAAACATACTTGATGGCTGCTTTAACATCTTCATAAGTGGCACTTTTTTGAATCCGACAAGTCAAATCAACAACGGACACATTTGCAGTTGGGACACGGAATGCCATTCCGGTAAGCTTTCCATTGAGCTCAGGCAAAACTTTTCCCACAGCCTACAAGCATTTGTTACAATTATAAATGGTAAACTGAAAGCACAAGTGTAGAGTTTCCACCTCACTTAAAAATATTTGAGTCTAGCATCTGCCTAAACTTTGTAAATTATGACTTTGTTTCATTTTAATAGCTGATAATTAAGTGCACTAACAAATTAAATGCAGTCTAATTCCAGAAAAAAATTCAGTTCGCAGTAGGTGCACTGAAGTACAAAATCCCCAATCAAACAAAAAGGAGCTAACAGCAAGTAGTGTAACATATAATTTGACACATTGAGTCATTGACACCTTTTATTTGTTATATTTAAGCAGAACCCACACCTTAGCTGCACCAGTAGAACTTGGTATAATGTTTTGACCAGCTCCACGGCCTCCTCTCCAATCCTTCATTGATGGTCCATCAACGGTTTTCTGGGTAGCTGAAAATTGATAATTCATGTCATCAACATTGTCCACATGATTAGGTAATAAGTTACAGACATGAGTGTCTGAGGTGCACAGGGGTAACGTGGAGGAGGGAAAAACAGAATCTAGAGAGAAAAGAACCTGTGGTAGCATGCACAGTTGTCATTAAACCTTCAACAATGCCAAACTCCTCATGGACCACCTACACCATTGTAGCAAAAGGTTAAAAAAATCCAAGAAGTTATCAAAACTTAGAAACTATATGGACATGAAAGGCCCCAACTTTGCTGTGTGGAAGACACAAGGCATCAAACAGGAATTTTTCGAAAGACCAGTCCGAACTTAAACCAAAGTAAATAATGTAAGGAACAAGCCAAAAGGTAACAAGATGAGAAGAAACCATGGTGCACGGCAACTTTTCACCAGACATCATCATCATTATTCTTATTTATATAAAGCCAAGGCATAGAGCCATCAACAGAGTTGCAGAAATTGTTTGTTATAAGTTCATATTGAAGACAAGATAAGAGAAAAACAAAAATTGTCTTCCAGATTTTACAAAGGAACTATTCCCAAACGAGAAGTGCAAACTGTAAGTCCAATTGCAAAACTGAGGCATACGAAGTATTTCATAATCACAACCGTTAAAGAAAGGCAGCCATTCTTGTCGAGGTGCTCCAAAAAAATAGCCGAACCCACCCTCCAAAGAAAAGAAAGAAAAGAAACGAAACAAGGTGAATGATATTTGATAAGCAACAATCTTATAGAAGCCAAATCACACCTTTGCCAGCGGAGCAAGACAGTTGGTTGTGCAGCTTGCATTGGAGACAACATCCATGTCTGCCTTGTATGTTTCCTCATTTACTCCAACCACAAACATAGGAGCATCAGCTGATGGAGCTGATATCACCACTTTGTTAGCCCCTCCCTGCAGAACAGTTCTTCAGTTGACACATTACAGTATACACATGAAAATTATATAACCAGAATTACACATAGCTAGAGCCCTAAAGGCAGAATACCTGCTTATGTGATGCTGCCTTCTCCAATGTTGTAAACACCCCAGAAGACTCAATAACAAAGTCAACTCCAAAATCTCCCCAAGGGATTTCTGCTGGGTTCCTGTAAGGCAATACTTTAGTTAAACTTAAGCAGGAATAGAGCAAGATGGCAGCTTGCTAAACACATAATCTATACAACTCGTTACTGCAAACTTATCTCCTAAACAATACAAGGACCAATGTCAGCAACTACCTTTTGTTTGTAACTTTGACTTGTTTCCCATTGATTTCAAGAGTTGAATCGTCCACAACCCGGATGGTTCCATTGAAGACTCCATGGGTTGAGTCATATTTAAACATGTAAGCCTGAATAAAGCAAGGAAAGAAATAATTCAATGACCCATACTCCTAATAATTATGTGCCAGAAATCCATAAACAGTAAGGACGTAAGAATAAACATGTAAACTGGCGTTACCATGTATTTGGCATCAATGAAAGGATCATTCACTGCCACCACTTCCATATCATCCCGTGAAGTTGCAATCCGATGCACCAGCCTTCCAATCCGACCAAAACCTGACAAGGAAGTGTTGCAGCTACCAAGTTACACAGATGCAACATTGGCTAAATCAATGTTCAAAAAGCATGCACAGGACATTACCACACAGTATATAAATTATCCATTTCTATTGCAGTTTGTTCTTTTCTTAATGGGGGAGGGGTGTTGAAATGGCAACCACCAAACATTTTTTATTTACACTTATACAAAATCATAATGAATCACAAAAACAATAATAAAAAAACATCAACAACTACAAGATGACAAATCACATCATGGTCAAAGACTTCCAAGAAAATGAAACTGCACATACCATTAATTCCAACCCGTGTCTTTCCTCCACTCTTTGATTCTAGAATGAAAAAAGGTGAATAATCAGCATTAGTTAATGTAACAGTAGTAACACATATTCCTAAATGATCAAAGAAAGCAGCTATAAATGGGAATGAGGCCAAGAACTCACTTTGAACTGCTGAAGGAATCTCAGTGGCAGTTGCTTTGATTGGCTGCAAGTTTGTAGACCTCGGTTTCCTGCACCAAGCAATGTCATTATAATTAACTTACAATCAACTAACAGGTCACTTCCCATAAAAACAAACTAGGCTACAGATGCATCATATAATAAAATAGCTGGCATTAATAGAGCTGGCTTAACAAAAGGTAGTAGTAGTAGTAGTGTATATATATATCTTTGAATCCAATTATGCAATAGTTATTTGCCCTCGGTATACTCCTGAAAAACACGATGGACTACATGATACAAACAACTAAGCCTACTCGAATAATGATCAAAAATTTTCTTCTTCCCTTTCAGATTTACTATCTCTATTATATGAAATCTCGCCTCAAAGTTTCTATTGGAAGCATCACATTCATCATAGATAGATCAAATTCAAGAACACAAAAACGCATTTAGAATTATTTTGTTTTCAGAAAACCGAAAAAATCAATTCATTGAAGGAATGAGCCTTGACTCCAATCAAACTGATTACACTAACAAATTTTGGACAAACAACTCAGGAGATGATCGCATAATACAAAAGCACAAGAAAAGTAACAATCACTAAACTGGAAAGACGACGAGCCGCCACGAACAGCACTGCCGAAGATGCTACTCTCACTCTTCAACGAACTCACATTCCGACTGAATCCACCAAATGACACCTGAATTCAAAAACATCAACAACAGAACAAAATCAAACAACGACACTGAAACAATCACCAGCTCGATCAATCAACCTGAAAATCATCGAAAAACAGAGACAAAAATAGAAAAACACGAAAACGATTTCAAACAATCGAAAAACCTTGGAAAGATGTGAAGGTCGACGAATGGAGAAATCCGAGCAGGAGGTGTCGAAAACAGAAGACGAAGGTGTCGATCGCAGCAGTGAAGAGGCGGCCATTTTTGCAGGCTTGTGCAGATCAACAGCACAGCAGGCGGCAGTGCAGTGGATTCAGAGAAAGAGAGAGAAAAACCCTAGAAACTAGAGAGAGAAGGGGAGGAAGAACAAAGGCGTATGTGTGCGTTGTCTGTTAGTGTTTCTCTCTCTAGAATTGGAAATGGCCAAATGGGGGATTGTTGCGAGAGGAGAAGTGGTATTTTTTAATAAACAGGGAAAAAAGAGAGATTCTGAGAATTCTGAGTGAAGACTGCTGAGTGATGACGTTTTTAGTTTTTTTTTTTTGGTGGGGTTCAGGTTGCTGTGATGTGGCCCGTGTGGGGGACCGAGGGCTGCGTATCGAGGGGAGAGCGACCAACAAAGTTTATGAAATTTAAAATATTTATAAAAAAAAAGGTGGGGGATGTCAGAATGTAGATTCCGGCGCCATTGACCCCCGCTTGCGTGCAACTTGCCCGGTAAATTCACGTGATTGAGGGCGTTAGTGAGCCGAGTTCAACCCTCGGCTGTGTCAAAAAAGGGCTTGGTTTCCACTTGGCTCCTGCTTGAGTTCCAGCTAGACTCGACCCTACCTGACCCGACCTCTATTTGTTTGTATTATAATTACCCAAAAAATTATTTAGAGGTACCCTAACTTTTGAAGAAACAATTTTTTGGTACCCTAACTTTTTAAAACTAATTTTGGGTACCCTTACTTTTAAGATTAGAAATTACTAGGTGAACTTCCGGCGAAATTCCGATTGATTCAAATCATTTTCGTCGACAAAAACAAAGGGCACTTTCATCCACAAAAACATTTAATCAATTTCCCGCCTACAACTCATCGGTGAATTCAAATCATTGGCGGAAAATTCACCTAATTATTTCTAATTCTAAAAGTTAGGGTACCCACAATTGGTTTTTAAAAGTTGGGGTACCAGAAAAACATTTCACCAAAAGTTAGGGTACCCCCAAGTAATTTTTTGATAATTACCCATAATTTAACATTACTCACCCTTATTGAAATTGTAATGTCCCAGTTCTTTTTTAGGTCCAAAATATTACTGATAAAATTATCTAGGTAATTAAATATCACTATTTTCTAATATGTTTTTCACATATCTAGATATGGGTAGTAAGATAATGTGAGTACAAGTAGTTTTATTGATTAGAAAAGTAAAAAGTTAATATAATTATTTATAAAATTAAAATAATTAAGTTAGGTATTGGGAATTGGGAAATGGAAAATTACAATTATTCTGAAACAAAAAAAAGTTAGTTTAAGTGTCAATTAATATGGAACGGAGGGAGTATCTTATAAATCACGACAAACTTTTCCTATATGTTTTGTCCTCGTTCACGTGCCCTATATCGTCCCTTATGTGGCAATTGTGGCAGTGACAATGATAATCAATAACTCATAGTTTCCTCTGGGTGTAGAGTAGGTTCACAACTACTAGACTCAACGTCTGCTCCGACACCATTTGTAATACCATGACCCCTTTCTGAGTTGTGAACATTACTAAAACTGCTTTAAGCGTTAACATTTGGTCCAACAAATCCCTCCAACATGCCTCGTCATTCAATAAATAAAAAAAAAGGTGCATTACAAATTAGAGTGACACAACAGAAGCATGGTGACCCATAACCCACGGGTTACAGGATCCAAACCTAGTTCGATATCATTTATATGACGCTTCGAACCATACCGGGCAACGGACTTATCGATAGTTACTTCAAGGATCGACAACAGACCCTACAAATCACCACAACCCTTTCCAATGTGTTTCATCCTCGCTCACGCACTATCTATGAGATTACTCATCCAATGACTACTTCTAACCAAATATATTTAATTGTCAACGAATGAGCTTCTTATGAATAATGTGCACCTTAGTGATATAAATAATCATTACATTCTCTTTAAGTCACATTTTAACAATAAATAAGCGTGTTCCAAAATTATACTAATTTCTACCAAGACATAGTAAAACTGCCTATTTTTCCTTTTTTTTCCGTAACGTGACAATTCACACACCTCCATCTTCTACTAAGTTCTAAGTTCTACCCAGACTTAGCCAAAACTAATAATCTTCCTTTGATTGATTTTTCATAATAGTCATCCAATTAGAGGGAATTTAAATATTTAATGCATAGGTGGACCCCCCTTATTTGTCTCCAAGATTTGGAGGTTGATAGTCACTTGTTACACCAATGCCACTTCACCAAAAAAAAAGAGTAGGATATCGTTAAAGCCCGTGGATGATTATCTTCTTCTGTCAATTGGCCAACAAACAGTAACGGTGGCATTGTTCTACAAACTCTCAAAAGCCTCATACCTCATTTAGAACATGTGGAAGGAGCGTAACGATTGTGTCTTCAATAATTTCATCTTCTACGCTACAAGGGTCGTCATTCGAGTTCAGAGAAGTTTCGTTGAGTAGTGAGTTAGGAGCTGATTTCTTACCAAGATCAACACCATACTCATCATTTTGACCTCGCTCACGTCGTCACAATATGGTCCATATAGGGTGGAAACAACCTCATCATGGTTGGGTGAAATTGAACTTTGATAGTTACTTAAACCACCAAGGTTCAGTCGTAGAATTTGTCATTAGAAACCATCTTGGTTATCTGCAAAAGCTGGGACCATGCTGGCTAATTCACAGTCCATTCATTTGACAAAAGCCTTGACTCTACATTTTGGTCATCAACATGCTATCCTAGAAGGTTTTTCATGAAATCGGGTTAAAAAAAATTCTAAAATATGATAAAATACCTATATAAAATGATTTTTTTTTTTTTAATGAGAAGTGCTTTTGCCCCCATTTTCAGTTCGTGCTGGTTTCCCATATAAAGCGAGATGGCAAAAATTTTGCGACGGAATTTCTTCAATTTCGAGTGTTTCCGTCGCTCGACACTGCTTAACATAAAACAGAAATCGAAGCACGATGGATCAAGCCGCAGTTGTTTTACCCCAAACCCTAATTCTGCTTCTCCTTCTTCAACTTCACCCAAGCAGCTTACATTTCAAGTATGTCTTTTTCTTCTCTTTTCTATCTCCTTTAGTTCTTCATAATTAATCCAAACTGTGGTTGTAATTTTGAAATTGATGATGTTCAATCTCAGTTTTAGACTGTCCATTCATTTTGCTGCTGGGTTTTAGTTTTGTAGATTGTGATGAGTGGTAAAGAAACCATCAATGATGCTTATTAGTGTACCTTTTTAGTTTATGGAATTGTTAAGGATAAATATGTGTTTTTTGAGCTTTCTGAGTTTTTTGAAAAATTTAATTTAATTTCGAGTACTTCATTTTCTATACTCACTACTCAGAATGTGGAGGTATAGAGTGATATCTGTAAAAATGGTACTACTTGAAGGTACACATAGTACATGGTATAAACTGTGATAGGAGAGTTTGAAAGTTCGAATAGAATTAGCTAAGGGTGCGTTTGGTTGGTAAAAAAACCTGAGAAATGGTCAATTTTACCCCTGTTTGGATATATGTTGACTTTGGGAAAAAATTTACGGAGGCGTACCATTTTCCACATTTTCATAGGGAAAATTTCCCTTAGGGGGGCTAAGGGAAAATTTTCCCCGGGATTCTCTGGGTTTCCTACCAAATGCCCCCTAAGTAGATTATGTATTGAGTTTGCTTTTCAATGTTTAGATTAATAACAGTATATATCAGTTTACTGGTACTCAATAAGAAGCCTAATCTGGCCATTTCTTAAGAATACAAATGTAAATGTTAGTGAGTAAAACAAGCATGAGTGTTCACATTGTAGGTGTATATCTACTTGATCATTGTCTGACCATGATAATAACAATATAAAGCCATAGATGACAATTTCTAAATTTTGTTTAACTTGATGATTTTGCACATAAATAGCAAGATTCAAGCTGTTCATCAATAACATGTTTGAAAAGTATGTGCTATCCATATTGAGTTGCTTGATGTTGTTAGACTATTATGTATATGTCCACCTAACTTTTGTGCTAGATAACTATATGAAGAAGAATGGGGTTGTTAAAGATCTTGAGAACAATCTATTACCCATTAACTTCATTTTGTGGATACGAAATTTTGTTTCGTAAAATAAAGATATGTGTCAGAATATATGTATAGTTTGTTCGTGACATTCTCGTGTTAGAGTACTGTTATATAATGTGTCACATATATCATAACTTTTGTAATCGGGTATTTTTCATGATGATGAGTAATTGTGTGTATTTTTGACAATCTTTAGGAATGGATCCTAAGAATCGTTCAACTAAGCCAAGCACTCAAGGTAAAGCAGAAACCAATAATGAGATCCCTCCTATTAATATGTATGGCGATCAAAATCCTTTTCTTGGTCATACTATTCCTCAAGGTTCAAGTTATCACAATAATTCCCAAAATGTGTATGCCATTTTCCCTTTTCTTGGTCACCCTTTCCCAAATACGACTCATTTTCACATCGGACCAACGATGGGCTCTTTCGTTCCTATTCCTGATCAAGGAAGGCAAGCTCCCACAAATGCTTCCTATTATATGCCACAACCTTGTGTCGGTTCTCCTAACTCGCTACCGTTTACTTACAATCAACATGTTGTCATATACCAACAATCCGGACAAAACATCTCAAACCACACCTCCAATGGCGACCCTATGAACCCTAGCCACCCTGTTTCGACCCAACCTCGAGAAAGCAAAACTCAAAGCCAAAATGCTAATTCTAACCCTATCCCTACTCCCCATACTACCGTGCCTCAAAACCCAACTTATGGTCATAGTTTCCAAACTATGTATGCCAATAACCCTATCCCTTCTCCTAGTACTCCCATGTCTCAAAGTACAACTCATTTTCATATAGGGCCAACAATGGGCTATTTCGCTCCTATTCCTGATCAAGAAGGGAAAACTCCAACGAATGCTTCCGTTGATTCTCCTTACTCGCCACCGTTTACCTATAATCAACATGTTGTAGTGTACCAACAATTCGGACAAACCATCTCAAACCACACCTCCAATGCCAACCATATGAACCCTAACGACCCTGTTCCGACCCAACCCCAAGACAACAAAACTAAAGCAAATGAAGGACGACCTAGCAAAGGAAACACTCTGAAGAAAAGGGGTCGTACTAATGGCCTAGGATCTGAGGAAGTTGATTCGAGGAACACTCCCCACTTTGTTGGATCCCAACAAGGGAGTCAAAGTGTCGCGGATTTGCTTCAAGAAGTGAAAGATTTTGACGTTAGAGCTGGCAATTTGTGGGATCACTCTGATCCAATGGGAGCCAATTTGAGGGGTAAGGGTAAGCCCTCTAAGCCTGCTGCTCATCGTGGGGTTGATTGAGTCGCTATGTATGTTTCCTTGAAGTGGTTTGTTTCAAAACTATGTGGGTTACTTTGGCGAAAACCACTCTTTTTCAAGGATGCTTTAGGAACTCTTGTGTACCTTAATTATGTTTATGAGATCAAAACTACGTGGTTTGTGTAAGACATCTATCTATCTATGTTTTTAGTTAGTTCTTCCTAAATCAATATGTATTAACATGGATTGGTTATGCAAAATGTGTCGAACGAGGTTTCGCCTTGTAATGATCCTACATATACATATGCATTAATCTCGCATGTTGTAAAATGGGGTTGAATGGTAGATAAACGCCCCCTGGGAGGCGGGAGGGTGAACAGGTGATTTTATTTATTTACTTTTTTTTTTTACAATGGTAAGTTGGTCAACCCACTAGGTCCTCTATCTCAGGAAAAGTCTAATGAGTTCACTAGCCCATGAGGGATGGGGGAAACCAAATGAGCTAAGAGTTCATTGGTACATAACTTTGTAGATGCTTCATAGCATCTGAACTTTTCATCCTGTTATTTATATATCTTACTTTCCTATTTTTTTTAAAAAAAAGGTCAGTCCAAAGCAACAAAGCAAAGGAAGAAACTAGAGATGTAATAGCAAGTTTTATTGTATTGCACATTTCCCGTCTATATTTTTCTTGGTCATTGCACAAAAGTTGATTCAAGGGTTGAGTTCAAATTACAACTTACAAATGAAACAAAATAAGTTAAATAACAATTTGGTTTTGAAATGTAAGCTATTTGTGACCTCAAACTTTCTGCAGTTTCTACTGATAAGGAAGTAACTTATTAGTTCTGATGTACATGTGTAATGAATTGAAATCAATTATTTTCTGTTGGTATAGTCTTCAAATACTAAACCTAGGCTTTGATTCAAACTGAACTCAGAGTGAAAAACCATCAAACCGTGTAAGACTAGCATCTTTGAAACCATACAAATGTTCCTGTAGTATTAAGCTTCTTGTGATCATCAAAGATATAGCTTCTCATAATCTCATATAATCCATTTAAGTTAATTATTTGTCATGTTTGGTTTGAGTTGGTACAGCATTCAAATATTAATAAGCTTTTAAATGAAACCGAAATATGACCATGTGTCACTGACTGAAATTCCATCAAGCTGTCTAACTAGCACCTTCGAAATCATACAAAATGCAGTCACTGTGTTGCGACCGAAGTTCAAGCCAAATCAGAAATTTAAATACCTTCAAAAATGGCAAAGCATTTGAAATGTCCATAAAACAGTCATCTTTAAAGGCACCCGCAGATTTCACCTGGAGCTCTCACAGAATCATTATTCTCACCAATCCGTGTTTCAAATCAATACAAGGCGTCGCAAAGAACAAAATTTCAAACCGTATAATAGCATCAAACTCACTCTCCTAACTACTTATGAATAGAAAACCGTTGGCATTGGTTTCACCTAAACTGCAGAGGACGGGTAAATCATCCTTTTGGTGCAATTAGATTGCGGCCACTAATGCCATGTGCTCGATCAGGTCCAAAACCCGGTTGCTGCAAACAAAACATAAGGTAGGGACAGATTTGTAAGCAATGGCTGAGACGGCTTTGGAAACATGCCAGGAAAGTAGGATGACAAGAAATTTGAAGGAAAGCACAGGATGAAGTGAAATAAGTACCTGTATCCCCATTCGTTGTCATACCACGAAACCATCTTCATGAAAGAGGAGCTCAGGGCGATACCAGCCTTAGCGTCAAAAATACTTGATCTGAAGAAAACAACACAACAAAGGTGATCAGTTTGAGATGATAGGATAATCATGCCTTCAAATGCTCTACTTTGGGAAGGCAAGCCATGCACTTCAAGATCATCATATTCACAATTGATAGAAAAGTTTGTGTTACATCCAGTCTCATTCCCTTTGAGCTATCAGTAGATTGGACACTACTCTTAACATAGATATATATATTTCATAGATACAATGGCATGGTGAACATTAACAGATCACCAAGTTTCACTCAGAAAACCATGAAGTTGAAATAGGTTGTTGTTGAATCAACTAGGTACAGTCTATCGCCAACAAAAAAAGGGAATCAATGGCAACTTTGACTTTAGGGCTAGGTATTTCATCACTTGCCACTTAAAATGGTCTATGTTCCTTTACTCAGACACATAGGGTCCAATCAATACGAGTCCCTTCTATATTTTAGGATGCTGTCAAATTTGATTGTCAAATGCTCATTTTATGTCAACATGTCTAGTGCTTAACATGGACTTGCAGTGAATCATAAGGTGCAAATGATATCTACCACAATTTAGTAGATGTACACTTAAATTGCAGATCTAGGGGGTCTAAGACAACAAAAGAAGAAACAACTCTACCTTGAGTCACCAAGAAAATCATTGGAGACGACATCATCCTCTGTGTAGCCAAGAATGCCCTTCAATGGACCTTCCGAAGCAAACCTGGCATTCAAGCACCGGCAAAAGTTAGTTAATGAGACAATCTTAACGGATCCTCTAAAGAGCCCAAGAGAACTACAGGGATACTGAATAGAAGTCAGATAACTTACTTAATGGCTGCTTTAACATCTTCATAGGTAGCACTTTTTTGAAGTCGGCAAGTCAAATCTACAACGGACACATTTGGTGTTGGTACTCTGAATGCCATTCCAGTAAGTTTCCCATTGAGCTCTGGCAGAACTTTTCCAACAGCCTATCAACATTATAGCACAATTAATACAAAAGAAAGCAGCGATGCATGGAATTGTCTTTGAGCTCAAACGCGTTTAAAGTCCCGAACAATAAAATAAATTCATTACCTAGGTTGATTCATCTACATTAACTATTGCCACAAATTTGTAAAATTCCAGCTCTAAGTTTACCAGAGTTTCAATGGTTCAGGAGGAAACCAAACTATATAAATTTGTATAATGGTTTGCACCCAATTAGGAATACAAAGGTCTTTATCATGTTCAACATTTGTAATCATTACAGATTAGAAATAAACTGAACGAAATTCTCTAGTGATATGTCATGCACTGATGCCTTGAAAATCATTTTTAAAAAGAAAAAAAAGAAAACTATAGTTTCTGTTCCAAAAATCATTTCACTTGAACAGCCCTAATAAGGGGCCTGTTAGATATGTTCCATGTTTTAAATTATATGCACGATGATCATACCTTCGCTGCACCAGTAGAACTTGGGATAATGTTTTGACCAGCTCCACGGCCTCCTCTCCAGTCTTTCATTGATGGTCCATCAACAGTCTTCTGTGTGGCTGAAAATACAGATCTTAATGTCATCAAATTTATCCACGCAATTATGTTCCAACATATCTACAAGCATGCTTGATCGCATCTGCACTTGGAAGTAAAGTTGAAAATGGAGAAAAAAAGTAAGTCACAGAGAAAAAGAACCTGTAGTAGCATGCACAGTTGTCATTAGACCTTCAACAATGCCAAACTCCTCATGAACAACCTGCAGCAATATGGCAAAAGATCAAAGGAAAACCCTACAAACCCTCAAAATCAAGTAACCACATCAAGTGAATACTATCTATTGGACAATATGGCATGATGGACAGAAAGAAGTCATCAGAACCTCCAGCGCTGACATGTTATGCTATTAGTAGGGGGAAGGAAAATCATGTTAACCATAGGAATACATGTGTCGTTATTGCTGAAGCATTGACGCTCCAAAAGGCAACATGAAAAACAATTGAAAGGGTGAACGATAAGTGATTATCATAAGGTTTCAGGCACTCCCCTTGCGAAAAAGATTGCCAAACAAGCAAATGAGACCCCCAACGTAATTAAGTTTAGTAATAAAAGATGCAATAGAAGCCAGAACACACCTTTGCTAAGGGAGCAAGACAGTTGGTTGTGCAGCTTGCATTTGAGACGACATCCATGTTTGGCTTATATGTTTTCTCATTTACACCAACCACAAACATAGGTGCATCAGCTGATGGAGCTGAGATTACAACCTTCTTAGCACCTCCCTGCAGAACAGTTCTTAATCATTAGTCACAAACTCACAGTGCATAATAGTCAACGGACAAGATAAAAGAATAAAAATAAGTATAAAGGAAGCACAGACAGATACTACACCTTCTTGTGTGCAGATGCCTTCTCCAATGTTGTGAAAACACCAGAAGATTCAACGACATACTCAACGCCATAGTCACCCCATGGAATCTCCTCTGGGTTCCTGTAAGACATTACTACCCTTAAATATATAGACTAGATGGCATAACTCTAGTTTGCTTGCTAGTATACAACTTTATAACCGATAGGTCCAATAGTAGATGACAGCCAATGTCGAAAAGATACCTTTTGTTTGTGATTTTGATTTGTTTCCCATTTATTTTGAGAGTTGAATCATCCACGACCTCAAGGGTCCCCTTGAAGACTCCATGGGTGGAATCATACTTGAACATATAAGCCTAAATAAAGGGTAGAAACAAAAAATCAATAATCTGAACACCTGATGATGACCCAGAGGTCAATAACAGCGTAAGAAACAGCTTATAACTTCCATTTTACCATGTATTTGGCATCAATGAAAGGATCGTTCACTGCAACCACATCCACATCGTCTCTTGATGTCGCTATCCGTAGCACAAGCCTTCCAATACGACCAAAACCTGCAGCGCAACGAAATCACAAGGCTACTTTAGCCTTCCCAATCATGTATCACATAAATTCAACCTTGTCCAAGTTATATTTGATAGACTTGTCACACTCACATAATACATGCAGATTAAAAGCTCTACATCCCCCTCCCGCTAACAATCTTTTTTTTTTTCATTATTTACAGTCACAAAACAATTTATATATATAGGCTTTCAGGAAGCTCCCATGAACTTCCCCTATGAAATGGACATAACAGATTAACTGAAGCTCTCATACTCATGACAGCAATTTAAATTTCATCCTCAGCCACCATACTTATGATGTCAAATAAGTTATACTACAATATTTCTCGTCTTATTATAGGTGATGTCTCAGACAAGCCATATATAAGATGCATTCAAATTTGTCTTGGAGTATAGGATAAAATTTACATCGGCTCTCCACCAAGAAAAAGTAATCACAACACAAATATACTCATCTAAGTTTTACCAACAAAAAAAAATGTTATATGCATCCAGAAGAGTGAACATCGGGAATTAAAGGTTGGAGGAATAGGAAACAACATTTATCAAATTTGAAAAAAAGTCAGAATGGAAACCGAATGCTATTAAACTCATGTGTTTAGCAATCCTTTCATGTGTTTGATTCTCCCTGCTAACAGCCAGTTGCAAAAGCTCTAAATGGCACGGTTGAGCTGACAAAGAACTCCATGGTCGTATTACAGATAAACAGACAGCTTCTCATAGTTGACCACAGCATAAGATACAAAATACTGTAAGATTTCCCTTGATTGTCACTAATTGTGTAATCAATGTAACACTTAAGGCTGTTGCACTTTCTAAATTCAAACCAAATCATTTCACTAAAAGAATCACTATTCAAAACAAGACATCACAAAATGAACTCTGCCCCATATTTACCATTAAATCCCAGCAAAATAATTTTAATACAAAATGTTAGCACAAAAGTCCTTGTAAGCCAACAGAAGAAGTTGCATTTTAGTGATGAAGTATGGACATAAATTGGCCTTTCATAAATAGCATCAAGAATTATCCAAAGCTATAGCTACCGAAAACACAAGTGACAGAACGACACAAGCAAATGAAATAGGCCATACCGTTAATTCCAACCCGTGTCTTTCCACCACTCTTTGATTCTAAACAGACAAAAATTGCAAACAGTATTAGTTACGGATGTTGTAATCAACAAAGAAGTGATTTCAGGCAGCAAAAATATATGAACTGCATGCACTTACGCCTAACTGCTGGCGGGATCTCAGTGGCAGTGGCTCTGATAGACTGCACGCTTGGGGACCTTGAATTCCTGCCGCAAGCATAAAACAGGTTACCATTTAACCAGACATTCGAACTGAGGCTTATACTATAGTAGTTCTCCAGTAATTGCATAAATTAGATTCTTGAACACAAGGTTGACAGCATTTCAAATAATCATATACATTTTATTCGAAACTTAACTAAACACCATCCAAGCTTTAATATCTAGTTTCAAAATCATAAGTTTAACTTTAAACTTTAAAGCAGTAAGAACATTCCGCTAGTTCATTGAATAAACTTGCTCTGTTCATATGCAACTTCTCCTAGAAACTTACGACTTTCCTTATCAAAAAAAACTTCTCCTAGATAGATCGAATGGAAGTATCATCTACACTCCCGTAACTCCATGAAAAGTTGCGGCAAAATTAGCTCCAGTTCACACACATTCATTATTAAAAACATTAGAAAATCAAACGGACAAATTTCAACCAAGCCGTATTTCATTTCATCGAACAAATTTTCGATAAGACTCAATAAAATCACCCAAAATTTCGACAAATTAACCAAAGCTGACGAAAAAAAACGAAGACTGAACTGGAAAGATGACGAGCCGCCATGAATAGCAGTGCCGAAAATGCTGCTCTCGCTCTTCAACGAACTCACACTCCGATTGTATCCACCGAACGACACCTGAAACTCAAAAACACAAACCAAAATCAACACCTTCACAATCATCACCCCGTCAACAACAACGATCAGCTCAAAAATCTTTCACCGCATCAATTCACACAAGAAAACGAGAGAAAGACAACGAAACCAAACGAAGAAAAACTACGAGGACGTCGGAAAACCTTGGAAACATCGGAGGAGCGGCGAAGAGAGGAGTTCTGGAAGAGCGAAGCAGAAGGTGCAGATCTCAGGAGAGAGGAGGACGCCATTGTTGAATAGAGAGAGAAAGGGAGGTTTAGAGAGAGAGAGAGAGAGAGAAACCCTAGAAGGTGATGAAGAAGCTCCCCGAAAACTGCAAAAGGAGATGCGTTCTCGTCTCTCTCAAAATGAGAAATAGAGGAATGCAAATGCAATGGGGGTTGGTGAATGGCGACTGCCAAGAGAGAGAGTAGTAGGGAGGAAGAAAGGAGTAATAATAATGAGTTTTTTAAAGGGAAAATAATAAAAACGGAGATTCTGAGGAACACCTTTTTGTTTTGCCAAATTGAAAAAAAAAATACTATTTCATAATAATGGTTATGATTTTAATTTTTACGGTTTCAAATATAATATTTTAATTGATAATGTTTTATATAACTTGTTATTAACAATTGAGAATTTTTTTGTTTGGACAAATTGAAAAAAATAACAATTCATGCTCTAGGCTATTGACAAAAAAATCTAAATTTACAATTTTATTATAGGTGAATTGGACTTTAATTCTTGTTATTTTTAGTATCTACTGTCTAATTAAACTCGTTCAAAAACGTCGCGTGGTGGTCGCGATATTACATGAGAAATTTACTTATAACTTTTTCGAACTGTAATAAGTTTCACGTATTAAATGAGAGACGTCACTTTTCGGACGAGTTTAATTAGGTGGCGTATGCTAAAACTAATAATTCATACCTTGGGGTATTGAAAAAAAATATCCGAATTTACAATTTTGTCATTGATGAATTGAACTTTAATTTCTATTATTTTTAACATGGAGTACTATCTAATTAAACTCGTTTGAAAACTTCATGTGATGATCACAATATTATACATGAAACATATTTTTAATTTTTTTTAAACTGTAGAAAGCTTCACGTATAATATGCGTGGCCACGACGTTATTTTTTGGACAAATTTAATTGTGTTATATGTTAAAAATAATAGCGGTCAAAGTTCAATTCATCCATAACAAAATTATAAGTTTAGATTATTTTTTCCAATAACTCAAAGTATGGATTTTCTTTTTCCAATTTCCCTTTTATTTTCTCTCCCTAAAACAGATTCCTAACTTTTACTCAAAATAAAGGGGAATGAAAATAAGTTTTGAAAGAAAAATAAAGGGAAAATAAAAAGAGGAGTCACTATTGTGTTGTGCTGTGTGAGTGCATGTGACGATGCGTTGCGTACGTTTAACACGAGGGACCTAGTGAGACCCAGTATATTTAAAAAGTGCTAAAAAGGAAAAGCCACGTAAGGTCTGCCAAAAAATATTGACCATGTGTTACTTTACAATATATTATAGTGCAATTTTTACAAGTTGGTGCTGCTAATTTTCAAAAAAATTATTATGGAAAATTGTTCACAAGGGACAATGTTTTGGTAATATACTAAAAATAGAATTTTATTGTAATATACTAAAACTATTTTGCTTAAATTATTATAAGGATTCTCATGTGTTTTTATCGTAAAATAAGTTAAAATCATTTGTCGATCGTCTGGAAGATCCCGTGGAGGTGGGGTTTGTGTCTCTCAAAGAATGAGGTTGTTTTCGTGGACAGCTTGTGCGGGGTCACTTTCTGTCGAGGTTGCGATTGCTAGGTGAATGAATATGAAGATGGGGCTTGCCCGATATGTAGATTGGAGGAGGAATCTATTGTTCATGTCATGTAGAAATACAAGCAAACTAAAATTTTATGAAGAGGTGTCGGAAATCCGGGGAATAATGAGGACCGAGCGTCCAAATATGCTATGGACCTACTGGAAGAGAATAACAAGCAATTGATTGGGGATTAAAAAGAGTGATGGTTTTATGAGCTTGTTGGTTATTTAAGAACAGATGGGTGCAAACCTAACCTAAATTCATGGTTCGATACCAAATAGGCGATGTCTCTACTTCAGGAGGTTCATGATATGTCTAGATCACTTGGTAGCATCAGTCATCCAATCCTAGCAACATGGAAAGCACTTGAAAATGGAGTAAGCAAAGTTAACTTTGATAGAGCTCGTTTATCGGAGGGGGTTACGTTGTCTTTCAAGATGTTTAAGGAAGATGCTTTGAGTGCTCGCACACCAAGGAGTTGGATAAGGCGAACCTAGACAGGAAGAAGCAAGACTTACACATTTTGCATTGTCCCAAGCATGGCGTAGAGGATAGAAGAAAGTGATATTGGAAGGGTTCATTGCCCTCATATCGAAATTCAAGAATAGTTATATAGTTGACACTGAAGTTGGAATGCTTATTTCTAGTTTTTTAGATTTTTGTTAGACACTTTGATGATTGCATTTTTTCGTATGTAAGAAGGAGTGGGAGTAGGGTCGCTCATACCCTATCTCATATATAGTCTATTTCTCATTCTACTAGAGAAGGGATTGGTGTTGAGCCCCCATGTATACTTGATTTGATTTCTAATGGTGCATGTACATTTGTTCGAATGATCAATGAGGTTACAAGCTTTCCCATCATATATAGGACCTTTTCGGTGAGTTTATCTTCTTATTTTGGTGTAACAACGCTTTTCCCTAATTTTGAAAGTGAAATACAATTTTACCCTTAGCATATTAACATACTTTAATGTTTTATCCAACCAAAAATCTAATCTTTTCAAGCCGTATAGTGCATACATTCGGTACAAAAATCGCATCTATATAATTAGCAAATAGTCCAATACTTAACATATCAATTCCTCGCAGAGCACCTAATCGCTCAAGCTCAGGTCCAAGGCAAGTCGATTAAATATAGGTAAAAGTTGAAAGCTTATGCCGAAAGTATGAATAAAAATAAATAAATTTGAGTTGAGTTTGGTTGGGTAAATGATATTTTTAACCCTCTAAAAAACAAGTATATAAAATGTCTACTTTCATTGTCCCCTGCATATTAAGAAATATTTGGGAGCTTTGAAATGAGATAGGAGACAATTCATTATCAGGCAGAAGTGTTGCGTTATTTGGAGTAGATGTTGATACTAATATCATTAGTTGCTTCAACTACAATCTCACCGTGTCAATTGTCAAGTAGTCAAGATAATTTAACTTATTGGGAAAGTAACAAAGTTAGCCTATTAGGCTTTTATCTTAGGATGATCATCAATAATTTTACAAGTCAAAGCCAAATGGTAGATACTAAATTATTTGTGACTTTTTTTTTATAGTTAATGACCATTAAGCCTTTTATTAATCACAAACAGCAAAGTGCACTTACTGTACTTGATGTACATGCTCCTGCAAGCCCCAAAGCTTTTACAATCCAAATTTGCAGAAGCTAAAAAAATCAACTACTACCCTGAAAAGCTACTACAAACAGCAAGTGTACCCTTTGGTGAAACAATAAAATCCCTTAACATATCAATAACCCCACAAAAACAAAAGATAAAAGCCAGAAAACTCATGCCTGAAAGCAAATCAAATCAGACCTGATTTCTTTGTCATCCATGTATGTTGCTGCTCAAGATACATCAATAGGCTCCCCTTGGTCCTCCTTTCCTTTAGAATATCTTTTTCCTTCTTTCCTTCATACTTCTTTGTACCCAAGTCGGCAAGTCCGTAGCATCTTTAATTTACAGTTTACACCATGACAATAAGAGACCCCTTGAGTTTCAACAACATCAGAAAACATCGTATTACACATCTAAATTATTTGTGGCTTAAGCATTATTCATTAAAACCATAAATTTTTACATATGCAAATTTTTTTACATGTACCAAAATTTAATCCTAAATGAAAGGCACTAAAACTAGAGGTAATTGGCTCACTTGGTGGCTACATCTTCAATTGTTTAAAGGATTTTTGGATGCTAATATACTAAACTTTTGGGATATTGGATACTAATGCATTGAACTTTGACCTTGGACAAAAACGCACTGAACTTTGATGGGTGTTGGACAATAATGCACTCGAAACGATTTCGATGGTGGCTGACTTGGTGTCGATCATACGGGGTGGACCGAGAAGATAAATTGGCTAAATAATATATAAATTTATGACATGTCAGCTAATCAACAGAAGCAAAGGTGATTTTATACAAATACAACAACAATTTTTCAACGGAAACACCTTTAAGCAAATGTGATTTTATGTTTTTTTTTTACACTTTTCAAAGTCGTTTCCCTTTGCTTATGTGTGTATTAGCTGACATGTCATAAAATTAAATATTTTTGGGCCAATTTATCTCCTCCACCTGCTAAATAGGATTGTCACCGAGTCAGTCACTACTGGAATCGTTCTGTGTGCATTATTGTTCAATACCCCAAAATATAGTGCATTATTGTCTAAGGTTAAAGTTCAGTGTATTATTGTCCAATACCCCAAAAGTTCAGTATATTAGCATCCGAAAACCCTTGTTTAAATAAGAATATATGTTCTAAATTAAGAATTTAAGATGATTAATAATCATCTTAAATTGATTGTAATTCATATTTTTATAATTTTATATAATATTGTTTGTAGTAATTATATAGTTATCCACTATAAAAGTATATAACTCATTTTTTATGTTGAAAAAATATAGATTAATGACTGTCTAATCATACCAACCATAATATAGAAAATGTACATTTTATATGTAGTTTTATATTTGTGCAAAAATATAAATAAATAATAATTTTTATATGGTTTACGGAAAGTAATAATCCTCAAAGAAATGAAAGAATTATTTATAGTGATTTAAATATGATTATATATGATTTTAAGAATAATTTAACTGAATTCAATATGATTATTCCTCTTCAATACAATAATAAGAGCAATAACTCCTAACACTGTGTCTTAGCAACTTAATAATTCCTAACACCATCTTAGCAACTTGTGGAATTAGATTCTATAATAACTTTGATGGAACCTTGACAAATTGATATTTTAATTTTGATTATGTCATTTTTATGATCATTATATTCCGACCATTTCACTTTGTGACAATTCATTTCATTTATTCTCAATATATATATGTGTGCGCGCGCGCGTGTATGTATAGTCTCTACCACTTCAAAAGTATTGTCATTGACCCTTGTTATCAATGTTAAGGTTCAATTTAATTGATCTTTATGTCAATTATTAGTTTAGTGTTGTGTTTTTTTATGAATAAATTTGTTTATACTATTGTAAGAGGTAGTTTTATTTTGTCCATGTATGGTGTTTTTAGTCTCCATTCTTATGAAAGTTTTATTCAATTGACGTGGTCTAATAAAAGTTGTCTATCACCGGTAATAAAGTTTATGACCAAATTATCATACTTCAAAGTTGAACTTTGGTAAAATTTGTATTAGTTATTTAAAAAATAAATTTTATATGTATATTTTCTTTTCTCTATAATTGTTTTTTTATAAACTTTTATAAGTTTCGTTTGATGTTTTATTATTGAAATCATTTTATTTTGATTGAAAAAAATGGTTTCATATGACATGCAAATAAATGGTCATAACTCATAAATATGTACATTTTTTAAAATACATATATTTTTAAGATAACTTTCACATAATACACTTTTTGTCTATTTTTTTGCAATAACTCATCACCGAGACACTTGGAAAAACATTGATGGGTGAATACAAAATGTTTTCTAACCCTACTTTTTCATTCTCAGGACATAGTAATTTATCATTGGGAAAAAAACCTCAACTTCACATTAGAGATCTCCATAGATCAGAGGTAGAAATATCGCATTGATGTATATGTTTCTCTCGAAATTCATGTTTCTTTCAAATTGAATGTTCACAAAGTTACAACAGAGGTAATAGTTATGTCTTCTATTCTTTCGTGCCTTCTTTCATGTTCCTAATCACCTATACACAAAAAGGTTGCAATCAATATTGTCTTATATTAATTTTGTGATCATCGTAATTATTATGGCGACAATACTTGCTCAAACTTCTTTGCCCTATCCAAACCTACATGTCTTCTTAATTCATGACATGAATGTTTGTTTTGATTAGAAACAAAGTAATTTGATTTGCGTAGAGCATGTAGTTGATGCCCATAATACCACGGAGATTTCACCATACACAATGTATATCTTTTCTTTTAATTTTTCAATTTTTTGTTTATAGCATGAATATATCACAAATTATAGGCTGTTAGTTTGTGATAATAATATATTGATATTTGAGTTTGTGTTGTAAATGCAATTTGTTATATATTTATTGCAAATTTGGTATAGTTTATAGTCTAAGAACATTTTATTATGTACATTTGAGTTTGTGTTGTAAATGCAGTTTCTTATATATTTATTGCAAATTTGGTATAGTTTATAGTCTAAGAACATTTTATTAGGTATATCACCTCTCCGTTTTCTCCTACTTTATTTCTTTTCGCAGGAAGTTGTAAGTAAATAAGATCAAATGTCAGTTAGCTTTAAATATTGGAGTGATTGTGCCGAGCCACTAGACATAGAAGCCTTATGGATGGAGCCTCAAGTTAAAACAGAATGGCTTGATGCTGGTGAGATTAAAGGTCAAAAAGTTCACTTGTCAAGAGATCCCGATGGACAACCCTATCTTACGCAAACAGAGATGAGGGTAAGGCATTTCATGTTTCTACACCCTCAAAATTAAATAAATAAAACAAGGCAACAATTGGTGGAAATGGAATCTCAAAAATTTTCCATAGCTTTATAAATAAAATTTTTAGTTATTCGCTATCTTTATTTCACATTTAAAATTGCAGGCCGTTGCTGAAATTGTTTCTCGCAGACATTTTCATTCAAGAGTGGATTTAGTATGTTTTTCTTACACTCAACTCAAATCTTTATGGTCATCATTATTGACGGGTGTAATTTTATCCGCTTGATCATACTTAATTATGTTTATTTGGCGTTTTTCGTATTTGGACAAGTCTAGTCAAATCTATCAAAACTTATCAAAAATTATCGAACCAACCTTTCCATATTTATTCAAACTTGAGCAACCTTCAATTCTTGTGCTTACCCGAAGTTCTTTACCCTATCCAAAACGACATATGAAAAAAGAAAACCTCAATGCAAAAGACACTTTTTATTATATTTATGATATTTTATTACACTATTTCCAAAATGGATAAGTTGTCGATTTGTAAATGAAATACTTCAACGCAAATTACAGTTTTTAAACATATAAGTGGATGAGGCATGTAGACGTATCTTCTAACAAGAGTACGTTCAATCAAATCATGTCTTAAGATGTTATAGAAATCTATAAGGTTATGAGTAGCACAGGTCTTTGAAAAAGGATATTGTATGACCTGTTTTAGATATCTAATTTGTTGTCATGTAGCCCTCTCTGAAAATGCGTTGAAATAAACTTCTTGTATTTGTAAAAGCACCTACTTAGTATCTTGAGCAATGTTGAAACTTGTCCGCAGAATAACCTTATCTTCTTTGGTCGATTTAATAACCATGAGGTTGTCGCCTTCGATGAAAAACTTTTGATAGTCTTTAACTAAATATATCCTGACACAACCTCTACGTTCTATGACTTCTACTACTGAAATAAAGAAACCTTGCAATTGAGCACTTGTGCTTTGATGAGGTTACCCGTCCAATTACAAATAACATTACCTCCTAAGACAAATTTCAATTAATTACAAATTTGTAATGTTTACCGATTTGTTTTTTCAATTTTTTTCCTGAAGGAAATGATATGTGCTATTGCTGAACTAGAAAGCGATAGAATACTTTTCGCAACGCGATATGACAAGAGAACTAAGGAGACCACCTTCGGCGTTATGCAACTTTCACCCCAAACCACTAATTTTCTGTATAGGTACAATATTACACTCTCTCTTATACAATGTCCTATTGTCTCAAAATCATGAGTTTTACTTTATTGCATGATTTTTTAAATTTAACTAATTTTTACTATATGTTATGATATGTCAAAACAATCTGAATTTTTAAGCTATCGAGAATTGTTTTAGCATTGACCTATCCTAAAGTTGGTGACGATTGTTTTTTCATCCTTATGTTTAAAAGTTTGTACTTATCTATTTTGTGATTGGTGTGTGTATTTAAAATACGTGATAATGAAAAATAAATGTTACTATTTTAGAGCTTTTTTTAGGAAAATTCATAGAAAAATGCATATTTATGTCGATCAGTAACTACCAGCTGGGTGAGCGGCTCCTTAACCGGAACCTAAAAACCTGATTGGAACTTGTCAATGGATAAAGGTAAGATTCTTAAAATTTAGGAACCAGACATAACGGGTAATGGAAAGGTCTGCAAAAATCTACCTTGAACCGTAACCAGTTCAAGTTTCGAGTTCTTGGAACCAGGAACCTGGAAGCAACAAATACACGAAAGGCGTGACTTAATTTTAATGTAATTAAATAAATAACATTATTAAAATGTATAAATTATTCAGAAATTGGTTGCAATTCTTTCATTTTGATTGACAATGCTAAAACTTAGCGTGTATTCTGGTCATGATAATTGGACAGTATGGTGTATTTGGTGCTTAAGTTGTAAATTAATATTTTTTTTCAAAACAAATTATATATGTTGGAAAATAAGATTTCCTAGGAACGAGAACTTGAACCGTTGATAGGGAAAGCTTACTAAAGGTTAAGAACCTGTCATAATGAGTGAGGATAAGGTTCCTAGTTTCAGTATAGGATACCTCAAAACGTTCGCTCCTAGTAACTAAGGCTTTCCAAATTTTCTTTTAAAAGCAAATAGTGGCATTTTCTTTATAACCTCCAAGAAATACCTTGCACAAACCACCAGGTCGATAAATAAGGGCCGAGAAAAAATCAATATCACAAACATTAAATTAGGTAAATTATACTATTATCTAATTTAACCACTTTAACTTGGTGGTAGAATAACGTTGCAAAAATTTGTTTGATTTTTAATAATACTCGTAGAACAACTCCACCGCCACGTCACTTTATCATAAAGTGGCTTAAATTTAGGGCTACTCTAATCAAATTCAACATCACCTCTAGTTAGATGCTTAATGTATATATTGGAAAATTAGATAATTCGACATAATGATCCAAATTTAGAATCATTCAAATGCAAAAACATTTAGTTTTATTAATTCATTGGCTTCTTTGTTTGACACAGAGAGCATGGCTATCGAGCTTATAAGGCCGTGGGTGAAGGAGAAGAAAGTTTTTTGTTTAGACCTTTTTTAAATGTATATTTTGGTATCGCGTATGTTAGATATTTATCCAAGTTTGAAAATATGTAAGTTACCGCTCAACATCGCTTGTAATTAATAGTTTTAACCATTAAAGTAATATAAAGTATGTGATATTTGAATTATTAAATGCAGGGAAAGAAGTGAAGAGTTTATTGTTAGATCCTTGCATGGTGGCACGAAAAAAGCGGCACACAAATCAACTTTGTCATATTGGCAACGATATGTTTCAGTTAAAGAATGTCTTCCATCAAGGTTAGTAATTTCATATTTTCCATATTGGTGGTAGTCATTATGTCAACACGACTTAGCTTTTCGTTTCATAACTATTCTATAAGATTTAACCTGAGTAGCGATTAAAAGTTGATCTCATATCACCAATATGATTACAAACTCAAAATCAAATTTAAAATCAAATTTAAGTGGGTTATATTTTAGATTATTAGCTTATTTATTTAAATGAATCAACATGATCAATTCATTTAATTAAATATGTGAAATTAGGGTTGAGATTTTGACCCAAAAAGTATTTATATTAGGCCGAGCTAACAACCTATTTCATTGAATGAGTCTTATTTTTAACAGAAAATATGCAAGTGAGTGCCCCGAAATTAATCAAAATTCTGAAGATATGACGTCTGCGACATCAAATGGTAAATCATCTTCTTTCTTAAATTATTGCTCAATATCTATACTTTTGACAATAACTACGAAATTTGCATAGAATACGTTTAAAAAAAAAAAAAACTAAGTGAAACAAAGAATTTATGTTATGAATGATATAGTATAAATTTATAATTTTTCTTATTGTACATGTGAGATTATGGGAATAGTATTTTTCTTCATGTTGCTGGTCTTTAATATCCTTTTTCAACATGAATCAAAATAGATGATGCTTATACATATTGGGACTCTAGAACTTCTCCAGAAGACATGGAACAAATGTGGAATCATCCTGATGTTCACAAACAATGGATGAAGTCTCGAGAAAAAAGAGGTCAAGTACGATTTTTTCAGGATGCTGAAAAACGATTGTATCTTTCTCGAATCGAACTTAAGGTACCAAAGTATATATTTCATAAAATTTAAACACTTTTTTTCCTCATTTATTTTAATTGTTAAGCTCACATACACTGTCACAAAAATTGGGTCCTAGAGTAGTTAAGATTTACGGGTCTAAATCCATTTCCTTTAAGACTTATTCTCTAGCTCGTGAAAAAATAAATGATAAAACATTAAAACTTAATTTGTTGATGAATAAGAGTGCAAAATATCTCAAACTTATTCTCAAGTGAGTTATTGCAGGCACTCTAAATACTTGAAGTGGAAAGAAATGGAATGATTAAGCGCATGATGAAAAGGCAAATTAAACTCACTATTTATAGGAAAAGAGAGGTACCTTCCGGTACCAACTCCTTCCGATCAAAGGGGCTTGAATGCTTTATCGATGACATTATTCATGGGCATAACCCATGAAGTCAAGCTGGCCTTTTAGTGAAGTGAAATCATATTATTATCACCGATTCACTGATAATCATGTAGTGGCTCAAACCCAGCACATAAAGTTTGCAACATCAAATCAAGTGATAACTGCACTTCAACATAGACCGTATTGATCCAACACAGGTCGTGTTGGGTCAATATGACTTGTGTTGAATACAACATATTTAGTAAGTTCGTGTTGGCCTTAAGGTTCTCTCATCCATGTACACAGTCCATGTCACTTAAGACGAGACTCGTGTCCATTCCAACTTCCCACAAACGTGTAGGGGTTGCGTTTACCTCTATCATTTACCAATTTACACACGATATCCTTTACCAATTTATAATTAACCCTTTATCCTCCTGATCTACCTTAACATTATATACGGTATCCTAAAATGCCTTGTCAAGTTTTGGATTTTATAATATACCTTCATATAACTTTTTATTTCTATACCATAAAAGTTTCGAATTCATGCTTATTTAAGGAAATACAAAATAACATTTAAAATGATAATAGTAACAAACTTACTTTCACTTTTTCTATGGTGTGATTTTGCAGGCTGTTGCTGAAATTATAATATCTAAATATTTTCTTACACAAGTGATTAAACCTGTGAGTTATCTCCCATATTTCAAACATGCACTAGCCAGTATTTGGTATACTTAAAATTTGTATGTACTTTTAAGGTAAGTTTTTCAATTTTAGTTGTTTATTTGACAAAGATAAACTACACATATATTAGTGGTTTATTTAACAAGTGAATTGACCCCAAAAGAAATCATAGACTTTTCTTTTGTTGTTGATGAAAAAGCATCAAGGTACTTTTATTCAGACTCGTAATCTAGCAAGTAAACATTTTGGACTTCATGGGGAACCTATGATCTATTATTCTTATCAAACTTCGAACCCAATACCAGGTTTGCTGTCCTACTAATAAAGTTGAAATGATAACATCTCCTCCACCCACTTGTTCATGCCCCTTATTACCCTCTCTCTAGTGACCATTTTGAAAGGGCTTAACCTCTTCATTGAAGTACCATCAGTGTGTGGGAAACATTTATCATCCCATATCCTCACTAACCTACCATCAACTGTTCTTCAAGTCGTGTTATCCTACAAAAGATTTCTTACTTTTAATATGCTCCTTTAGGTATATCTCGATTGATGTTCATCCTTCTTCATCGAAATAATCCTCCCTTCGGAAATATTTGGCCTTAAGGACCCTTGTCATAAGGCCACGAGATATTGGACGAGGCGCCTGGCTTGCTTGGCCAAGAGTGCCAAGATGAAATGCTCAAAGTCCCTGAAGTCCATTCTACCTCGCTTTTTACACCTACGTAAGATGTCCTAGCTCACCCAACTTATCCCTTTCTTGTCCTCTTAGGTTCCCCACCAGAACCTACGACACAATCTTTTAAACTCCTCTAACACATTTCCTGGAATTAGGAAGCACTACATAGCATATGTAGGGACGACTTGCATGACCGCCTTGAAAATGACATTTTTTCTGGCTTTTTTCAGGAATTGTTCCTTCCAACCTTTAACTTTCTTCCAAACTCGATCAACCACATTTTTGAAAAATTCTTTCTTGGCCCGACTACAAAGGCTGGTAGGCCCAAATATCGATCATGAGTTTCCATCCCCTAGAAACCCAAGCTTTGTTTTATAACTGTTCATAGTTGTTGGTCCATGTTTTGGCCATATGAAACTTCCAAATTCTTGATGTTGATCAACTATCCAAAAGCAACCTCGTGGACTTTCAATGTATCTAAAACTTGATCAACTATCCAAAAGCAACCTTCATCCCTTAATATTTGTTACTTTTCACTTTTTACGGTGTCTAATACAATGTTTTGACAATTATTTTCTATCAATATTATTTCAAACATTTTATAAAATTATATTATTTTGAAAGTATGTTTCACATTGAAGCTAATAATATAGTTTCACACAAATAATTTTATAATTCTACAGTACAATTAGCAAAAATGACCAATAATATATTGAATGCTCTCATTGTTAATACCCAGGCATCATTATGTGCAATCGTAGATATTATTAGCTCACGATTCATTGAAGGAATTGGATCAAGAATTGGATTGACAGGAATTGACTATGCAACAGCTGAATGGCTTCATAAGTATGTGCATTCTTGTTGATTAATCTCCCCTCTTTTTATGTGTCATTATCCTTTGTTTATTTCTAATATATTTTCAATTGATAGTTTTTCATATAATCTTTTTATTATGATTGAATTTTATATTTGGAACAAAGAAAGGGAGTATTTGAATAACATGTGGTTACTTATTGTGATTTTTGAGTTATTACTAATGTATGGGAATGTGAAAACATGCAGTGAATTAGGTTATAAGGCATACAAAGTTGAATCTGCTGATGATTTAAGAAGGCCATTTGTGTCAATGTACTTTGGTGCAGCGTATATGACATGGTTGTCAACATATGAAGGAAGGTAACAATCTTACATGCATGCTTGAATTTCATAAATCAATATTAACATATCTAATTCTCTTACTCAAACATACATGCAGACGCTATAAACATACATATGTAAGAAGTTCACTTATTGTAAGAGAAAGCAAATATCATGTTCATTGGGCCCTTCTACAGATGTAGACTCGGCGAATTGATTTAAAGGCTGGGAAGGGGTTATACAAATATAAGTACCGAGTATCGACTAGGCTTGACGGAGAACTAGCTCTTAAAATAGGCTCATAAGAAGCTTTTAAGAGTGGCAAAGGGGTGAAAACGGGTTGAACCAAGCTGGATTTGGTGTGCTTGAGGTTTGACTCCCAAACAATTTTATAGGCTTGATTTGACTAGCGAATTTAACGAGTTAAATTCGCCTACAAATTTAGACTTGAGACATGGGTTGCATCGGCTCGCACAAGCGCTTGCAGGCTTTAATTAGGAATCTCATGCTTTATTCATTCCCATTAATCTTAGTTAAATTACAAAAGATAAAATGAAGTATAAATCTTGGATTGATAAAATAAAGTGAAGATCTTGAAATGAAAAATACTGAACGATAAAGAACTTAAAGCATAGTCAAATAAATTATGCTAGAATGAAATTTATTTTAGAAAGAACACAATCAAGATGAAAATGAGACAATTTTGTACTGATAAAAAGTAAGATTCATTTGTGGGTTATTGGTACATTATGCAAACAAATGGTGATTTATGAGGGGAAAAAAAACATTATGGGCAGTATAATTTGTACTTTGAAATATTGTTGGAATGTTATAAATGGAACTTAACATATAACATTCTCTATTTCCTATCAATGAATTGGTTTGACCCATTTTTCACTCTTAATCATACGATATTATAATTTGTACTTTAGTAAAAATGATAAACATTTAATTCTTATTTCCATAGAACACTAAGCTCTTGTTTGTTTTTTTTTGTTTTTTTTTGATGTTTATGCATTCACATCTAATTAATATTAGATTATTGAATTGAATAATATGAAAATTTAGGGAAAGATCTCCCCAATTCATTGTACAAGCATATCTAGCGGGGCCAAAAAACATCAATCTAGAGGAAACAAATCCCGAGTGGCTTAGGTACGAGGAGGCGTTGAGCTATTATGGAGAAATGAGGAGGTACGAACTTTTCATTTTAGATTATATCCTGCATTTTGAGTATATAAATTAAGAGAAACCATACTGCAGTAAGTCAAACTATAAGAAGTGGGACAAGGTAATATCGAACTTTAGAAATGTATCACATTAATTGAACTATCGAACCCTTATATTTCACCAGATCGTCATCGGGTTGGTCCAAACCAACTCGGTGGTTTTCCTATGTGGCACTAGAGAAGAGCGGTTTTCCTACGTGCATATGTATTGTAGTAATCCCCAAATTTCCACATAGTGAATTATAATAGTCCAAATTATCTTATATTAAATTGTAGTAGTCCACAATATCGTTAAACTTTGGATTAACTTAGTGGCGATATACTGAAATCCAATGATTCAATAATACAACTTATTGTAATCTATTTATACTGTTACAATTACTATTGTCTCAACAATATAATTCGGCTTTTCCCAACCAACTTTTCAAACATTGAATAAGAATTTACATCTAACAACTATTGTTTGCACTCATGTAGGGTGTCTGGAAGTTGTGAGATTATGTGATTGGAATAACGGTTTCTAAACATTTAGTGCATATGTAGAGGACAACAATTAGTACAAGTACGTAGGGTGTTGTGAAGCTGAGAAATATAATTACTCTTTAATTGTTTTTCAATTTTATGTAGAAAATTTTAGTTGTGAAATACTTGGAATATTTTAACATTGTTTATATATTGGGATGCATCCACTAAAGTATTTTAGTTTGTATAATGGACATAGATGCATATTGTTTATTGATGTTGCTCATTTTATTTTAATTTTTTTTACAAAAATTGGCCAATAGTAAATTTTGTTACTTAAAACTTAATGCAATCTATAGATTCTTTTTTCGACAAAATACCGTTTCTTAATTAAATGAATGGAAATTAACATCATGCATGGTGTAGCCTGTGTCAGTCAATTATTATTCCCAATTGTAAAGTTATTTTTTTTATTTTTTTTAATTCATACGTAAAATGAATTTAGCAAATCAGCTTATGTAAGTTGAATAAGGAGTTTGGATATTTCCATTTCAAGGCTATATATTTGTATCAAAATGTCAAATTAAGCTACACTGATAGCTTATCTTTTGGTTGAAGTTTACGTTACGATTTGATGTGGCTATATAGCCTATAGGCCATATCAATTGCTGAATAGTTTAAAAGTTTGATTGTTCGTTCAAATACTTAAGTTTTTTTTTAATTTTTATTTGTCAGATTCAAACATCCAAGTTAATGTAACTAACATAATTTCATCATTCTAATGTTTATTGCCTCAAAATTAGTGTTATAAATCACAATAAATCAACAATAATTAATCAAAATGTGAAAATGGTTAAACTAGCAAAGAAGAAAGCGAGAACATAAATCTTATTCTAAGATTTTTATGCCCTATAAACTCGATCCAAATCTGACATGATGAAATATAAGAATTCTTACATTCAGTTTTCTTCCTAAAGGCATCGGTAACTTTTTTTTTTTTGTATTTGATGGACTAAAAAACATTTTCCAAATTGGGCTGATGTCTTTTTTGTGCTTATTGGCACTATCAGCTTGGTTGAATAGAATAGTAGTTAAGAGGCCACTAATTATATGAAAAAATAAATCCAAATCAAATAATTATATTCCCAAACTCTTAATTGATTATCATCTTTCTTTGATATAGACTCATCAAATCATTGCACTTGACCGTTAAATCTTCACATATCCCTTCAAGCCCACAAGATTGAACAACTTGCCTCATAAATGAAAACAAAACCCCATGACCCCATTCCATAATCCCATCATATACACAAAGATACTTGCTTTCTCCGTTTTATATTAATTATTATTTTATAGACAATTACGGTCTCCAATATTACTATTTAATTGATAATTTATTATACTATCTCCGTTTCAAAATATTTGTCTATTTACTTAGAATCATGCAGATTACCATTACCGCAGCTTTCTGCTACAACCCACCATATTTTACCGCAAGTCATTACTTTTCTCTCCCACAATTCCACCACACCCACCACAATTCCACCACACCTCACCACACAATTCCGCAAAACACCGCATAAAAAAACATGACCTATATTTTTAAGATAGTAAATTTTCATTATTGATTTAATGATAATAATTTTATATAACAAACTATTATGTATATTAAGAAATTTATAATTAAAATATTTAAAATTTGATTGTATAATTTCCAAAAACCATAATTAATATATGAATCAAAGTGAGTACATTGGATTCAAATTTCTCACACTTCCCAACTTGATATTGCTTTAATTATTATTTTTCCTGACACTGCACTCATAAAAAAGGGAAAATGGGAGTCCTTGCGCGTGAAGTGGGATCAATTCGCGGAACAACGGCGTTAGGCAAGGATTTTAATGACCCTCCATTAATTTCACATGCTGCCAATTTCCCAAGCAAAACAAAAATCAAAATAAAATCTCATATTCATTTTCATTAAAATCTTAATCTTAACCCACTTTTGCACTTTCTGAGGAATTTTGACCCCCTTTTCTTCCTCAAAGAAGCACCCTTCGCTTTCTTCCTCTATCTTCTAACCCCCACTTCACTCTCTCTCGTGTTTGTTTCGTTCGTTCTACTCAGATTGTTCGTGCGTTGATTCAGGGTTTAGGATTTGATTTTGTTAGGGTTTTGACGAATCGAAGAGGGGTTTGGTTTTCTGGGGTTGGGTTTGTTTTGAAGACGTGGGTTTGATTCAAAGTGGTGGTTGCTTAAGTGGGCAGAAAACCTAAAAACAGGTTTGTTTGATTGTTTTCAGTTGGAGACTTCGCCTTTATTGCGTATATTTTGTGGGTTTTATGTGAGATTGATTGTTTGGGATTTTGGGAATGCGTGAAATGGTTAGTATGGTTTTGTATTTGCTGAATCTTGATTCGTGAATGGAGTAGAACGCTTTTGTTTGAGAATGTGTCGTGGTTATTTTGATCTGTTGAGGTTGCATGTGTTTCTGACATTGTAAGGTCTTTGGATTTGCAAATTTGTCGTCAGTTTCTGGTTTTGTTTTTCTGGGTTTTGTGCATCTGTCTCAGTTTTTAGGTCCATATGGCTGTTAGGGCATAAACCCTCTGGTGGGTCGTCAACCATTAGGTTAAAACTTTTGTTTTGAGGTGATGTTTGATGTAATATCAGAGCATTTGCCCTAAGGAAATCTAATGTTTGAATATAGCTGTTAGGGCATAAACCCTCTGGTGAGTCTTCAAGTATTAGGTTAAAACTTTTGTTTTGTGGTGATCTTTGATGTGATATCAGAGTATTTCTCAAAAGGAAATCTAATGTTTGAATCTTATTATCCCACATATTGAAACATTGCAGAAGGGAAGGGAACTGTGTTATAGCATCCATGCTTTAAGCATACCATGCAATTAGGTTGAGGGCGTGTTCGAGTGTATAACCATCGTCGGCTTTCAATTGACAACTTACGCTTTTGGTTGACTGGTTTCAGGTAGGCCTGTCAATTCGGGTGGGCGGGTCGGTTTTGGGGTTGTTTAAGTTTTAGGTTTGGAAATTCCGTGCCTAAATTTGAACTTTCAGGCAGGTTCGGGGTCAGATTCTGCCAGCTCTAGTTTCAGGATATTTTATGGTCTTAGTAGTTTGAGTTTCTTATTAAGCAGTTTAATTATCCTCCTGACTCCCCCCACCGCAACTAAAAATGGGATTTTGTTTATATGGAGTTTTGTCAATGATAATCTTTTGTTTGCTTTAGATTTGGGATAGATGTCTCGAGGTTTAGGCGTCCAGGAGTTTTAATGTACATGATTATATGTGTCCCGTCATCAGCATACGGAAGCATGGGTACTTGAGATTTGGGTCTAGGTGACTGAGTAACCATTTTTGAGAAATTTGTTTATGTTAATGTTTGTAATGAAGGGTTAATTAGTGTTGGCCATCCGGATGATGTGGCAGAGGACTCTCAAGCCAGCTTAGCACACACAAAAAAAACAGTACTTTGTTCATGTTTTGGTCCTCTTTAACGTTGAAAAATGAGTTTGAATTGTGACTTAAAGATTTCAAACTCTGTTTGTTGAGAATGTTGCATAGTTCAAGCTAGGTGCTTGATTTTTGGACGAAAATGCCTTTTTTTGGATATTGAGATAAAAATTAGGCATGGGAGATTGAGGGCTCACCCTCTTTTTGTCTCATTAATGTATCTTTTTGTATCTTTGCGTCATGACTCTATATTATAACTTTCAGTTCTGATATCAGCACAGAAAAATGAAAGTAGGTGTAACAGTTCGTTGACAAACGTGAGAATAAAATAAACCATTGTCCTCCTGCCTAGACATTACCTGTGTTTCAATTTTTGATTTTGTCTGCATATAGTTGTACACTCATACCCTCGCTTACTTCATGTCGGCTGGCTGAGTTTGGGGCTGTTTTGTCTAGGAGGATGTGTGTAATATTCCTCAAGCTTTTTCTTTGTATTTTTAATGGGTGATTAAGTACTGCAATATTATTGTGTTACATCCTTTTTTTAATTTTTTACTATTACTTCTTTTGCAGGAAATTGTCATCTTCATAGTAGTTTTAGCCTTTTCTGGTGGCGAACTTTCAATTCGATTTGTTTCTGGAGCTGGTCCCTTTCTATGCAAAATCCTAGTTATTCTGGAATGAGGGAATCCCGCGTTATTGATGTATGGCAGGACTAATCCCCTGACTGATATGCCATGGAGCATCCAAACGAATACATGCGAGTTTACCACAGTCATGTGGCCCCCGCAAATGAGGAAATTCATCCTGTCACGGAGAGGTTTATGCAAGATGCCACCAACTGCATAAGTATGAATATGAGGCCGCCTGAAGTTGGCGTTCCGGAAGTTAAGCCGGTTAATTTTTCCATACAAACTGGTGAAGAGTTTGAATTTATGCGTGATCGTGTGCTCCCAAGCAAACCTGCCACGGCACCAAAGGCCGTTCCTGAACCCAACTATGCCACAGGGTACATGGATTTGAAGGGCATTTTAGGCATTGCCCGGACAGAATCCGAGAACGGCTCGGATATGTCCATGGTTGCATCAGGAAAAGGTCCGAAGGAGTTTGAAAGAATGAACTCGGCATTGTACGACGGTCAAAGTAGTAATCTTGTATCAATGCAATCAGCCCGTCAGAGTTCATCTGCATATGGAAGTACCCGAGGTTTGCATTATGCATCGTCCGGAGCCTCGGATAATTCCTCATCAAAGTTGAAGGTTCTTTGTAGCTTTGGAGGTAGAATCTTGCCCCGGCCTAGTGATGGAAAGCTTCGGTATGTTGGGGGCGAGACACGTATTATTCGCATAAGTAAGGATATTTCTTGGCAGGAGCTCAAGCAGAAAACTTCCGCAATATTGGAACAAACTTACACTATAAAGTATCAGCTCCCGGGAGAAGATCTCGATGCTCTGGTGTCCGTTTGTAGCGATGAGGATTTGCAGAACATGATGGAGGAGTGCAACGTCCTAGGAGATGGAGAAGGTAGGAACAAACTCCGGTTGTTTTTGTTTACCTTGAGCGATTTGGAGGAAGCTCATTATAGTTTGAGCAGTGGGGACGTCGATTCGGAGTTCCAGTATGTTGTTGCAGTCAATTGCATGGATATGGGAGGAAAAAGAAACTCGGGCAACAGTGATTTGGCAAATTCTTCGGCTAATGATTTAGGGGCATTATTGGGTCAGAACAGTGGCAGTTCTTCTTTTGCGAGAGTTGCTGCTCCCCCTTCATCGGGAGTGCAATCTTCTCAGCCGGTTTTACCTGCTTCTTCTGCCGGGTATCCGGTCCATCCTCATCATTTTCAGGGGCAAATGATGCATCATGAAGAACCGAAGGGGTATCAAGTGCATGGTGCTCATGGTGTTCATTCTTTGGCACACGTGCCGAGTGAAGAGTTTAGGGGTGCTATGCCAGTGCAGGTGCAGCCAACTTATCAGCAAGTATTGATGGAATCTCAGGTTTGCGATGCTTTCATAGTTCAGATGGTTTATTTTTTGTTTTTTGGCAGGGAAGATTTACAAGCACTGGGCTCACGCTAAATTTATCTATATCTACCTCAAATTTACCTAAACCTGTCTTTATCAAAGTCACGGGCATGTAAAATTTGCCCATATTTACCTGAAATTACCCAAACTTACCTAAGTTTACCTAAACCCATCTTTTATCCAAATTTAGCCCTTACCCAAACTTATGAAAATTTACCAAAGCTTAACTTTACCTTACCCATGAAATTAACAGACCCTAAAAGGTAAACCATAGTGTGATTATAAGTAGGGGATGGAGGTCACACGAAATCAGGCCGACGAAGGGCCTCCCGGAGTACCACAATATCTACTAAGGAAATTGAGCACTATGCTCTTGCTTGTTCAGCTGGTATAATGAAATAGAAAAAATGGCCTGATGATTCGGTAAATATGATCTGCATTTAAGAATAAAATAGCCGTCCTGATTCCATGATGATTTTCTTTTAACTGTTTCAGTTTGTTGATGTGAAGGTCAATCGTCCTGCTGAAGAAGGATCCGGACCCACGGTCCCCAGCCCTTCTAGGAAAGAATTCTCGGAGCTTCCTCCAAAGGGTGAAAAAAGGCACCAGGAACGCGGCCTTGGTGCTGCTCATGTACCAAGGGTTCCAGAGCCAAGCAATGTTGAAAACTCGAATGCGTATGACACAAATCCTCCTGAACATGCCCACTCTGAACCTCCTAATCCACTTGAAGTGAAGCACAGTGAAGTTCCTGCACCCCCTAGGGCTTATCTCTCGATGAACATCCCTAGAGAGCAAGGAGAGTCACTGAATAGGCTAACAAAGTCAGACGATTCGCTAAACACGCAGTTCCTCATGTCACATTCCCGTGCTGCAGCTGGACAACAGGAAACAGTTGTTGAATCTTCTGAGAATTTGCAGAGTGTACCCAGTGCTGATCAGAATGATCCGCTTGACGGCAGTTCTGGAATAGCTGCAAATGGTGATCTTAAGAGGCATTTGGTTGATGGAGTTGCTGAAGGTGGGATTCAAAATGACCCTTCTGCCCTCCCGGACGTCAACTGGGGAGAGGATGCTCAAACTAACACCAGTGGGCCAGATATCCTTATAGACATCAACGACCGTTTCCCTCGTGATTTCTTGTCGGACATATTCACGAAAGTGCTTTCCGAGGAGTCTTCTGGGGTGGATTCGCTCCCGCAAGAGGGGGCCGGATTAAGTGTGAATATCGAGAACCATGAACCAAAGGATTGGTCGTTCTTTCACAACCTTGCTAAGGGTGACTTTCAAAAGGATGTTTCTTTGATTGACCAGGATCATGCGATCTATTCTGCGGGACGTGCCAAAGCTGATACTGAGGTTGTTCCTGGAGCTTACCAACTTACAGAAGACGGGATCCCCCCGAGTAATGCTGAATCCCATACTTTTGGGGAATACAGCCGAAGAGAATTACCCGACACTCTTGCAACTGAGCAAGGGGTATCTATTTCAGATTATAATCACACAGTGCAGGAAAAATCTAGCGATGCTGCTCAGTTTGAGGGTATGGGGGGTCCATACTCGGATTATGAGGTAATTTTGCGAGCATATTTGGTTATGAAGTTGTTTTTGTCTTCTGAGTTTGCCCATATGAATCCTAGTAACCTTGTTGATGTGATTTCTTCAGGAGACGAGACAAGATCATGTTGGTGTACCTCCTGTAGATCCCTCTCTTGTGGACTTTGATATTAGTGGTTTGCAGGTATGTTCCTTGTTATTGCATGTATTTATATGCTGACAAAGAGCTTCAACTTTGTAGATGCATGGTGTTTTGTATGAAGCAAAATCTCCTTTATGTGTGTTTTTTTTTTTTTTTTTTTGGGAAGGGGGGGGGGGGTGATGATGTGTAACCCACCTTCCTGATAATTGAGATTTAGTACCAATACGGTTAACTGGAACTGTAAGCCTTTTATGGGAGGACGTATGTTTCTCTCTGTAATACAGCCCTCTGATTGTTTTCTTCTTTAAAATTGTTTTGTGGTGCAGATCATAAACAATGAAGATCTCGAAGAGCTTAGGGAACTGGGTGCTGGAACTTTTGGCACTGTATATCATGGAAAATGGAGGGGAACTGATGTTGCCATTAAGCGAATTAAGAAAACTTGCTTCCTTGGTCGATCATCAGAGCAAGAAAGATTGGTATCTCATTCTTCACACTCATTATTTCTAATATTCTTTTGGACCAATCAACCACCCGTCCTGCTGTGCAATAGATGGAACTTGGAAGTCATGGAACTGAAGCAATAAATAAAATAAATAAATAAACTTTATGCAAATATGTTACATGTATCTTTGTCTATACTTCATTTTTCGGCGATTGAACAACGTTTGTATGTAAAGTGTCATTTAAAGAGGTACCTCATCTTCAATCTCTAGTAGAAGCCAAAAATTTCCCGTGGGTGGAAATTGTGGGGTTGATGGGTCATGCTTGTTATGGGAAATTTAGTATTTACCCCTTGCTCCAAGCCTCTGACCTGGAAAGCTTACCAGTATTTTCCCGGGAGATATAGGGTCAGTGAGCGAGTCTGAGTACGCTTTATAATAATAAAAAAAGTAAAGTGTCGTTTGGAGGCACGTATTGGTGCTTCATACTAACTAGTACCAAGTTTTATTTGGACATTACTGGAAATGTAGTTCCTTCTCATCAAGTGGTATGTTGCAAACTCCATGCTAACATTTCTTTTTTGTAACGTTCGTAGACTGTGGAGTTTTGGCGTGAAGCTGAAATCCTGTCAAAGCTTCATCATCCGAATGTGGTGGCATTTTATGGAGTTGTGAAGGACGGTCCTGGTGGAACGATGGCCACTGTTGCAGAATTTATGGTTGATGGTTCTTTGCGGCATGTTCTGCTGAGGAAAGACAGGTGTGAAATCCTCGTTCCTCTAGTCCCTTCTATTTTTCCTCGTGTTTGTGAATTTTGATCCTTTAACTTTTCTCATCTTTGGCTTAGAATGACCGCCTTATTCCTGTTTTGGATTTTCTTTGTGTGTGGACTGTGGAGTTTACACTTTCTGCTCTTTTCTCTTGTACACATATTTGATACAAAAGGTCTGGCAAAATTTGACTTGACTCCGGAACCGTCCTGAACCCGCCTGAAAGTTGGGGGTTTTGAACACGATTCCCAATCCTGAGCCTAAATAAACCCGAAACTGACCTGCACAGAACCTGACTCGTATTTGGCCCGCCCGCCCAAATTCACCGGTCTAGACGCGGGTTGGGGATAAGGGAAGGCCACTTTGAAATTAGTGCGGTGAAGGTCGGTTTAACAGGGCAGGAGTAAGTTTTGGAGGTGAAAAAAAGCTCCTTGATGGTTGTCAAATGTGAATGAGAACTTCCACAATGAATTCTAAAGGAGTGTTTTATTGAACATCAAAATATTGGGTGAATTGACTACGAAAATTGTATTAATTATAACAAAAAGGATCTTTTTCATGAGTTCACTTTCCATTTCCTTGGAACATTTTCCAATATGGAATAGTGTAGTAGGGCATGTCTTCTTTTTAAGGATTAGTTTCTTTGAATTTTGGCCTTGTGGACTTTTGCAGGATTGAAGTAAGGATTTTGAGCATTGTGTCACATCCTTTGTTTTTTGGGCTGAAACCAGTAATTGTTGAGCAATTCTTTTTTTTTTCCTGTTAAAATTTCTGTCCTGATGAGTGCTTCTCAAATCTCAACCATGTTTTGTCTTAGTAATTATGAATCATATTTGTTCCGTGTGCTGACTGTGCATCTTCATATTCCTCTTGCTTTTCCATTTTAGGCATCTGGATAGGCGCAAACGGCTGATTATTGCTATGGATGCTGCGTTTGGGATGGAATACTTGCACTCAAAGAACATAGTGCATTTTGATCTGAAATGTGACAATTTGCTGGTGAATTTGAAAGATCCTTCACGACCCATCTGCAAGGTACATGCATTGCATTTAAATGACATACAGAATCTGGTTTTGCAACCTGCATTCATCGCCTAATGATGATGTTACTTTAACTTGGTGCTCTTCGTACGTTTGGTAAACTGATGACAAATTACACGTTTAGTTGGAGGTTGACTCGTTTGCTTGCCGCTCTTATTTATCTATTTATTTCATGGGTGTCTCAGGTTGCTGATTTCGGTCTCTCAAAAATAAAGCGTAATACACTGGTTTCCGGTGGTGTTAGAGGAACCCTGCCATGGATGGCTCCCGAGTTGCTGAATGGAAGTAGCAGTAAGGTCTCTGAGAAGGTAAGCCTCCTCCCTTGCATAACTGAAGCTTACATACTTGGTCGTACCTCTCTCGTATCCCTGTCTTTCGGACTGAGTTTCGGTTGTGTGGAACAGGTTGATGTGTTTTCTTTCGGTATTGTTTTATGGGAGATCCTGACGGGAGAGGAACCATATGCAAACATGCATTATGGAGCCATAATAGGTATGCATCTGTACTCCAAATTCTTTTCTTCATTTGCTCGGCAGCGAACAATATAGTTGGAAGAAATATTGCTTGTCTATATGAGTTATGACTGTTGCTTTTAGTCTCTAAACTGGGTTTTTGTGAAAGACTTTCGTGGATCCGTAGAAATCAGCCCCTCCATGAACTTCAGTTTGTGGGGTGAAGGCTGCCTACATTTGGATTTCCATACCGCGCTCAGACGTGTTTTCCCTAGGAGTTTGGTATTGTATGACTTTGTTGCTCCATTTTGACCTTTATTCTTGCAAATAACGATCAGGGCACATGTTAAATGCAAGGTTGTTAGAATCAGGATCCTAACTCGGATTTATGGGGTAGTTGGGATCGGAATTAACCCATGTAGGATCGTGGATTGGAATTAACCCATGTAGGATTGTGGATCGGAATTAACCCATGTAGGATCGTGGATCGGAATGTAGTCAGTAGAACCACATCGAGGATTTTGGATCATAAAATCATAGATCAGGCTCGGGATTTTATTACCTATGGTTAAATGCAAGCTCTCCTCTCAGTTTTGGTCATTGGTCCATTTGTGTTGTATCCCTTTTCGGTCTCTGCCATGGATTTCACTTGCAGACATACCATATTTGGGATTGACCAGATAAAAGAGTTTCTGTGGGCTCCCAAATGCAGTCCCCTTTACAAGTAGGCCTCATCAGAATGTGGGTCAGGTCAGGTTGGAAAAAAAGGCTCGTCAAAAAGCTGTCCGACCCGGAAAAGACCGTGCATAGTTATAGATTTTTCGTCTGAATTTTGACCTCAGGACACAACATTGCACATATTTCTGTTGTCTGAACCCAATTCTGGCCTGAATTTAAGTGTGTCCGATTTGTCCTGCCTTGGAAATACCCAAAGAAACCAGGTATCGGACATCAAGTTTTCTGAGTTTTCACCCTATATCCGATTCTCTGAGACCTGAACACGAAATGTTGACAGCAATGCATAACCGCATCTCCCAGCTTTCATCATAATGTGTAAAGGGTCTAACATGCTGCGATGTCCGTTTTGTTATGCAGGAGGAATAGTGAACAACACATTGAGGCCCCCAATTCCGAGCTTCTGCGACGCGGACTGGAGGAGGCTAATGGAGCAGTGCTGGGCCCCGAATCCTGCAGCCCGCCCGTCATTCACCGAAATCGCGGGCCGACTACGCACAATGGCTGCGGCCTGCCAACAGCCCAAAGCCCAGAAGGCATCTCACTCTTGATATTTGATACATTCAAACAAACACAACAGACCGTAATCTCATCTAGTAGTGCTGGAGTGAAGTTTACGCGACTGATCTCATTCATGACGAATTGACGAGTTTAACTACTACTACTAGTTAGCAGTTAATAGCAGTATTCTGAATTCAATCTAATGTCGTAGTGTGCGGCTCCCCCCTCAATGTATTTTCTGATGTCGGAGCTGTATAACTCTCGGTAACCTGTTCGTTGGTTAATCTTATGTTATGTTTTACTTCCTGGTTGTTCGACTTCGAGTCATTTATTTTTTGTACAGGAGTTTGATCAAAGTAATGACAAGGTTAACGTATTTATTTGCGATGTGTTTGTTGAGTTCTATAGTTGGTATTTTTGTGGACAGGCAATAATCTATGCTCAGATAATTTGGGAGCCGTTTTCCTCACTATATGTGGAGACCTGAGGTAGGAAAATGATAGTGGTCCTTCGCCAGCTAATTTTTGCAAAATATTGAGTTGCAAAATATCCATCACCTCATGACAATCTCTTGAAAATAATGTCACTTAATAGTCTTTTTCATTTTTTAATATTTATCACTTTTGCCATTTTTTAAATTTTTTTTATGATATCTGTCACTTTATGATTTCAGTATAATATTGATGACGGTTTTAAAATTTACTTGTTATTTTGTAATTTTCAATATAATTATGTAATCAAAATAGAAAGTTACATCTTTTATCGTGTTCAGACCGTGTTCTTTTATGCTGTATTTTGCGGAATAGTGTGGTGGGGTGTGGTGGAATTGTGGTGTGGTGTGGTGAAATTGTGGTAGGTTATTAGTATGTGGGTTAGGTGAGGAGAGAAAATGTAAAAAGTAGAGGAGAAAAGTGAGGAGAGAGAAAAGTAATGGTTTGCGGTAAAATGCGGTGGGTTGTGACAAATTGCGGTAGGCTGTGGCACCGCAGTTTGCCAACCGCAAAAAAGAACACAACCATATAATTTTCTTAGTAATAAAAAATAATAATTTTATTGAAATATTCATGAGACTCAAAATTGACTATTATTTAAGGGATGGAGGTACTTTAAAATTAGAGGGCCTTTATAATTATTCTGGTATAATGTTAGGTATTCTAGAGTCATTTTTGGATAATGTTGGTACATAAACAAATGAGGACGTGGTTTTGTATAAACATAAAGTAATGTGTAACCAATGAGTGATGATTTGAGTCAAAAATTTAGATTGAAAACATGGTCATGAGTTTGTATTAATGTTGATGACTTCTAATTGGAGTTGAAAATATAATTTGAAAATATGACCAAGTGTTAATCTATAGCAAACAATTATTATAAATTCTTCCTGAGGAATATATATTACATACATGTAAAACATATATTTCACATGGAACAATCTTAATTTTATAAATGCATAAAATAGAACAAATTAGTGAACAACCGTCATTCTAAAAGCACATGTGTCCATAAGCACTTGTAGCCTTTGTGGGTTCCCACCTATTGCACAAGTCTAATTTACTTATAATTACATATGTTAACCTTTTAGGGGGTGTTCGGTTATCTGATTTTTTTGATAGCTTTTAGTTTTTTGGATATTGTTAGTTTTTTTGATTAAGGTTAAAAAACTACGTGAGATATTTGGTAAATAGTTTTTTATATTACCTTTTTAAAAAGTTACTTGATCAAACTTTTTAATGTAGCTTTTCACAAATAGCTAATTTACCGAACATTTTGCCTACAATTAGCTACCTCAAGCCATTGAATCAAACAATTAATCCAAATAACCAAATAACCATCATGCTAACAGACTTAACAGCTGATAGCCAAACATAACCCTTTTTTTTTTCCCGCTTGCTTTTCGTCGCCCCCCCTTTTACTATTGTCGCCCACCTTTCACATAATATTTCCAACCCACGCCCTTGAACCTCAAAACTTCACTCTTCACTCTCTCTCTACTTTATCTCTCTAGAAAACGCTCTCAACCAACTACCACTACAAACCACCCTCATATCGGGATTGAATCGACGAATTTCAGTTATGAATTTGTGTTTTGAATTTGTGGTTTTATGTTTTTTAGTTTTGAAAAATGAAGAAATAAACAATATTAATAACAATAAAAATGTTATTATTAATAACAATAATAATATTAATAAACATAACCATAATAATATTAATAACAATATTAATATTAATAAAATTAATATTTAAAAAAACCTTGCCGGGATCTAGGCATCGGCGCGCTTGTCGTATGCGTTTATGTGTAATTCCGAATTTTTTTTAAAATATTAATTTTATTAATATTAATTATTATTATTGTTATATTTATTAATATTGTTATTGTTATGTTTATTAATATTGTTATTATTATTTTTATTAATATTATTATTGATAATACTTGTTATTAATATTATTATTATTGTTAACGACATTGATAATACAATTATAATTAACGACATTGATTACCTTAATAATATTAACAATAAACAAAAAATTTTTCATAAACAATAATATTAACATTTTATAAAAAAAAATTTTTAAAAAAAATAAAAAACAAAAATTTTCCGGAAAATTGCGCCGTTGCGCCGGATCGCCAAGCGCGCGCCGTTGGCGTCTTGGCGACGCGGGCCGCGCCAAGACGTTATGCACGGCAGTCGCGCCCACCGGGATCTCAAGGCCAAGGCCGGCAATTTTCCGGAAAATTTTTGTTTTTTATTTTTTTTTAAAATTTTAAATTTACAAACTAACCTCTTGTTCTTCACTTGAATTACCACCTTCTATCGACATTTTAGGTTAAATTTCAATAACAAATCAAAATTTTAGAGAGAGAATGTGAGAGGATGTGAGTTAGAGAGAAAGTGGGTTGAAATATATTAAGGGCAAAAACATCTTTTGGGGGGCGACATTAGTAAAAAGGGGGGCGGCGTAAAGCATTGCCCTTTTTTTTTTGGTGGTGAGTACCAAATAAAAGTTGCAGGTCTCCACCCGGCACCTATTGCACAACTCTAGATTTATAATTACATATATCTCAGCCTTTAAAATATTTTCAACAATTTAATAATTATCTTATTTTAAATATATAATGTTTCTATATTTTTTTATTTTTTTTTAAAAAAAAGAGGAAAATAAGCCAGCACCATTCACCAACTCTTGACCCGTCAACCACCCCATGGTTATGAGTAGAACCCATTAGAAGTCGCACATTTCCACCATAACCTTCACTGTTCACTCAATCCTCCTCTTTGTCTCACTTTGATTTTATCTCCTTTTTTTTTTGATCCTATTCATCATCGCTGCATACATCAAATCATCGCGCTCTTTCTCACTCACTCATTCACTCGCTCTTGATCATTCTCTTTTTGTCGCTTCATCGAATTGATCAGTTGCCCAGGACAATCATAAACCCTAATTTCAGGTCTAATCTCATCATCGGATTCTCAAAAACCGCTTGTTCTGGTTGAGTTTTGTGTTTGAGTCCGTTTTTAGCTGATTTTTTTTTCTGGGTTTTTTCTGGGGTTTCTGTGATTTTGCAGGTTTCGATGTTCTTGGGAGTTGGGTCGTCATAAATTTTGAAGAATTTGGTCGCTTTGAAATTGTCGGTCGCTTGATTTGTCAGCAAAACACATGACCTGGGTTAGCATGATTTGTGGGTTTATTATTTATTCTGTTTGAGTTTCTGGGTTTGTTTGTTTGTTCATTTGTTTATTCATTTGCTGTCAGATGGTTTTTAAAGTCTTGTGTTTATCAACAACTTGTTAGGCCTTTGATGGCAATGCAGAACTTGAATTCCTGTGAGAATTTCTTGACAATCTGGTTCTGCTGACTTGATCTGATGAGGTTGTGATCTTTTTCGTTGGTTTTTCGTGTTTGAATTTGAAGTTTTAATGGTTTGTTTCTACTTTGAAGTTGGTCAATGTTGTTATGATGCTCTAGTAAGAATTTCCTTGAAGACTTTCTACCTTTTTATGCATGTGTTCTTGCTCGAAATTTTTTTAGATCAAATTTGTTCTGGGTTGTTGATGAAAGTCATTTTCAGTTGAGAACTTTCTTGGTATGTGATGACTTGATTTTTGTGACGGGCATAGTGTTCGCTTTTGAATTCTGTTAAGATGCATATGATATTCCATGGTAAATTGAAATGTTTTGTTCTTGGAAGGTGAAAATATCGTTGATGCATCGGAGTTGTGAGTGCTTCATGGAGATAATTTGCTCTCTAAGCTGCCTTGATTGTTGAAGTCATGGGTCTAAGTTGTGATTTTTTACCGGCTGATTGTTGATTGTAACTGATGCTAGAAAGGATTCGAAAGTTGAAATATTCTATCTTTTATGGTTGAAGTTCGTTCATTATCATGCATGTCAATGACATTATGTTGCAAATTTCTTTTAATTAGCATTGTGTTTGCGAAATGCCAACAAACGTCTTGATGCTTTCCTTTTTGCCTGTTTTTGTTTTCTACTTGTGAGCTTATTGACAACTTTCAAATCAAGGTTTCAATGGGAATAGCATTTTTTATATTATAGGTTACGATTATCTCCTTGTGTAGTGTAGCGTGTACCAGTAATTTTTTCCTAGCACAATGGCATCATGATTAATGAGATTCCTGTAATTTTTTTCCTTTCAGGAAATGGTCATTCTGCAAAGATTTAGCAACTAGCATGAAGCATTCTGTACATCTATGGTATCTTTTGGAAGTAGACTGACAAGTGACAGTTATGGTATCTTTTGGAACTAGCATGATTTTGCTTCACTCCTCCTGGTTCATTGGACTGACGGATAGTCCACATTAGTGACTTGTCAGAGAAATTTCTGTACATCTATCTTATGGAACGTACGAATGAATATAAGCCAATTTACCCCAACTATGTGCCAGTGCCACCTCCAAATGAGGAAGTTCATCCCATCTCTGAAAGGTTTATGCAAGATGCTACAAATTGCATAAATATGAACATGAGGCCTCCCGAGGTTGGCACTACGTCGGGAGTTAAAGCAGTTAATTTTTCCATACAGACGGGTGAGGAGTTTGAGTTCATGCGTGATCGTGTTCTCCCACGCAAACCGGCACCTGCAAATCCTGTTGGCGATCCAAACTACGCACCGGGTTATATGGACCTAAAGGCTCTTTTAGGAATTAGCCAGGCAGAGTCCGAGAGTGGTTCAGATATATCCATGCTTACTTTGGCCGAAAAAGGCGCGAAGGACTATGAGAAAAAGAATTCATCTTTGTATGGGCGGCAGAATTCATCAGCATATGGAAGTAGTAGCCGGGGTTTCCGTGGTTATGCATCCGGAGCTTCGGATAGCTCATCTACAAAGATGAAGGTGCTATGTAGCTATGGTGGTAGAATATTACCTCGTCCTAGTGATGGGAAGCTTAGATATGTCGGGGGCGAAACCCGTATTATCCGCATAAGTAGGGATATTTCTTGGGAGGAGCTCAAGCAGAAAACTGCGACAATGCTCGAAGAAACTCACACCATTAAGTATCAGCTCCCGGGAGAAGAACTTGACTCGCTGGTATCCGTTTGCAGCGATGAGGATCTGCAGAATATGATGGAGGAATGTAGTGTCCTAGGAAATGGGGACGGTTCGAAGAAACTGAGGCTTTTTTTGTTCACCTTGAGTGACTTGGAGGAAGCCAGTTACAGTCTGAACGGTGGAGGAGATGTTGATTCGGAGTTCCAGTATGTTGTTGCCGTTAATTGCATGGACATGGGAATGAAAAAACGCTCGGGGATGCTTGATTTGGCAAGCTCTTCAGCGAATGACTTGGAAGCGTTAATGGGACAGACTGTCAGCAGGGAGATTTCTGGCATAAATGGTTCAGGGTATGCTGTAAGTGGTGTTTCGTCATCGGGAATTCAACGGTCAGAGCCGGTTTTGCCTGCGTCTTATCCGCAACTTCATCATTTTCAAGGCCAGATGATGCCCCACGAAGAATCGAAGGTGTATCCTTTCCATGTTAACCAAGATGTTCGTTCTTCTGCGCAGCTGCCGCAAGAAAGTAGCGTTGCTGTGCCAACTCAGGGGTTGTCAACAAATCAGGAGAAAGTGGTTGAACCACAGGTATGTGACACCCTATGGTGCGTTTGGTAGAATCAATCTTGGAGAATTTTACCGGGAAAGTGTAGTTTAATATGATCCCCCCCCCCCCCCAAAAAAAAAATTCCTGAGTTGGACTGTGAAATAATGGAGCCTGCATAAAGTTTTCCTATCCATTAAACACGCACAACTAAACACAAGAAAATTTGGTCAACTTGGGAAAGTAGACTATTTTTTCATGAAAAAAAATGCCAACCAAACGCTGCATTAATGTTTTAGATGGTAAATGACAGTGAAGAAACATAGTTATCTGTTTGTAGAAAGTGTGATTCATTACTAGTAAAGGCTTAAACAAAAACCCACCTAAAATCTTGAAAATTTTCTTTCGCAGTTTCACCAAGGTGACATGAAGGGCAAGCTTTCAGCTGAAGAAGAATCTAGACCCACCATCCCCGGCGTTTCTGTGAAAGAATTCTCAGAATTACCTCCGAAGGGCGAGAGAAGATCCCCGCGAAATGTGCTTGGCTCTGCTTCAAATGATACCATGCAACCACCAATTGCAGAGACACGAAACCATGAAACTTCTTATCCACTTGAGGATAGATATCTTGCTGAACACTCCCGCTCGGAACCCAATTCAGTTGACCTGAAACACGATGAACTTTCAGCAGCCCAGAGGCCGTATCTCTCAGTAAACATCCCCAGGGAGCAGGGGGAGTTGCTGAACCGGCTAACAAAGTCAGACGATTCAATGAATCCCCAGTTTCTTATCTCACATTCACGACCTACTCTCGGACAACAGGATTCTGTCCCCGAATCTTCTGAACAATTTCAGGATGTGGATTTGCCCCCACAAACTGTACCAAAACCGAAGTTGAATGGAGAAAGGGACAGCATGTCCAAGCAGGGAAATGTTGATCAGAAAAATGCGTATGATGATAACAAATTTGCCCAACACAGTTCTGAAACATCTGGTGCATATGATGATCTTATGAGGGTTGCGGCCGGTGGAGCTGGTGGTCAAAATTTCGTCACCGGTGGACCCGATATCCTCATAGACATCAATGACCGATTTCCTCGAGACTTGTTATCGGCTATACTTTCTGAGGAATCCTCTAGTGTGAATCCCGTGCAGCAAGATGGGGCTGGTCTGAGCATGAATATTGAGAACCATGATCCAAGACGCTGGTCGTTCTTCAAGGATCTGGCTAATGATGTTTCCTTGATCGATCAGGATCATCCCATGTATTCTTCCGGACTTTCCAAGGCTGATGCTGAAGTTGGTGAAGTCTATCAATTTTCAGGAAATGGGATCCCCACAAGTCATGGCGAGTCCCGGGCTTTTGTTGTATATAGTGAAAGGGATTTACCGAGTACGGTAGAAGCTAATCAAGGTGACTCTATTCCGGATTATGACCCCCAATTGCAGGCAAAGGCCAGCAATGCTGTTCAATTTGAGGGTCTTGGGGCTCCGTACTCTGATTATGAGGTAATTTATGACAATGTATGTGGTACAAGAAACTAATGGAAGGTACCCTACATTTTATGGAAGCTACTTTTTGGGGACCACGTTGTTAGAATGTGTTTCTAGGTGCCCTACATTTTGCGGTATCTATTTTTAGGTGACAAACACCATTTCAAAATTATAAAAAAAGTCTCTAGAACTATTCAAATTTGCAAAAGAAGTCCCAGTTTTTATTTCAAGCAATTAAAAACTTACTTTCCATGGCTTTGATACCAAATGAAAGAGGACCAAAAATAAACATAAATTATTGCATGTGGAAATATTAGTTTTTCAAAAGGTAAGTTTTCAATTGCTTGAGATAAGAAACACTGAAACAGGGACTTCTTTGCAAATTTGAATAGTTATAGTGACCTTTTTTTTATAATTTTGGAATAGTGTTTGTGACCCGAAGATAGATACCGCAAAATATAGGATACCTTAATGTGGCCCCAAAAAGTAGTTTTCATAAAATGTAGGGTACCGCCCGGTAGGGTTTTATATGTTGTAAAAGAAACCGTTACCCTGGGCAAAACTTGGCTATTATATTGCAATAACTTTTATGTTGATGTGAACCCCTCAGGACATTAAACAAGCGACTAGGCATATTGGCCTACCTCCTCTTGATCCTAATCTTGTGGATATAGATATGAGTAGCTTGCAGGTATGCAATTTGTAACTATTTGTTGAATGTACCGAGATGCATTAGCTTTATAGATGCTAGATGCATTGTATTTGCTATGAAGTCTAACTCATTACCTTTCGTTTCTTTATTGGATCTCTAATTTAAGTTTATCCGCCCCATGAACGAACTCTCTTTTCCTAGAGTAAAATTTTAAGCTCGAGTTTATTTCCTGTTTTGCTTACTTCAAGTTGTTCGAACTGATAGCAAAAGGTAATGCTTTGACACCAAGGAAAAGGAAAAGTCAAGAAAAAAGAAAGGGACGAGCATCGGAGATGCAAAATTACCGTGTTTAACTGAATAATGAGTATCCTGTAATCAATAAGTAGTGGACAAGGTTGAGCCCATATTTAAGTATCCAATGTTTCTAAAACTAGTACCTAACAAGAATAGGAATGAATATCCCTAATAAGAATGGAAACAAACATAAAATTTGCGTAAAATAAAATCCTGAGCCAAATAAATTGTTGAGAGATGACACATAAAATCTCCAATTATATTTCCAGAATGTATTATATATTTATGTACCAATTTGGTTCCACGAAAAGAGTGGCAAGCCTGGTTCTGCTATGGGGTACTTTTTTTGTCCGACTATTTAACTAGGGCGCTTATCATGGGAGTTGTGTTTTGATCACTTGTGTGCTTGTGCACATGTCTTGTGTAATTTGTGTCAAAATTATGAAGTCTTATAATGGTACCTATCTACTCTGACTACACAAATTTGATCAAACAGCCACGCGTACAATACTTTTCTACGCGCCCTCTACTTTTTGTAAATATTAGGCTGGGGATATTTTTTTTTTAATGAACATTAAATAGGCAAATCTTTTAGTTACGAATGTTCGGTTTGTGTTTTGAACATCAAAACCGGCGAGCTCTACTGCACCGTGCAGAGTTTGGAGAAAATTTGGATGTGTGCTCCTTCCCTCACTCTTTGTGAACGTTTTTCTTATGAATGATGGGCAATTTTTTTTTTTTGTTATATCGAAGGTTAGGTTAGCTTTTTGTCAACGTCAAAACAAAAAAATGGAGACGATAGAGAAATGGTGAATTGTGTTAATTTTAGGGTTGTCTCTAGTTAAGCTAATCTACGTGAGGGAGTACCTTTGGTTGACATTTTATGGATTAGGGGCGGGAGTGTACCAAAACCGTACCTTAGGTTGCATAATACGGTTCATATGCATGCATGTGCGTGTTTTCTTTCTTTCTTTCTTTTTCATCTTATCCAACAATATTGGTTTCCACTATTGAGCTCTAATTAATTGTATTATCTTGGAGGTATTATGGGAAAGTATTACTTTCCTATGTGCTTCCCTTAAAGAACATATCTTTGTAGAATTGCAAAAGTTGTATCCTAGTTCCTAGACAATGTTGGTGAACCAAACTTAGTAAAGTCCGTCAACTACTCATTGATGACATTTTTGCCCCTGCATTGCATGATAATTTAGACTTGTGTATCTCGTATGTTGCCTATGTATGAAAACGCGTTTGCTGCACTACGTTGAAATTTTGATCTGGTGCAGATTATATTGAACGAAGATCTTGAAGAGCTTAGGGAATTGGGCTCTGGAACTTTTGGTACTGTATATCACGGAAAATGGAGGGGAACAGATGTTGCTATTAAGCGAATAAAGAAAAGTTGCTTCACAGGCCGATCATCTGAGGCAGAAAGACTGGTATCTTATTTATCTTTCCAATTACTCTGGATGTCCTATTAAACATTAAACCTTGCGTTTGCACATATCATTTCCAGCATCGTCGCCCTGCAACTGATGTTTGGAAATACTATGACACATTTCTGTCCAAAAGATGCAACATTCACTGCTTTTTCTTTCTTTATTTCTTTCGTGGGTATCTCTGAAATAGTCTAGATGCCACGCCCTGTGAAAGCAGGGCCCACAGTGGGAGGAGTTGAAGATGTTCTTATCTTGTTCATTTCCAATTGTGTAATATTCTGATTATGTCCTGTTATAGGAAATATTTTTTCCACATATTAATTCAAAGTAGAGGGCTTTTACCTTTAGATATGCTATTTGGCTTACCGATCTTCAAAATGAGAGAAACAAATTCTTTTCTGTGATGTATTGAATATTGCGATATTCCTCCGTCCTCACTATTTCCTTGTTTCTTGACCCTTACAGACTTTCGAGTTCTGGCGTGAAGCTGAAATTCTCTCAAAGCTTCACCATCCAAATGTGGTGGCATTTTATGGCGTCGTTAAAGATGGCCCTGGTGGAACGTTGGCCACAGTTACCGAGTTTATGGTTGATGGTTCCCTGAGGCATGTTCTTCTAAGGAAGGACCGGTGAGATTCTACAACCTATAGTTACCATGAACGCTTCCTGGGTCGTTAGTCCCAGAACGTGGGTCGCTACTTTTTATACAAATTTAGTCTAGTTTTGCCTTCAAAACGCTTGTTCCTGGAACACCCCCCCGTCCCCCTCTCCCTCCAACCAAAAAAAAGGGTTTGCAAAAGACAAATGCTTACTTTAACTTGTTTAAGCATTTTGATGTAATGGATTTGCCTCATTGCTGGGCGGACTTCATTTCAAGTCCAGAATCAGTATGGCTTACCGCCTGACCCACGTAAACGTCGTTTAACCTTTGGAATCACTAATTCTCGTGTGCTTTTTGGGAGATGGGATTTTGATGCTGTTTCTCAGTTTCGTAGTTGTGTAATTTAGATTTAGGACTTGGGAGTGTGCTTTGAACAATATCTTTCTTTTCTTTTCTTTCTTTTTTTTTTTTGAAAAGAGAAACTAGGTGAGAGGGGGGGGGGGGGGGAGGGAGTGTTGATGAGATAACTTGAATTAGGGCCTAAAATATGGTTGGACGAAGGAAGTAGGAGAAATCTTGAACCAAATTCAAAATATGCTCGGTTTTTCCGGGTGGGATAAATTAGGTAACCTGGGCAGGATATTTTCTGCTCTAACCTATGTTTTTATTTCCCTTATTTAGGCATCTTGATCGTCGCAAACGACTAATTATTGCGATGGATGCCGCGTTCGGGATGGAATACTTGCATTCAAAGAACATCGTCCATTTTGATTTGAAGTGTGACAATCTGCTTGTGAATTTGAAAGATCCTTCACGGCCCATTTGCAAGGTAAATGCATTTACATATCACTCAAAAGGTTGCCTTTAGTTCACAGGATATGATGATATTTACTAGCTCTTTTTTTGTCTTGTTTTTGGTGTACTGAGGAAATATTATAGGTTGATTGGGATCATTTTTCATTGCTATTTTTCTTTTTTTTCTCAGGTTGGTGATTTTGGGCTGTCGAAAATAAAGCGTAATACACTGGTTTCTGGTGGTGTAAGAGGAACCCTACCGTGGATGGCCCCGGAACTCCTGAATGGAAGTAGCAGTAAGGTCTCTGAAAAGGTAATATTTCAGCCACTTTTTTCACTACAAAGAAGCTCTACAATGTAAATATTTTAAGGCTCAACCTCACATACGGGGCACAAACTCGTTTTTCAAGTTTAGGGGACGCTGAGTGGTTGTTATTTTGTGGAACAGGTTGATGTGTTTTCTTTTGGCATTGTATTATGGGAGATTCTCACCGGAGAAGAGCCTTATGCTAACATGCATTATGGTGCGATAATAGGTATGTACGCTGCATTGTTGAATTCCTGTTTTCTTTTTTCTGTGAACAAACGACGTGGGTCTGTTCTTTTGAGGGGTAAGGTGAGGTTGGGTAAAGTATGGTTCGGTACTTGGATTAGTTTAGATAAAAGTTAAACCCTAAAACCCCAAATCTTGAACCGTAAGTGTCAAAAATGAGTAAAAATGGGTAAATTTGGGCTGGGTAAATGGGGTAAAGTAAAGGACTTACTTACATCCTACTTACCTAACGAATTTCTACTTACAATACTTATACTACTTAAAATACCTCAACCTACTTACATTACGTAACATATCTCTACTTAACATACCACATACCCAATCCTACTTCTTACACTACCTAACCTTACCGCAAATCAAATGGCTCGAAATTCTCTCTTCTACGTTTCCAACGGCTGGTAATCGTGGAGCATCAGAGCTTATGAAAGTAAAGTTTAATGGAACTACCATGTCTGTAATTCAGCAAATCGAAGAAGTTTTCTGCTTTTTCTAAGGATATCTTTTTTCCCCTCTTTTTCCGTTTGGTATCATTTTGCCACATCTAGGTAATTGCATCTATGGCTACTTAACTAACAAGTTGAGATGTTTGTTCATAATGCAGGGGGGATTGTGAACAACACATTGAGACCCCCAATCCCAAATTACTGCGATACCGAGTGGAGAAGGCTTATGGAACAGTGCTGGGCCCCGAACCCCGCTATCCGCCCATCATTCACTGAAATTGCCGGCCGCTTACGCGCAATGGCGGCCGCTTGTCAACCGAAAGGTCAGGCTCAGAAAACGGCTCACTGATGCATTCGAAAGACCAAAATTTTTCATCTATCCATCTGCTTGGACCGGTGATATATTTATACATATATATATATGATTCATATAAATATCATGCATAGTTATTCTTATGGGTTATGACAAGACATATATATGGCTCCCTTGGTGTATTTTCTGCAATAGGAGCTGTGGAGATGTCAATGTGATGAGCATATACCATCAATCAGTCCTTTCTGTGTATGTAATGTTCTTGGGTTCGTTTTTCCGGTTATGTTTCTGGAGTTTTCTGGCATTTGTTTTGTACAGCAGTGTGATCACAGTAATGACAAAGTTGTTTTGCTCCTGCAATGTTTGTTTGGGGGCTGAATTTGGTATGAACTGTCTGTATAAAATGTGTATTTTGCATGGAACAATAATATGAGTTTGTTTAGAGATGCATGCAGAACGTAATGAATTCGAATTCTAGTAGAATAAGAAAATAAGGAACCTAACGTTATTACAGTACATTAACAAGCTTCATTCTTCGCAAATCACAAGGAAGCAACAAACAACCCAAATAACCAAAAACGAAAAGAAAAAAAAGACGAAATCGAAGAGAGAGGCCATAGACAACACAAAAATTCTAAGGTATGCAGGGAGAATGTCTTGACTCGATCAAAAGATGCAGATGTCTTGCCATCTTAAGCCACTAAAAAAATGCATAGCTTCTGATGTTTTTGTTGGGCTAAGGTGCGCCGCGACATCTCAAGCTACTGAAAAAATGCATAGCTTCGCGACATCTCAAGCTACTGAAAAAATGCATAGCTTCGATGTTGGGCCAAAAATGCTGCAGAAAGACCTCAAATAAGCAGCCTGTATGCAGCTGATGAACTGACATTGTAAGCTTAGAAATAACTAGAAGCCCGCCTTTGATAAAGAAAGTTTGTAATGTTGATCACTCATTCATCACGACTGTGATGAGTGATGAGCGAGGTCCTCCTGCTGGTGTGACTGTGAGGGTTGAGTAAAATTCGACGCCAAGCAAATATTGTCATGGGTAAGAAAAGTATGATGACTCGGGGCATAGAAATCGTCCCAAAGAGGGCTACCCGGGCCCCACCCGGCATTGACCCATGCTTGGGTCATCATCTCGTTCCATGGCTGCTGCTGCTGCGTCAGCAGCTGAGCCTCTTGGGCCCCACCAGTCTTACTATGTCCCTCACTTGTAACTGCGTCAGACGCAGATGACTCTTGCTCTTGTCCTCCTCCTAATTCGACCTTATTGGCCGAAGTTTCCTCCTTTTCCTCAGGCTGAGAGTGCTGGTTGTTTTTGAACAAGTCTGGGAAGTTAAGCCGGGCATTCTCCCCTCGTAACTTGAACGCTTCTTTGTCATACGCCAACGCTGCATCTTCGGCTGTGTCGAAGGTCCCGAGCCAGAGGCGGGTCCGGTTCTTGGGTAGCCGGATTTCGGCCACCCATTTCCCCCAATGTCGCTGGCGAACTCCCCTGTATAGCTTCCTGCTCGACACCATTCCATGCATTTGTTCATTCTGTGCTGAACCCACCATATAATTCGAGTTTCTGCCCGACACCATTCCATGCATTTGTTCATTTTGTGGTAGTAAACCCGCCATCATATAAGGCGAGTTTCTGCCCGACATCATTCCATGCATTTGTTCATTTTGTGGTAGTAACCCCGCCATATAATTCGAGTTTCTGGACACCATTCCATGCATTTGATGACTTTGTGGCGACACCATATAAGGCGAACTTCTATTAATCATCATCCCTCTGGGACTCAAGTTCAATGCCTCTAGATGCTGCTGTGCCTGCTCATTCGTCCCCATACCAAAACAGATCATCTGCTGTTGGTACGCGCCTGTTTGTGTCGGGTTCAAATTCGGAAATTGCCTAGGTTGGGACTCGAAATTTGGATAAGGAAATGGGATTTTCGACGTAGGAAATGCAGGGTTAGAACATGGAAATGGGAACTGAAGTGGGTTACTCGAAACAGAAGCTTCGTCGTCCATCTTCTTCTCTTTGGCCTTGTCTTTGTCCATAGTTTTCGCTTCTGACAATGTCTTGTGAAGTTGTTCGAGATGGGTTAAATAATAAGGGATAAGAGATCAGATGATATATATTAAGAGAAAGAGGTTATGAGATGAGGATTATATTCGATTGAGATAGGGAATTTGAGGGTGAAACTTAAATGGAATCCAGCACAGAGGAATCAGGAATATCTTGTAGGCCATAACAAATCTTTTAAACAAATACTGATATCAAAATTCCCAATTCAGTTGCAGAAGAATGTGGGTAGTTCAGTTGTGAAAGGGTTGCCCAGGAGAAGGCTAGGATTGAAGAAAGAGATGGGAGGAGTGAAAATAATAGGTGGAGGGAGTTATATAGGAGCCCCCTGTTTCTGCTCTTTGGTGGGAGAAGATATTTGTTTGCCTTACTTTTTAAATTCACACAAGCTTCATTCCACTGGTCCACCCGCATGATGATCAACGATCCTTCAATTTTATAATACAAAAACTTCATTAATATTAATTATAAAATTTATCGTGAATTTATTGATATTATTACAAAATTTATCAATATTTTAAAAGTTATCAAGTATTTATAAAAAAATCTTAGTATAAAAAACTAATATATTTGTGGGGTTGATAAGTTGTGGGCTTGATAATTTGTGGGGTCCATTATGAAAATTTTGTCCCATTACAAACCTAAATTAACCCTAACTTGAATTTCGATATACCTTCAGGTACAGATAAATTTGGATTAGTCAATGTTGAAATTTAAATGGAAAATTGTCGTATGAATTCGATTTTTTTCGGTTAGACAAATCAGATAAAGCTAAATTCGCAACAAAATCGGGTTTGGACATTAAAAAGAAGAGAAATATTGTATCCGAACAAATTAATATCAAAATCGAGTCCGAATTTAAATTGATTTCTTCATAGTTGGACAAATTTAAATATCAAGATTGGACATAATTTTGCATGCTCTAAATTTTGACCAAGCTAATTGTATGAAGCGCCGACTAAACCGTCCACATGCGCCGTCCACTTCAATCTTCTTCACCTTTTCTTTTCATTTCGGTGAAAGTCGGTTTTAATATTATGCTGCTCTTTTAGTAATCTTATATTATATTAGTATATTATACTATATGATGTTGGCGTGTTGCTGTCTCCTTTGAAAAAATTAAAAGGAAGAAAAAGAAAGTCGGTTTTATATCTTTGTCAGTGTACTACGATCTTATCACAGACAAATGAAAGAGTGACACGTCACTGTACGGACGCTAGAAATTAAAAATAAGACAACATAGGATGAAGTTGAGTGGAGATTAACTGAATAAGACAACTTGAAAGGAAACTACACAGAATATAACAGTTAAAACAGGTCTCCAATGATAAACAGGATTTGCACCTGCATAGAAATTGAAATTGAAAATGAGTTGAGTTATTTAGGCAAAAATAACAAGTGCAAGGAAATTGAAAATGAGTTAAGTGGGTTAATTTACCCTATTCTTTTGTGCAATTGGTCAGATGTGAAAATAGTGTGGTGTGCAGAAATTATGAAAAGTACGATAAAGTGTGGAATGATATGGTAAAATTTGTGAAAAGTGTACGTGGTTGATGTGGTAGATGGGGAGAAAGATGTGAAAAGTAGATGAGAAAAGTAAGGAGATATATTGGTCACGATTGTGTGGTGTGGAAAAATATTGAGTAATATAGTGAGTTATGGTACCGCACCACAATGCACCGTATAAAAGAACAGGGAGGCAAATAACAAATGTGGTATATGGGAGGAAGAACCAGGAAGATTTGTGATGGAGATCGGAATTCAGCAGGGATTAGATCATGCACCCAGGATCATGAAGTACCTTGGTCTTGATGCTCATCTAAGTGTCATGAGACTTGAGTCGAGTATTAGGCTCCGTTTGGTCATTGAAAAGTAGGGTAGAAAGAAAATTTTTTGAAACATCATTTATTTTCCTTAACTTGGCTTTAAAAAGTTGGAGGAAGAAGAGTTAGATGGAAAACATAAAGGAAAAATTACATTGATTTTGTCATAAACATTTTCCTTCCAAAGTTGAGAGGAAAGTGAGATGGAAATATAATAGGCTAAATGAGATGGTAGGATTGGGGATGGAGAAAATCAAATGATAGATTGGTGGAGAACATGGAGGGTCTTATACTAAATTAGTGAAGAGATAAAAATTTTCTTTCCATTTCATTTTCCAAAGACCAAACAGAGCCTTAGATTTAGGTTGGGAACATGTAGTAAGATGGTACCAGGTACATTATCCAATTTCTAAGAAGAAGCTAGAAAACAACGTTAAGATGCCTCCTAATTCACTTCATTATTGTTGGCTGTATTGTTATCTTTTGCGCTGTTTTAGATGTAGTCGTTTGTTTGTAGTTGTTTCTGTTTTGACTGTTTAGATTTCCACCCTTCTAACAATAATAATAAAAAACAAATAGTGTATGAAGAGATGAATATCAACCTCACCAAACCTTATAGTGGTAAAGAGATAAGATCAGTTCTATTTGAAATGCATCCTCATAAGGCTTCCGGATCAAATGGTAAGCATGCTATAGTTTTTCAAAATTATCGGCATATTGTTGGGACTTGGGAGTGATGTAGTCTCCTTTATTCTTGCAATTTTTAACAATTATATGAGCCCTTCACAATGTATCCATATCGGAGATAGTTGAAAAAGATTATTTTTAATTTAGATGGTAATATATTAAAGTAAAATGACTCATTAAACCTCATCTAATTCTTTTTCATGGAGCAATAGGTAACAAATGGTTTCTAAAATCTTGGATCAATTTGAATCAGTCTCTCTAAATTGCAAAATTTAGGGATAAAACTGCTATATCTGACCCTCCATATCCCATCTGGGAGAAATTTCGGAGAATTGATATTCGTAAATGAGCCCTTCACAATACTTTAATTCCTAAAGTCAAATTCCCCATGATAGGCTCATATTACAGGCTCATGAGTCTCCGTAATGTCTTAATAAAATAGCGTTCGAAAAAGCAGTTAACACGCTCACAAAAATTTTGTCAAATTTAATCTTCTTAAACCAAAGTGGCTTCATTTTAGGCTGTTTAGTTACTGCCAACGTTTTCATAGCGTTGGAGCTTTTGCACAGTATGAACACTAGGATATATGGATGTAAACTAGATATGAGTAGAGCATATGACAGAGTAAAATGAGATTTCGTGGAGGCGGTTTTGATTACGATGGGATTTAATATGGGTTAAATTAATACCATTATGGTTCCTTACCCGTTTGTTATTAGAATAAGTCTTAAGGAAAGTGGGTATTGACTATTGAATCCAAGACTTAGATCAAGTGTGTGTTTAGTGCCTACTTTCCCAACATATGTATGTGTTTCGTGCATGTGTATGTGTGCATAATACTCTTTCTAAGGGTTTACTTGTATATTAATATTTGTGTTATGACTTATGATGGTGCATGAAATGTAGATAAAATTAAAAATATGTATAATATTATACTCCTTGAATGGAGCATTGGCAAGTTTTCTGCCTTGTTGATTGGTTGGCTACATTGGTGATTGGTGAATGTATTATTTTATGCTCCAATCAAAACACCAATATGTGCTGACTTGTTTAGCAATTTGATTGATTCAGAGTCAACCCAAAACTTTACAGAGGACATTAAACTCCTTATATTAGAAGTTGACAAACCTAAAAAAATCCATTGTCTTCTTCATGAGAATGTCCTATAATCTGATAACCATGTCAACACAAATTGATCAATTTCTAACATATTTTCCAGGGAAATCTTCAAATGAAATCTTCAAATGGAAAGAACGATAGTAACACTGCTAAATACAATGCCAAATCCTCGGGCTGACTTTTACTAAAGAATATTTCGATCAACTTGTTCAGATAAAATATAGAAGTTGCGATTAGTCAATTTACATTGTTTGTTAGTTTCAAAATCTCACATTTAGATACAAGGGAAGAAAACTGAAGGACCTTTTCCAAAGACTGAGTAACACAGTTGAAAAGACAAAAGCCACAACACAAATAAGAATAGCATCAAACAACAAAATAGAGAATATGACAAAGACATAACTCAACAGGAAGTTGGATGGAGTTTTGCAAAAATCTTGTCCTCGTCTGTCTGTTGTCGTCTTTCTTTCTGCTACGCAAGAGCAAGGGCGAGTATTGTGCGCCCACGACATGTCCACACGACCAAACCTCAATCGAATTTCCATTCCGCATCAAGGAATGGCAGCCTAAGTCTTGTGGGTCTCCAGGATTCGACGTGTCCTGCGACAACCAATCAAACAAAACTCTGTTAGAAATTCCTTCTGCTGGAAATTTCAGCATCGAAGACATCGACTACTGTGGTCAAGAAATACATCTGTCTGATCCAGATGATTGTTTTCCCAAGAAGTTATTGTCACTTGATCTCAACAACAATATTTTTCGATTACCAAAACAGTATGAAATGCTTTCTTGGTATAATTGTTCAGGCAAGTATTGGAAATACTCGATCTACGACATAATCTATTGCGTAAGTGAGGACGAGTATACTGTCATCAGCACGAAATTTGATGTTGCTAGCTATATTCCGGAATGCACCTTCCTGAAGAACATTCCCCCTTTCGAATACCGGTATTCGATTCTTGGTAGAACAAGAGCAGTAACTACCCTTGCCTGGGATGTGCTCCGTTCACAAAGGTGTGGTAAGTCATTCATGTTTATTAGTTCATCTTCTTATAGTGTTACTCTGACTATGAAATGAACAGAGTAATGGTCTGAAATCAGTCACATTTTGTACTTGGGACTTGTAGTCCAATCAGGTCATATTCTTTGGTTAGCTTATTTTAAGGTTTGAATGGATAAAT